>CM075741.1:51530929-51908618 GCA_037974335.1 Prionace glauca | reverse complement strand
ACGTGCTCACTGTGTGTCCTGGGATGTGTAGGTTAGAGGGATTAGCAGGTAAATGTGTAGGGATATGGGGATAGAGTCTGGGTGGGATTGTGTTCGGTGCAGACTCGATGGGCCGAAGGGCCTCGTTTCTGCAGGGTTCTATGATCTATGATATATATACGCACGTGTGTGTGTGTGTGCATATTGCACCTACTTATCAGTGTGTATATATACATAATGTGCACATGTCCCTTTGTTACGACCAAGCAAAGAGAACTCTTCCTCAGCCTGACATACAGTCATTCCCTGGAGATCTATGTTGCACTCCCAGTATCTGGAGGGGCTGCTTTCGCAAGCCTGATACTCTGTGGGATACGTGAGATACTCTCATCGGTTTAGTTAGTTACTAGTTTTACCACTTGCTTCAGCAGTAGGCCCTTGACTCCAGAAAGTGACACAATAACAATAATACACTGGAATTTGATATTCGTAAAGACTGCCAAACAGATTGATTGGACAGCAAATGATGGCAGTAACAGAACGTATCATTTTCTCCTTTGCTAAAGCATGTTGCTGTGGAGTGGAAGGTAATAATTAGCTCACCACGGCCATGTTGAGGTAGGACATAAATAACACTGAGCTTTCCTCAGGCTCCACTCCGCAGTGCAATAGCCTTGGACGATTTCCTGAAGATAAGGGCCCCACTTCCGCACTGAGGATGGGCGCAGGGGCCCACTCACTTGGCCCCCCCGTCTCAGGTGGGAAGAAACAATACTGGCTCACGGAGATGAGTAATCTCTTGAATTCCTCACTCAGTCAGGCAATGGATGGTTCCGTCCTCAGGTAATGTTGGAAAGCCAGGGAGGCAGTAACAGGCTACAAGTGGTGAGAATATTTACATGGGGTGGGGCATTTCCCAGGGTTTTCAGGGGGTAGGAATGATGGCGGGTCAGAAAATCCCATGGGAGATAGAAACCAGCTTCTAATCCCGGCAGGATTTTCCCAGCTCATTGTTCCTGCCCTGCCGATGTCAAGAATCCCAACTTTGAAAGTTTGCACAGGTTTAAATATCATTGTCAGGTCTCAATGCCTGAGGGTCATCTGCACCCCCTGTTGGATTGTCCACTCACGTCCGTGTGAGGGCGAAGGCGTGGCATGAATCATAACAGGTTCCTCGCCCATTTGCACCTCTGGCAAGCAGATAGAAGCCCCCAGGTGGTACAGGTCCCAGGGAGGTGGGTCGTGCCAGGCAGTACCCTGGCACTGCTCCCCTTGTGTTGTCGGGAGACAATATCCTCTGGCCGGGCCTGGGGGCACTGCCCTCTGTCATGGTCCCATGCACCACCCAGGCTGGCACAGTGGCACTGCTGCTTCACAGCACCAGGGACCTGGGTTCGATTCCCGGCTTGGGTCACTGTCTATGTGGAGTTTGCACATTCTCCCCATATCCGCTTGGGTTTCCTCCAGGTGCTCTGGTTTCCTCCCACAGTCTAAAGATGTGCGGGTTAAGTGGATTGGCCGTGCTAAAGTTGCCCTTTAGTGTCAGGGGGACTAGTTAGGCTAATTCCATGTGGCTATGGGGATAGGGCTTGGGTAGGATTGTGGCCAATGCGGACTTGATGGGCCGAATGGTCACTTTTCTGCATTGTAGAATGTTATTATTCCACCTCTTGGCAGTTCCCCAAGCAAACATGTCATGGGGCAGTGCCCAAAAAATGCCAGGGGCTGTTGCATGCTGGGGGTACTGATGTGGGGCTGGTTTTGTTTCTGTGGGTGGGGGGGGTTCGGTGGGTGGTGGGCTTGGAGTTCTGTGGGCGAAATGCTGGGGGGGGGGGCAATTTTGTGGTTCCATGTGGTGTGGGGATTGCATGAGGGGGAGGGTGTGATGCTGACCTCAGCCCAGTGATGGGACTCACCCCTTAACCTTTCTTTTCATACAATCTCGACGGGGCAGAAGGAGGCTGTCCGGCCCATCAAATCTGCACTGTCTCTCCAAGAACATCCCACCCTATTCCCGCATTTGACCTAACACCTTTGGCGTGTGGGAGAAAAACGGAGCACCCCGAGGAAACCCACGCAGACACGGGGAGAAGGTGCAAACTCCACACAGATGGCCACCCGCGGCCGGAATCGAACCCAGGTCCCTGGCGCGGCGAGACAGTGGTGCTAATCACTGTGCCACCGTGTGGCTAACAATACAACAGAGGAAGCCATCCTAGGGGGGGTAGTGGCTTCCAAAACCACCTCCATCCTACCCCACCTGGTCCTGGGTTCGATTCCCGGCTCGGGTCACTGAGTGTGGAGTTTGCACATTCTCCTCGTGTCTGCGTGGGTTTTCTCCGGGTGCTCCGGTTTCCTCCCACAGTCCAAAGATGTGCGGGTTAGGTTCATTGGCTATGCTAAAATTGCCCCTTAGTGTCCTGGGATGTGTAGGTTAGAGGGATTAGCAGGTAAATGTGTAGGGATATGGGGATAGGGTCTGGGTGGGATTGTGTTCGGTGCAGACTCGATGGGCCGAAGGGCCTGTTTCTGCACTGTAGGGTTCTATGTACCTAACCCTGACCTTTATCACTCGCTGTGCCTTTCTACAAAGAAAAATCAGAAATCTCCACACATGATGTTCTATCATTATCTATTCCTTTGTACCTGGACAGGAGTTTATGTCAGTTCTGCTGGAAAAACATGCAGGTGCCATTAATGGGGCATAGCCCCCGGAACTAGATTTTCTTTCTTCCCTTCCCGGGTTACATAGAATATAGAAAAAACTTAGAACACGACAGCACAAACAGGCCCTTCGGCCCACAAGTTGCGCTGATCATATCCCTACCTACCAGGCCAATCTATAACCCTCAATCCCATTAGATCCCATGTACTCATCCAGAAGTCTCTTAAAAGACCCCAGCGAGTTCGCCTCCACCACCACTGACGGCAGCCGATTCCACTCACTCACCACCCTCTGAGTGAAAAACTTACCCCTGACATCTCCTCTGTATCTGCTCCCCAGCACCTTAAACCTGTGTCCTCTCGTAGCGACCATTTCAGCCCTGGGAAATAGAACAGTACAGCACAGTACAGGCCCTTCGGCCCTCAATGCTGTGCCGAGCTATGTCCGAACCCAAGATCAAGCTACTCCCTCCCCCATCATTCAGGTTATTCCAATACAATCTCAGAACGAAATGTTCCCCTCATCCGGAGATGAGGGGGTTGGACTATGAAGAGAGACTAAATAGACTGGGTCTGTACTCGTTGGAGTTTAGAAGGATGAGGGGAGATCTTATAGAGATGTATAAGATAATGAAGGGGATGGATAGGGTAGAGGTAGAGAGATTCTTCCCGCTCAGAAAGGATAGCAGGACTAGAGGGCACAGCGTCAAGATAAAGGGGGGGCAGTTTAGATCGGAGTTGAGGAGGAACTTCTTCACTCAAAGGGTGGTGAATCTCTGGAATTCTCTGCCCGTTGAAGTGGTGGAGGCTACCTCGCTGAATATATTTAAGACACGGGTAGATAGGTTTCTGATAGACAGGGGAATTAAGGGTTATGGGGAGAAAGCAGGAAAGTGGAACTGATCCACTTCAGATCAGCCATGATCTTATTGAATGGCGGGGCAGGCTCGAAGGGCTAGATGGCCTACTCCTGCTCCTATTTCTTATGTTCTTAAGTTCTTAAAGTGGGAAAGTGGAACTGAGCCACGACAGATCAGCCATGATCTTATTGAATGGCGGTGCAGGCTCGAAGGGCTGGATGGCTTACTCCTGCTCCTATTTCTTATGTTCTTATGTTCTCTCCCTTTATTGTCCGCAGAGGATAAATGGCTTATTTGAAAAGCCCTCAGACAGATTCCCGAAACAGACTACCTTTAAGAACAGTAGGAAGACTTTTGACCTATTAAGTATGTTCACGTATATTTTTTTGCTCAGCTAATAATGTCAATGTCTGCCTTGAAAGCTGCAATTGTTCCCCAGCATCCAGCCTTCTGTGAATTCCTTTGTGTGAAGAAGTCCTTCTGGAATCAAGAGGCTGAAATGGTCACTACGAGAGGACACAGGTTTAAGGTGCTGGGGAGCAGGTACAGAGGAGATGTCAGGGGTAAGTTTTTCACTCAGAGGGTGGTGAGTGAGTGGAATCGGCTGCCGTCGGTGGTGGTGGAGGCGAACTCGCTGGGGTCTTTTAAGAGACTTCTGTTTGAGTACATGAGATCTAATGGGATTGAGAGTTACAGATAGGCCTGGTAGGTAGGGATATGATCTGCACAACTTGTGGGCCGAAGGGCCTGTTTGTGCTGGAGTGTTCTATGTTTTTTCTACATGTCCCCTCACGACCCCATCGCCAGTGGACATCGATCCTCTGCGTCTATTTTAACTTTTAAACACTTAATCAGGTCTGCCATCGGGATTCTGCACTGAGTGAAATACAAACCATCGTTATGCAGCCTAACTTTAGGTAGTAAGTCCTTGAAGGCGAAAGTTCCTTCACCAAAATCCCTTTATTTGCAAGTCTGATAACAGCATGTTTTCAGTTAACAGTCCACACTCGGAGTCCCAGAGGAACTGACACGCCTGGTTAAATATAGAACAAAGAACAAAGAACAAAGAACAATCCAGCACGGGAAACAGGCCCTTCGGCCCAACGAGCCCGCGCCGCCACATCACCCTACACCTATTCTACCCTGCATATCTATGAATGGAACCCTACTCTGTCAGATTCAGGGGAGAAATAGTGTCAATTTGGTAAAAACCGATTAGCCTGAGAGCACATCTTTGGGGTGTGGGAGGAAACCGGAGCGCCCGGAGGAAACACACGCAACCACAGGGAGAATGCGCAAACTCCCACAGACACAGGCCCAAATCCATGTGAGCAAGAGACTCCCTCAGTTGGCCCATCAGTTTGACCCTTAATCAGGGAGCTCATGTTCTAATAGTCCCACCTCAATTGCCTGATTAAAATCCTCACACTTTATAATTCAACTACCTTAGCTTGGGCAATATTGGATAAGTCAACAAAGAACAAAGAACAAAGAACAACACAGCACGGGAAACAGGCCCTTCGGCCCAACGAGCCCGCGCCGCCGTCCCATGGTCAGTGACCTATTCATGATTTTAGTCTACGCCTAATGTGTGAGGATCAGGGAGGTCCAATATAGGGACAATATAGGGACAAGTCACTGCAAGGACAGTGGGTTTTATCCCTGAGGTGAGGTGTCTAGAGCAGAAAGCAGTGTTCCTGATTAGTGTCTGGCCAAGGCTCTGAAGCATAACTTCCTCCCTTTTGTGTTGCTGTCCCCCCGAGATCAAGGGCAAAATTCCATTAACCTTTTTAATTGCTTTTTGTACCTGTCCACTAGCTTTGAGTGATTTGTGTAATTGGACTCCCAAATCTCTTTGCACATCCGCAGCTTTCTCTTGCCTCAATAAGACAGGTCGATAAATATTCAAAGGCTCAGGAAAGTGGCAAAAATCAAACTAATTTTAATAAGAAACTGAACCAAAAGCTACCTATCAAATTAACAGCTGGAAAAATGTCACACAATATTCGAACTGATGCACATTTACATCTCACATATTCGTATTTATTCATAGAATGATTACAACGGAGAAGGAGGCCATTCTGCCCATCACGTCTATGCTAGCTCTCAGTGGTCGACCCAGTTTAACCTTATTCTGCACTTGCAGGCAGAGGCACAGGAAATTCAGGGTGGAATAGCGGGCCGGAATTAAAATTGTTCTGACCGTAGAATGGAGAAGGAACAAGAAACGGGCAAGACTTAGGCAGGGCGGCGCACGGTACGATGGCCAGTGCTGCTGCCTCACAGCGCCAAGGACCCAGGTTAAATTCCTGACTCGGGTCACTGTCTGTGCAGGGTCCGCACCTTCTCCCCGTGCCTGCGTGGGTTTCGTCTGGGTGCTCCAGTTTCCTCCCAAAAGATGTGTTGGTTGAGTGCGTTGGCCATGCTAAATTCTCTTTCCGTGTACCCGAACAGGTGCCAGTGTGTGGTGACTAGGGGATTTTCATTGCAATGTTAATGTAAACCTACCTGTGACGCTAATAAATAAACCTGCCCTCGGCAGATAGAAGCACCTACAGATTGATAAAGGTTGCGAGATGCCTGTCATACCGATAACTATAATCGGTGTGACGCAGTGGATAGCACTGTCAACACTGAATGAAAGGGTTTTTTTTTTGTTTACTTTATTCCAATCCAATCAATTCAAATTAAATCCAATTCAGAGTCTCAACAAGTTGGGACATTCTCAATCCAAACTGACAAGACAGGGCTCTCCACCTCCTGTCTTGGGCTTGACCTACATGATCCAAGCTGATTGGAGTAGGCATAACTCCTCCTCCAAGGCTTGACCTCATTTGCATCTTAGGCCAAGATGCCAGTTTTAAAAATTGCTTCAAACGAAGCTAAAATGTAACCTAATGACTTCAACCAAGCACAGCGTGTCCGACACCACGCTTAATCTTAGCCAAAAGGCCGCAAAACGTTTCAAATGAAAATTGCCAATATCTGAATGAAAGGCTTTTCAAATTGAGGCCTGCTCTAGGCCTTCAGTAAAAAGTCTGACAACACCAGGTTTTAGTCCAACCTATTTATTTGATAATATTCTCACAAGCTTTCGAGGGGACTGCCTCTTTGTCATAGGCCTTCAGCACATGGAACTTCCTTCAATCTGAGTGCCTAAACACGCTTTTCTCCAACCTTTATAGAACATTACAGCACAACAGGCCCTTCGGCCCTCGAGTTGCGCCGATCACATCAACCTCACCAATCTATAGACCTATCTATAACCCCCAATCCCATTAAACCCCATATACTCATCCAGAAGTCTTTTAAAAGACCCCAGCGAGTTCGCCTCCACCACTGATGACGGCAGCCGATTCCATTCACTCACCACCCTCTGAGTGAAAAACTTACCCCTAACATCACCTCTGTACTTCCCTCCCCGCACCTTAAATCTGTGTCCTCTCGTAGCGACCATTTCAACCTGGGGAAAAAGCCTCTGAGAGTCCACCCTATCTATTCCTCTCAACATTTTATAAACTTCTATCAGGTCGCCTCTCAACCTTCGCCTCTCCAGGGGAAAGAGTCCCAGCTCCCTCAACCTATCTTCATAAGGCATGCCTCCCAGTCCAGGCAACATCCTTGTAAATCTCCTCTGCACCCTTTCAATAGCTTCTACGTCTTTCCTATAGTGAGGCGACCAGAACTGCGCACTTTAATATCGGTATTGGGAGATCACATTATCCAGGTACTTGCTGATCTACGTTGGCCCCCAGTCCAGCAATGCCCGAACTTTAAAATGCTTAATCTTGTTTGAAATCCTTCTTGGCCTTGCTCCGAAACCATCTCCAGCCATACAATCCTCCGACATCACTGCTTGTTTACATATTCCTGTTTTACCGTCCCCCCAACTTCTGTGTCCAAAGCTTCACCTGCCTAGGCCCTGAGATTTGCAGTTCCCTCCATTAGCTTCTCTCTCTTCACTGTAAAATCTCATGACCGATATTGTCTGATTACTCCCCTGTGCAACATTTTGGGGTATTTTAGTATGTGAAAGGTGTTATGGGTAGACTGTTAGCAGAGCTGTTTGGCTGTTCATGTTATACAAAGGCTCACAGAAACCCTACAGTGCAGAAAGAGGCCCTTCAGCCCATTGGGTCTGCACTGACCACAATCCCACTCAGATCCTACCCCTATATCCTTCCATATTTTACCCACTAGCCTACGCACCTCAGGACTCTAAGGAGCAATTTTTAGCGCAGCCAGTCAACCTAACCCGCACATCTTTGGACTGTGGGAGGAAACCAGAGTACCCGGAAGAAACCCACGCAGACATGAGGAGAATGTGCAAACTCCACACAGACAGGGACCCGAGCCGGGAATCGAACCCAGGACCCTGGAGCCGTGAAGCAGCAGTGCTAACCCACTGTGCTACCGTGCCACCCAACTCCACACAGACAGGGACCCGAGCCGGGAATCGAACCCAGGACCCTGGAGCCGTGAAGCAGCAGTGCTAACCCACTGTGCTACCGTGCCACCCACGGTTTGAGCTGGTCATCTTCTCATGGAGAGAGCTGCTCCAACCCACATCTGCCTGGCCAGCCAGTTGCTTCCTCCCCCCCCACCCCCCAAACCCAACTCTGGGCTTGGCTATGCCAGAGGGGCACTGCCACGATTCCAGTGAAACTACCTAACTCCTTCCAGTAAAACACTCCCCTCTCTCATCCTAGCCCTTCTCCCCAGTGTGACCCACATCTCTGAAGGGTCATCTTGACTCTGGCTCTCTCCTCTCTCTGGATGTGGAGATGCCGGCGTTGGACTGGGGTAAACGCAGTAAGAAGTCTCACAACACCAGGTTAGAGTCCAACCCGTAAACTCACAAGCTTTCGGGAACAGTGTTCCTTCAACACAGCTGACCGAGGAACAGCGTTTCCGAAAGCTTGCGAGTTTACTATCAAATAAACTGGTTGGACTCTAACCTGGTGTGGTGAGACTCCTTACTCTATTCTCTCTGCCCAGATGCTATCAGACCCGCTGAGCTTCTCCGGCATTTCCTGCTTTCGTTACAGATTCCAGCATCCGCAGTTTTTTTGCCTTTATATTCTGCTCCCCGACCTTCCTCACTTGAATCCCCAGTTGTGTAGGTTCGAGCACATCCGGGGCAAGACTGGTTTAGCCATTCACACTGCTAGTCCAAGGACTACCTAACAAGGTCTAACGTAGCACCAACACCCCAACACTTATCCAAGGAACTGCCTGTTTAATGAACTGGAGAATATCGTGAACATGAACGTCCAGCAGAGGTCTGGAGAAGGTCCAGATGCTCGGGAGAACAGGCCAGGCCACAGGGCAAAACTGCTGGGATTCTGTGATCCGCAATGTTTAAATCCCTACTGTCAGTCAAAGCCCCTGAATGGAGCATTGCTCAGCGAAGGTTTAGATATTTAAATAATAGAATTCCAACAATGCAAATATAACTCATTAGAATACATTATGTATGATAACACACCGAATAATAAAAATGCTAATTAAGCTTCATAATGACTGATCTTGCAAGCAGCATGAAGCTATGGTTGACACCAGTCTCACTGTTACGCGGGGTTGTGTGATGTTTGATGCTGGAAGCTTTGTACAATGCTCCACCAACCTCAGACTGAAAATCTTCAAATCTCTTTCATTGAGAGAATAAACCTCCATCTCCGAATGAATCCTGATCACCCCGGAGTGAGAAATCACATCTCACTAACACATCCAACCCACAAACCCCCCGAAACACACCCAGACACACACCCACACACACAGACACACACCCAGACACTCACCCACACACACAGATACAGATGCTCACCCACACAGACACAGACACACACCCAGACACTCACCCACACACACAGATACAGACACTCACCCACACACATAGACACACACCCAGACACTCCACCCACACACACACAGAGCAAAACACTCGCCCACACACACAGACACACACCCAGACACTCATCCACACACAGAGCAAAACACTCACCCACACACACAGACACACACCCAGACACTCACCCACACACACAGACACACCCAGGCACTCACCCACACACACAGATACAGACACTCACCCACACACATAGACACACACCCAGACACTCCACCCACACACACACAGAGCAAAACACTCGCCCACACACACAGACACACACCCAGACACTCATCCACACACAGAGCAAAACACTCACCCACACACACAGACACAACCCAGACAAACGCACACACACACACACACACACACACACAAACACACACACATACACTCAGACACTCACCCACACACATAGAGCCCTCACCCATGCACTCAGACACACACATGGACACACACCCAAACATTCACCCACTCACACAGACACACACACAGACACACCCCCAGACACTCACCCACACACAGACACAACCCAGACACTCACCCACATACTCAGACAGGGTCCCAAACACACACCCACATACTCAGACACACACCCAGACATTTAGCCACATACATAGACACATTTCCAGAAGGTCACCCACGTACACAGAAACTCATCCATGAAGGCAAAAGGGGGATTAAGTGTTCTTGGCAGACAGGAGTAAGGAGAATCCTATAGCTTTTTATGCATATATATAAGAGAGAAGAGGGCAGCTAAGGAAATGGCAGGTCCAGTCAAGGATAGTGGAGGGAGTTTGTGTGTGGAGCAGATGAGGTGGATGAGGTCTTGAACGAGGACTTTGCATCAGAATTCACAAGGGAGAAGGATGTGGTGAATTGTGAGTGTAGAAAGGAGGATGTTGACATTCGAAGACATGTTGAGATGAAAAGGAAGGAGGTACTGGAGATTTTGTAAAACATTAAGGTGGACAAGTCCCCAGGGCAAGATAGGATCTATCCCAGAATATTGAGAGAGACGAGGGAAGAAATTGCTGTGGCCTTGCCCAAAATCTTTGTATCCTCTTTAGCTGCGGGCAATGTACCAGTGGATTGGAGAGTAGCTAACATTGTTCCTCTGTTTAAGAAGAAGAGACAATCTGGGAAATTACAGGCCTGGGATTATTACTGGAAACGATTCTTAAGGATAGGATGTACTCTCATCTGGAAGAAAATAGGTTTATTAGCAATAGGCAACATGGTTTTGTAAAGGGGAGGTCATGCCTCACAAACTTGATTGAGTTCTTTGAGGAAATGACAAGCTGACCAGGGCAGGGCGGTGGATGTTGTTTACATGGACTTTAGTGAGGCTTTTGATAAGGTTCCTCATGGCAGGCTGATACAGAAGGTGAAGGCATATGGGATTCTGGTGAGCTGGTAAGATGGGTACAAAACTGACTTGGGCGTAGAACAGTAAGAAGTCTCGCAACACCAGGTTAAAGTCAAACAGGTTGATTTGGCAGCACGAGCTTTCGGAGTCTCAGGCTCCTCAATCACTCATCTGATGAGGGAGCTTGAGACCCCGAAAGCTTGTCCTGCCAAATAAACCTGTTGGAATTTAGCCTGGTGTTGCGAGACTTCTTACTGTGCCCACCCCAGTCCAACGCTGGCATCTCCACATCTTGGGCACAGAAAATGGAGAGTAACAGTGGAAGGATACTTTTCTAACTGGAGGTCTGTGACAAGTGGTGTTCCACAAGGATAATGCTGGGACTTCTGTGGTTTGTATATATATAAATGATTTGGACAAAAATGTAGGCGGTCTGATTGGTAAATTTGTAGATTATACAAATTGGGAGAGTAGTAGATATTGGGGAGGATTGTCAGAGGATACAGCAGGATATATATATATATATATATATATATACAGCAGGATGTGTATAAGATTTTGATGGGTATCGATAGAGTGAATGCAAGCAGGTTTTTTCCACTGAGGCTAGGGGAGAGAAAAAACCAGAGGGCATGGGTTAAGGGTGAAAGGAGAAAAGTTTAAAGGGAATATTAGGGGGGCTTTTTCACGCAGAGAGTGGGGGGAGTGTGGAATGAGCTGTTGGATAAAGTGGTAAATGCTTTTAACATTCAAGAAAACCTTGGACCCGGTTCATGGATGAGAGGGGTGTGGAGGGATATGGTCCGAGTGCAGGTCAGTGGGACGAGGCAAAAAATGGTTTGGCACAGACAAGAAGGGCCAAAAGGCCTGTTTCTGAGCTGTCATTTTCTATGGTTCTATATAATTGGCTAGAGACCTGGGCCGATAGATGGCAGATGAAATTTAATCCGGACAAATGTGGGGTGATGCAATTCGGAAGATCAACCGCAGAAGGAAAGTAAATAGTAAATAGTAGAGCCCTTAGAAACATAAGCATACAGAGGGATTCACAGTTCCCTGAAGGTGGCACCTCAGTGGACAAGGTGGTCAAGAAGGTGTATAGAATGCTGGCCTTCATCATTCAGGACGTTGAGTTTGGAATTGGAAAATCATATTGTAGCTGTATAAGACTTTGGTTAGGCCGCATTTGGAATATTGTGTACAATTCTGGTCGCCACACTACCGGAAGGATGTTGATGCATTGGAAAGGATGCAGAAGAGATTTACCAGGATGTTGCCTGGTTTGGAGGATATGAAGAAAGGTTGAACAAACCTGGAATGTTTTCACTGGAGCGTTGAAGGATGAGGTGGGGGGCCTGATAGAGATTTACAAGATTATGACAGGCTTGGATAGAGTGGATAGTCAGAGTCCTTTTCCCAGGGTCGAAGGGTCAATTACTTGGGGGCATAGGTTGAAAATGAGAGGGGGAAGGTTTAAAAAAAATGTAAAGGCCACGTTTTTCACACAGAGGGTGGTGGAAACAGATTCTATAATAACGTTTAAGAGGCAGTAGGATAGATACCTGAATAGACAGGGAATAGAGGGCTACATAGAGGCAAGAAATATCAGATTAGAGAGGCATCTGTGTTGGCACTGACTTGTTGGGCTGTCCCTGTGCTGTACTGTTCTTTGTTCACTTTGCGATGCTGCAGCTGGTCTATCAACATGGTGTCGGTGTGAATCTTCTTATTGGCAGAGTCACCAAGTGCCTCTGACTGAGATGGCGGAGGCGCCTGAGATGTCTTGTTGAAGTGGGGGGTTTATTAATGCCTCTCTTTCTTTTCATTCTAGTCACGGCCAGGGTTCAGTGCTTACGGAGCCTCGGTGCTGGGCTTGGGGTAGGATGAAGGAGAGGGATAATTCCATGCACTTGTCTCTCTAGAAGCCCTTAGCCGAAATGAAACTGAAGGGTCCTTAGAGCATGAATAATCAACATCCTTCTCACTCAACTTGATGTCCTATTTCTCTTCCACGTTGAGTTGCTTGTGGAAAAATCATCTGGGTTACTCGGAATTGAACCTTATGCTGAGTTTGTTTGTCGACAGTATTGTGCTGTAATGATTGTCTCTGCTCTGCGCCAGTGAGCAGATTCACAGCGCCCATCGGGATGGGGGGGCGGGGGGGGGAATGAAAGATGTCACGTTACAATTGTTACTGTGACTGTTGGTCAGAGCAGTTCATTAGCCCAGCAGTCCATTCACAAGTGTGTGCTTTTCAGATCCAGACTGAATCACTCATAAGAAGATAAGAAATAGGAGCAGGAGTAGGCCATCTAGCCCTTCGAGCCTGCCCCGCCATTCAATAAGATCATGGCTGATCTGTCGTGGCTCAGTTCCACCTTCCCGCCCTCTCCCCATAACCCTTAATCCCCTCTCTTATCAAAAACCCATCAACCCGCGTTTTAAAAATATTTAGCGAGGTAGCCTCCACCACTTCAACGGGCAGAGAATTCCAGAGATTCACCACCCTTTGAGTGAAAAAGTTCCTCCTCAACTCTGTTCTAAACCGCCCCCCCCTTTATCTTGAGGCTGTGCCCCCCCAGTCCTACTGTCCTTTCTGAGTGGGAAGAGTCTCTCCACCTCTATCCTATCCATCCCATTCATCATCTTATACGTCTCAATGAGATCTCCCCTCATTCTTCTAAACTCTAATGAGTACAAGCCTAGTTTACTCAGCCTCTCCTCATAGTTCACTCCTTGAACACTGCTCAGAGACAAAGGAATAGAACAAAGATTTCAACTTCTACAACTGCCTTCACAACCTCAGGACAAGCCCAAGTGCTTTAAAGGCAACTTGAAGTGTAATCGCTGTCACAAGAGAAAAAATACAATCTGTACGTAGCAAGCTCCCACAAACAATCATCTACTAATGAACTGAAAAGTCTCAGAACTCCCCTGCCCTTCTTTGAATAACATCCTGAGATCTCTTACTTCCAGCTGCGATGAGTAGATGAAGCCTCAGTGTAACATTCCGGGCTCCCGGGAGCACCTTTTGACAGTGCTGGACCCCTTGGGATAGAACTTGAATCACCAATCATCTGATTGTGAGACTAGAGAGTTACTGGAGGTAGAGAGGCATCCAGGAGGGAATGGTAAAGATTAGGCCTAGACGGCTGAAGGCACAGCAGCCAATGGGAGAGCAACAGAAATGGAAGGTAACCCAGAGAACAGGACTGGAGAAGTGTTGAGTATTTGGAGGGTTGTGGGGCTGAAGGAGGCCACAGAGATAGGCCACAGAGCACAAGGCAGCCATTATAGGCCATTGGGCATATGGCGAATGGGTGAATGGGACTTGACGCAGGTTCGATTTTGCTTCACAATACTCTTCCCGACAGACCATGAGGGAAACAAGTTCACAAATCTCCTCCTATGCAGCCCTTCAGAAGGTTGATTTGCCTTTGCGGACTACGAGAGCGATGTTTGCTTAGCTTTCCTTCCGTGGTGGTGGGGACACCGTTAGCCTTCATTCTGACGTTTCATGTCAAGTTTGCGGGTGATACAAAGCGAGGTGGGAATGTGTGTTGTGAGGGAGATGTAAAGTGGGAAGAGGATTGGGACAGACTGAGTGAGAACATGGCAGTTGGAATATAATGTGGAAAAACGAGAGGTAATCCACTTTGATGGAAGGAACAGATGTGCAGAATATTTCCTAAATGGTAAATTAGAGAGTGCAGATGTACAAAAGGACCTGTGTGTCTTTGTCCATAAGACATTGAAGACTGACATACAGGTACAGCCAGTATTTGGAAAGCTAATGATAGGGTAGCCTTTATCACAAGAGTATTTAAGTACAGGAGTAATAAAATCCTTCCTCAGTTGTATAGGAGCTTAGTGAGACCGTACCCAGAGCACTGAGTTTTAGTTCCCTTATTCGAGGATATTACTGCCATAGAGGGAGTGAAAAGAAGGGTTATCAGACTTGTTCTGGAGATGACTGTCTTATGAAGAGGAATTGGGACAAACTGGACCTGTGTTCTCTAAACTTTTGAAGAATGAGAAGTGATCTCATTGAAATATACGGAAAACGGAACAGAATAGACAGAGTAGACGCAGGTGAGATGTTTCCCTTGGTTGGGGAATCTAGAACCAGGGAACACAATTTCAAAATAAGGAGGATTTTGATTTGATTTGATTTATTATTGTCACGTGTATTAGCATACAGTGAAAAGTCTTGTTTCTTGCATGCTATACAGACTATTCATAGAGAAGGAAAGGAGAGAATGCAGAAAGTAGTGTTACAGTCATAGCTCGGGTGCAGAGAAAGATTATTACAGCAGCAGGAAAGAAGCTGTTCTTGACTTAGTTGGTACATGGCCTCAGACTTTTGTATCTTTTTCCCAACAGAAGAAGGTGGAAGAGAGAATGTCCAGGGTCCTTAATTATGCTGGCTGCTTTGCTGAGGCAGCGGGAAATGTAGACAGAGTCAATGGATGGGAGGCTGGTTTGCGTGATGGATTGGGCTACATTCACAACCTTTCATTGTTCCTTGTGATTTTGGGCAGAGCAGGAGCCCATACCAAGCTGTGATGCAACCAGAAAGAATGCTTTCTATGGTGCATCTGTAAAAGTTAACATAGAACCCTACAGTGCAGAAACAGGCCCTTCGGCCCATCGAGTCTGCACCGAACACAATCCCACCCAGACCCAATCCCCATATCCCTACACATTTACCTGCTAATCCCTCTAACCTACACATCCCAGGACACTAAGGGGCAATTTTTTTTTTAGCATAGTCAATGAACCTAACCCGCACATCTTTGGACTGTGGGAGGAAACCGGAGCACCCGGAGAAAACCCACGCAGACACGAGGAGAATGTGCAAACTCCACACAGGCAGTGACCCGAGCCAGGAATCGAACCCAGGACCCTGGAGCTGTGAAGCAGCAGTGCTAACCACTGTGCTACCGTGCCGCCCCGAAGTTGGTGAGAGTCATAGCTAACATGCCAAATTTCCTTAGTCTTCAGAGAAAGTAGAGGCATTGATGGGGCTTTCTTAACTATAGTGTTAGCATGGAGAGACCAGGACGCGGTGGTGAACTCAACACCTAAAAACTTGAAGCTCTCGACCCTTTCTACTTCATCCTTGTTGATGTAGACAGGGGCATGTTCTCCTTTACACTTCCTGAAGTTGATGACAATCTCCTTCATTTTGTTAACAGTGGGAGAGAGATTATTGTTGCTGCACCAGTTCACCAGATTCTCTATCTCATTCCTGTACTCTGTCTCGTCATTGTTTGAGATCCGACCCACTACGGTGGTGTCATCAGCAAATTTGAAAATCGAATTGGAGGGGAATTCGGCCGCACAGTCACAGGTGTATAAGGAGGGGGCTGAAAACACAGTGCCAGTTATCTCTCTTGTGACACCTACATTTCATTCTCGATTTAACATCGAGTCTTTTACTTTTCGAAAGCTTGTTGAGAAAGGAGGGTGTACGAGAGTGAGTTATCGGCCGGATTACCAAATCCGATTGGACACACCCTGGAAATTTAATCATGTAACATCTTGTTCCAACCATCAAGGTAACAACCTTTTTTTCCACAGCCTCAAGAGATTTTACAAACAAAGGTGATAAAAACACGCACACAATCGTTTTCAACAATTTTTCTCTGTAACGGAGCACTCGGAGATATAAATTCTCCAGTGTGGATCTGAGAATGCACTGAATGCTATTGGCTTCCTGTTGACTGGGAGGCTTGTGTGTGCAGAGCAGAACAATTTGCTTTCTCTGTGAAAAAAGCCCAGTCTGTGCATTCCAGGTCCACACTCAGAACAATGTGTGGCATTGTACATTCACCGTCACATGCTCCAGCCCTGATTCGCCCACTCACTGACTTCTGTCTCTCCCTGCCTTTGAATAATGACTGACCCAATAACACTTGCCAATAATATTATCATTTTTACGCCGTCCCCTAGACATGGAGGAGAGGACTAACGTTTCCGATCCTCAATGTTTGACCTGGAGTCTTTAGACATTAAAGATTAGTCTTCAGGATATTGCTGCAGACAACTTGGGAGAAAAAAAATCATAGAGGCATTAGAATAATTGCGGTTTTTCATTTTCTTTGAATACCAGCACACGATCTTGGCTTTCTAGAATAATCTGATACAAATGGAAACTATTCGACCTAAGATGGATGTATCATCTCTTTGAAAGCTCGGTTTCAGCTCCCCTTTGGGGTGCAACCCAGGTTCAATGAAATTGAGGTGTAAGGTTTTCAGTTACAAAGAGAAACTGTGTAGATTTGGTTGTATTCGATCGGATTTCAAAGATTGGGGGGTTTTGATGTAATCAGGTGCGGTAAGGTGCTGACCGAACATGGCAAAAGCTATCTGATTTTACAAATTTCTGAAATACCCCTCCTGTGAAGGAAGTGCCAGTATCTGATAATAGGATTTCCGGGGTTTCATGAACGGCAAAGGTTTTTCTCAATTTGTCAAAGGCTGTTGTGGACCTCATCAACTTGACATTGAGATGCTTCGAGTGTGCATCCGCTAATATTTGAAACAAATGGGGTGGAATCTTCCCAGAAAAGCTCTAAGTGCTGAATGAGCGTGAAAACAGAAGGCAACCGTACTCACTTTTTGGGCGAGCTCCCAGACACGATCTGACACTAAGATAACAAAAGAGCCCAAGTGTGATTCACGCCAGCAGGGGGAGTGGGTAGAGCCTATTTTCGTCGGAAAGCCGGCTGCTGATCTCTAGGGGTGCCATTGCGCAGGCACCCAAATCTCCCAGTTCACTGTGTACGAATGTGTACAGTGCACTGGGAGACTCTTACTCCCCCCCCCCCGCCCACCCAGACATCGCTCTCCCCAACCAATCATTCCACCCCCTGGCTAATCACCACCCCCTAATCCACCCCACAGGCTGATCACTGCCCTAACATCTCCTCTGTCCTCAAGTTTTTCACTCAGAGGGTGGTGAGTGAGTGGAACCGGCTGCCATCGGTGGTGGTAGAGGCGAACTCACTGGGATCTTTTAAAAGACTTCTGGATGAGTACATGGGATTTAATGGGATTGGGAGTTACAGATAGTTCTATGGCCTGGTAGGTATGGATATGATTGGCGCAATTTGTGGGCCGAAGGGCCTGTTTGTGCTGTAGTGTTCTATGTTCTATGACCAATCCCCTCTCCTGAGACAAAGTACCCACTCCTAAGGAACTCCCTCATGCTAACCCGTCATGGGCCTGCCCCCTACAGGCCAGCCCCTGCAGAGGCCCCCTTTGCATATTTTATCCTGCCCGCTCTATCTCCTCCCCTCCTAATTTTGTACACCTCTATTAGCCTTCTTTATCCTGTGGAAAATAACCCCAAACTATCCAATCTCTCCTCATACCTCCACTTTTCCTAGGTACACTTGGCAACATTTTTGTAATCCTCTTCTGCGCTATCTTGAGACTCCATCCAATTCCAGTTGTTGCTGAGCATGACCATCTGGATGGCCATAAAACATCAGACAGGGGTCATGGGTGGAGAGGGGGACTGGTGGTGTTGAGATGGTGGCATGGGCTCATTGGGCCGAAGGGCCTGTTTCCCGGGCTGAGTTTGTTCTTTGTTCTTTGTTATGACTGAGCTCCAGTTTGGAATATTTGAACCCTCCAGCTAGGTTTGCATGGAGGTTTGCAATCTGTTTATTTGGGTTCCTCTGTTAACTGCCAATTTTTAGACCCTCACATTCTTGTGGCCTGATCTGGGGTTTTAGGATGGGGGGCTACAGGTACATCCGGAGATGAGGGGGTTAGACTATGAAGAGAGACTGAATAGACTGGGTCTGTACTCGTTGGAGTTTAGAAGGCTGAGGGGGGATCTTATAGAGACGTATAAGATAAAGAAGGGGATGGATAGGGTAGAGGTAGAGAGATTCTTCCCGCTCAGAAAGGATAGGACTAGAGGACACAGCCTCAAAATAAGGGGGAGTGCAGTTTAGATCAGAGTTGAGGAGGAACTTCTTCACTCAAAGGGTGGTGAATCTCTGGAATTCTCTGCCCATTGAAGTGGTGGAGGCTGCCTCGCTAAATATATTTAAGTCACGGGTGGACAGGTTTTTGATAGACAGGGGAATTAAGGGGAGAAAGCGGGAAAGTGGAACTGATCCACTTCAGATCAGCCATGATCTTATTGAATGGCGGGGCAGACTCGAAGGGCTAGATGGCCTACTCCTGCTCCTATTTCTTATGTTCTTATGTAATGAAATATCTGCTCCCCTGTGTCTGTCGCTGCAGTCCCTGTGTCGCCTTCCATTTTAAGAGACCTGCCAGTTACCATCAAGGATCTCTCTCTCTATATCTTTGGACTGTGGGAGGAAACCGGAGCACCCGGAGAAAACCCACGCAGACACGAGGAGAATGTGCAAACTCCACACAGGCAGTGACCCGAGCCGGGAATCGAACCCAGGACCCTGGAGCTGTGAAGCAGCAGTGCTAACCCACTGTGCTACCGTGCCGCCCATTAGGGGTCTGTTTGGTTTGTGGTTGAAACAGCCCGATTACGTAAAAGACGTTATTGGCTGAGCTGGACCTGGTGTAGGGTAAACGATTTGGATGTTGTGTCGGGTTCCTTGTCCAGTTTCTTTAAAGGAGCTAACTCACTATTCTGTTTCTTTGGTACGATCTGTCTTGACATCATCGCTCTGCCGGCGTTGGACTGGGGTAAACACATTGAGAGCTTCACTCTGCACCAGGCTTGTAAATGACCCTTTCTGTAATTCCTCCACTGCAAGCTTCTTGAGGATTGTTTTCGCCCCGGCACCAAAACCAAGTTTCTGCTCTCGATGCTGTATTCCCTTTTATTCCTGTGTTCCTTCGGCACCCACATTCGAGTTGCCTTTCTTAACGGCCGTTCCCTGTCACGAGCGGTTTACCCCGCTTGGCACATTTTGCGACTCGCTCACACCCTGCTCCACACATACAGTCACCAGCGCCAAATCTACAACGTTCTCTCGGGAGGTTTTGGTCTCAGCCGATAACGTCTTTTACGTAATCGGGCTGTTTCAACCACAAACCAAACAGACCCCTAATGGGCGGCACGGTAGCACAGTGGGTCAGCACTGCTGCTTCACAGCTCCAGGGTCCTGAGTTCGATTCCCGGCTCGGGTCACTGCCTGTGTGGAGTTTGCACATTCTCCTCATGTCTGCGTGGGTTTTCTCCGGGTGCTCCGGTTTCCTCCCACAGTCCAAAGATGTGCGGGTTAGGTTCATTGGCAATGCTAAAATTGCCCCTTAGTATCCTGGGATGTGTAGGTTAGAGGGATTAGCAGGTAAAATGTGTAGGGATATGGGGATAGGGTCTGGGTGGGATTGTGTTCGGTGCAGACTCGATGGGCCGAAGGGCCTGTTTCTGCACTGTAGGGTTCTATTTTCTAATATTTCTTCTAATGCTGGGCCGCACACACACACACACACACACAGCTAATCCTCTCCATCTGGCCATGAAGCCTGAGACTGTCTTCCCTACTGAGTGAAACATAATGGTTGAGGGCGCGGGGTTGGAATGATTTTTAGCCAGCTCGACTATCTGGTCAAAAGATTCGGGTCGGAATCTTAGCCAGATTTTCCCATCCTGCCGCAGTGAGCGGAGATTTGGCTGGCCACCGAGCTCACCGCAGCAGAAACATGACATGAATGGCAGGTGAGATCACACCCTTAGTGTCTGGAGTATTAGACCATGTTAACCGTCAGATTAACTGTAGAACACTACAGTGCAGAAAGAGGCCCATCGAGTACAATCCCACCCAGGCCCAACCCCCCCCATATCCCTACATATTACACCCACTAATCCCGCTAACCTACGCATCCCTGGACACTAAGGGGCAATTTCTTAGCGTGGCCAATCAACCTAACCCCGCACATCGTTGGACCGCGGGAGGAAACTGGAGAAAACCCACGCAGACACGAGGAGAATGTGCAAACTCCACACAGACAGTGACCCGAGGCCGGGAATCGAACCCAGGACCCTGGAGCTGTGAAGCAGCAGCGCTAACCCACTGTGCCGCCCAGACTACCAGACTGAGCAGAGTAACCTCCACCTTTCTTCAGTTGTTATCTCATTTGCTACAAAGTAGTGTTGTGTTTCAATGTACTGGCCCCAGCTTTTTATTTTGGGATTGAATTGCTCCAATTTCCAGATCAAAGGCATTTTAACAGGTATTTGTACCTTCCTCCTATTTTTGACCTTCCAGTCTCTTCCCTCTCTAGCTGTGCACTGCGACCCCCCAAGGACTTGGAATGTTTTTCCTCATTGCCAGTGTAGCAAATCGAGGGTGACTCGCTGGGGCTAAAGAACCAAAGACTTTATTGTCAATGAACAAATAACTAAATCCACAAACAGTGTCGGACAGAATAAGCATGTCGCTGTACAATCCCCCTGCCAGACTCAGCCTTGACTCTCCATTGGGTCCAGCCCGACCACATGGTCCTGAGGGACTATCCCCTTAGAGGGGCCACACTGCCACGGGAAAGAAACTGGGAAGCATCATCGCACACAAAATAGTGGAAATGCGTGGGTTTCAAAGAACAACACAGCACGGGAAACAGGCCCTTCGGCCCAACGAGCCCGTGCCACCATCTTAACAATATGTTTTTCCCCCTCCACCCTTGACCCGTGTCTACGCTTATGGCACCCCCCCATCGGAAACCAGATTGAGGGGAGACTAATTTAGGGACAATTTGTTACACCAATCAGCCTAAGAGCGCATCCTTGGGGTGTGGGAGGAAACCGGAGCACCCGGAGGAAACCCACGCAAGCACGGGGAGAATGTGCTCCGGTTTCCTCCCACGGTCCAAAGATGTGCGGGTTAGGTTGATTGGCCGTGCTAAGAAATTGCCCCTTAGTGTCCAGGGATGCGTAGGTTAGAGGGGATTAGTGGGTATGATATGGGGGTAGGGCCTGGATGGGATTATGTTCAGCAGAGACGCGATGGGCTGAAGGGCCTCTTTCGGCGCTGTAGGGTTCTATGATCTTCTGTAATCTATAAAATTCAGAATTCTCTTGCATTAAAGGCTGTGAGAATATTGAGGGCTAATAGAAATCTTCAAGAGTAAGAGGGATTGGTTTTCATATCAAAAGATGTAAGGTCCACAGACATGATCTAATTAAATGATGGAACGAGCTGAAGGGGCTGAGTGGCCAGCTCCTGTTCCTGTGTGCCTTTGGCTCAATGTCTGTAGAGAATGTGCAGCCAGCCAGTTGGAACTGTTTGTTGGAGATTGATTCAGAAAGAATTTGTTCTGTGTGCTTTGAAGCAATGCAGCTCCAAGCATACGTCAGGCTACAGCACACCGCACCCCCCCCCCCAATCTGTTTGCTGCAATAAACACTGATCTGAAGGAGAAAGAGAGGACTTTTTGTGTTCTGTAGCATCATTTACAACCTCAGCACAATAGAGTGCTTCTGAAGTGCAGGGAAATAAGGAGGTAAATTGCACACAGCACAAACCCACCAACAATGATGTGATAATGCTCTCATCATTTTGTTTCAAACTAATGGCAGGGTGGCACAGAGGTTAGCCCTGCTGCCTCACAGCGCCAGGGACTAGGGTTCGATTCTTGGCTTGGGTCACTGTCAGTGTGGAGTCTGCGCATTCTCCCCATATCTGCATGGGTTTCAACATAGAAAACATAGAACCCTACAGTGCAGAAACAGGCCCTTCGGACCATCGAGTCTGCACTGAACACAATCCCACCCAGACCCTATCCCCATATCCCTACACATTTACCTGCTAATCCCTCTAACCTACACATCCCAGGACACTAAGGGGCAATTTTAGCATAGCCAATGAACCTAACCCGCACATCTTTGGACTGTGGGAGGAAACCGGAGCACCCGGAGAAAACCCACGCAGACACGAGGAGAATGTGCAAACTCCACACAGGCAGTGACCCGAGCCGGGAATCGAACCCAGGACCCTGGAGCTGTGAAGCAGCAGTGCTAACCACTGTGCTACTGTGCCGTTTCCTCCGGGCGCTCCGGTTTCCTCCCACACCCCAAACATGTGCTCTTAGGCTGATTGGTGTAACAAATTGTCTGTAAATTAGTCTCCCCTCAATCTGGTTTCCAATGTGGAGTGCCATAAGCGTAGACAAGGGTCACGGGTGGAAGAGGAAAGACACAATGTTAAAATAGCAGCATGGGCTCGTTGGGCTGAAGGACTGTTTCCCGTGCTGTGTTGTTCTTGTTCTTTGCACCCGAACAGGCACCCGAGTGTGGCAGCAAGGGGATTTGCGCAGTAACTTTGTTGCAATATTAATATAAGCCTGCTTGTGACACTAATAAAACTTTAAACTTTCAGGTTGGTTGGGAGCTTAAACATTGGCCAGGATGCTGGAGGAACCACGTCTTTGAAATAATGCCATAGAGTCATTGATGCTCACTGAACAGGTGTGGGTGGGGGATATAAGAACGTAAGAACATAAGAAATAGGAGCAGGAGTAGGCCATCTAGCCCCTTCGAGCCTGCCCCGCCATTCAATAAGATCATGGCTGATCTGAAGTGGATCAGTTCCACATTCCCGCCCTCTCCCCATAACACTTAATCCCTTCTCTTATCAAAAACCCATCAACCTGCGTCTTAAAAATATTTAGCGAAGCAGCCTCCATCACTTCAACGGGTAGAGAATTCCAGAGATTCACCACCCTTTGAGTGAAGAAGTTCCTCCTCAACTCCGTTCTAAACCGCCCCCCTTTATCTTGAGTCTGTGCCCTCTAGTCCTACTGTCCTTTCTGAGCGGGAAGAGTCTCTCCACCTCTATCCTATCCATCCCATTCATCATCTTATACGTCTCAATGAGATCTCCCCTCATTCTTCTAAACTATAACGAGTACAAGCCTAGTTTATTCAGCCTCTCCTCATAGCTCAACCCCCTCAACTCTGGTATCAGCCTAGTAAACCTCCTCTGCACTCCCTCCAGGGCCAAAATATCCTTGCGCAGGTGCGGCGCCCAAAACTGCACACAGTACTCCAGCTGCGGCCTCACCAATGCCCTATACAGCTGCAGCAAGACCTCCCTACTTTTATATTCAATCCCCCTCGCTATGAACTAAGGATCTCTTCTGAAAGATGTGGGACTGGAATTTTCCAGCCATTCACGCCCCAGCACCGCTGCGAGCGAGGACAGAGTGTTTGGTGCTCAGCCAAATCTCTATTCAGTGCAGCAGGATTGGAGAATCCTGTTGGCATTTACTGCTGGCACATTCCGACCAGCCCCTCTGACAGTGGCAATGGCAGCTGGGTGTGGTTTAGAGCAAATGTCCTGTGTGCATCAGTGATGAGAAACCATCCGGCAACTTTCTCTAAGTTTTTAATATTGAAATGATTGCCTTGAAATGTTACACACAAATATGAGATACAAAGTGGGCAGTATTGTGGCACTGCTATCTCACTGTGCCCCTGACCTGGGTTTGATTCCCAGGCTCAGGTTACAGTCAAATAAATTGGTTGGACTTAAACCTGGTGTTGTCAGGCTTCTTACTGTGTGGAGTCTCTGCAGTCTCCTAGTGTCTGTGTGGGTTTCCTCCAGGTGCCCTGTTTCCTCCCACAGCCCAAAGAGGTGCAGGTTGGGTCGATTGGCCATGCTGAATTGCCCCCTTAGTGTTAGGGGAACTCACAGGCTAAATATGTGGGGTTACGGGAATAGGGTCTGGATGGGACACTAGAGGGTGCAGACCTCCTGATGCACTGTGGGGATTATATGATTCTATGAGTAGAGATTGAATGGGAGGGGCCTCTCAACAATCAATGGCATTACTATCGCTGCATCGCAACATCCTGTGGGTTACCGTTGACCAGAAACTTATAGCCACAGAAATACTGTGCCAACAGCATCCAAGGCAGATTGGTACACCATAAGAGGAGAAGGCCATCTAGCCCTTCGAACCTGCCCCGCCATTCAATAAGATCATGGCTGATCTGAAGTGGATCAGTTCCACTTTCCCGCTCTCTCCCCATAACCCTTAATTCCCCTGTCTATCAGAAACCTATCTACCCGTGACTTAAATATATTTAGCGAGGCAGCCTCCACCACTTCAATGGGCAGAGAATTCCAGAGATTCACCACCCTTTGAGTGAAGAAGTTTCTCCTCAACTCTGATCTAAACTGCCCCCCGCTCCTTATCTTGAGGCTGTGCCCTCTAGTCCTGCTATCCTTTCTAAGGGGGAAGAATCTCTCTACCTCTACCCTATCCATCCCCTTCATTATCTTATAGAGATGTATAAGATCCCCCCTCATTCTTCTGAACACCAACAAGTACAGACCCAGTCTATTCAATCTCTCCTCATAGTCCAACCCCCTCAACTCCGGTATCAGCCTAGTGAACCTCTTCTGCACTCCCTCCAAGGGCAATATATCCTTGCGCAAGTGCGGCGACCAAAACTGCACACAGTACTCCAGCTGCGGCCTCACCAATGCCCTATACAGCTGCAGCAAGACCTCCCTACTTTTATATTCAATCCCCCTCGCTATGAAGGCCAGCATACCATTCGCCTTCCTGACCACCTGCTGCACCTGCAAGCTGGGTTTTTGCGACTCATGCACAAGGACCCCCAGGTCCCTCTGCACCGTAGCATGCTGCAGCTTTTCGCCCTTTAAATAGTAATCCCTCCTACTATTATTTCTACCAAAGTGGATAACCTCACACTTGCTAACATTGTACTCCATCTGCCAGGTCCTCGCCCACTCGCTCAGCCTATCCAGATCCCTCTGCAGACTTTCCACACCCTCCGCACAATTTGCTTTTCCTCTCATCTTCGTCAACTTAAACCTTCACTGCCTTTACAATCAGCACATTGTGTCAGGGGTCTGTACTGCCTAAAAGGTACGCTGCTGTGATTTGCCAAGAAAGTTCTCCCACGTCTCCAAAGCTGTGATTTCCACCCCCTGGAAGGACAATTGGCAGGTGTCTTGGAAAACCAGCCTCTCCAACCCACACACCGTCCAGACTTGAAACTACATTGGCTGTTCCTTCACTGTCGCTGGGTCAAATTTCCGGAACTCCCCCCACTAACAGCACTGTGGGTGTACCTACACCTCGTGGACTGCAATGGGTCAAGGAGACTGACTCACCACCACTTTCCATGTTAAGAGCTAAAAACGTTGATCTGGCCAGTCATATGCCATCAAAGGATAACAGACCCTGTAAATAATCCTGTAAGCCTCTGCCTCGCTTAATTTCCTTTCGCCTAGATCAGCTTTAGCTTGGTCCCTGCAAATTCATCTCTGCCTGCATAATAATCTCGCCGCAGCCTGACTTCCGTCACCAACATTCTTTATTTATATCCTGCATAGAGCATTGCTTCTGCAGCTACAGTGCACAGGATGAGCCCAGGAGTCCTTCGACTGCCAACCCAAGTAGAGCCAGCTGATTCTAAACTCCCGCTGCTCCAATCGCTCAATCAGGGAGCTCATACTCCATCAGACCCACAGTTCATAGAACTCCTGCAGTGCAGAAAGAGGCCATTCAGCCCATTGAGTCTGCACTGACAACAGTCCCACCCAGGCCCTATTTCCATTACACCACAAATCTCTCTAACCTACACATCCCAGGACATTAAGGGTTGGAGATGAGGGGGTTGGACTATGAAGAGAGACTAAATAGACTGGGTCTGTACTCGTTGGAGTTTAGAAGGATGAGGGGGGATCTTATAGAGGCGTATAAGATAATGAAGGGGATGGATAGGGTAGAGGTAGAGAGATTCTTCCCGCTTAGAAAGGACAGCAGGACTAGAGGCACAGCCTCAAGGTAAGGGTGGGGGGGTCGCAGTTTCGATCGGAGTTGAGGAGAAACGTCTTCACTCAAAGGGTGGTGAATCTCTGGAATTCTCTGCCCGTTGAAGTGGTGGAGACTACCTCGCTAAATATATTTAAGTCACGGGTAGATAGGTTTCTGATAGACAGGGGAATTAAGGGTTATGGGGAGAAAGTGGGAAAGTGGAACTGAGCCACTTCAGATCAGCCATGATCTTATTGAATGGCGGGGCAGGCTCGAAGGGCTGGATGGCATACTCCCGCTCCTATTTCTTATGGGTCAATTTAGCATGGCCAACGCACCTAACCGGCATATCTTTGGACTGTGGGAGGAAACTGGAGCACCTGGAGGGAGCCCACTCAGACACAGGGAGAATGTGCAAACTCCACACAGACAGTGACCCGAGGCCGGAATCGAACCTGGGTCCCTGGCGCTGTGAGGCAGCAGTGCCACCCCACTGTGCCACCCAAGTTGAGTACAATGAGGCCAGGCCTCAAGCTGAAATCTGGAAGTGGATACTTATATCCTGTAAAACCATGTGTATCAGCCTGTGATGAGTGAATTGTCTGCAGATTGCCAAGTCTTGTATCAGGACCTTTTTCAGCCATGTGCTTGCAGATCAAAGCTTTCTGTCTCACTGCCTTCAGGACTGGAAAATTTAATCCAGATAAATAGCATTTCAACAAAAGCAAATGACTGTGGAAGCTGGGGTCAGAAACACAAACAGAAAATGCTGGAAAATCTCAGCAGGTCTGACAGCACCTCTGGAGATAGAACAGAGCCAATGTTTCCAGTCTAGATAATGCTTTGTCAGAGCTGTTTCAATAGTATTTAAAATCCTGCTCTCAAACCAATTTTGTTGCTTTGAAGCAATTCACTAGCAAAGGGAGTTGACCCCAGCTTTCCAACAGGACCCGGAACCTCACCAATGGCCAAGAAACATCTCGGAGTGGGGGGGCGGGGGGGGGATAATTTCGACTTTGTACAACATTGGATAGCATTGTTTGTTTATTAGTGTCAGAAGTAGGCTTACATTGACACTGCAATGAAGTTGTTGCGAAAATCCCCTAGTCGGCGCACTCAAGCATCTGTTTGAGGGAGAATTTTGCACGGCCAATGCACCTAAACAGAATGTCTTTCGGACTGTGGGAGGAAACCAGAGCACCCGGAGGAAACCCACGCAGACACAAGGAGAATGTGCAAACTCTATAAGAACATAAGAAATAGGAGCGGGAGTAGGCCATCTAGCCCCTCGAGCCTGTCCCGTCATTCAATAAGATCATGGCTGATCTGTTGTGTCTCAGTTCCACTTTCCCGCTCTCTCCCCACAACCTTTAATCCCCTCGCTTATCAAAAACCCATCAACCCGTGTCTTAAATATATTCAGCGAGGCAGCCTCCACCACTTCAACGGGCAGAGAATTCCAGAGATTCACCACCCTTTGAGTGAAGAAGTTCCTCCTCAACTCTGTTCTAAAACGCCCCCCCTTTATCTTGAGGCTGTGCCCCCTAGTCCTACTGTCCTTTCTGAGCGGGAAGAGTCTCTCCACCTCTATCCTATCCATCCCATTCATCATCTTGTATGTCTCAATGAGATCTCCCCTCATTCTTCTAAACTCTAATGAGTACAAGCCTAGTTTATTCAGCCTCTCCTCATAGTTCAACCCCATCAACTCCGGTATCAGCCTAGTAAACCTCCTCTGCACTCCCTCCAAGGCCAAAATATCCTTGCGTAAGTGCGGCGACCAAAACTGCACACAGTACTCCAGTTCGGCCTCACCAATGCCCTATACAGCCGCAGCAAGACCTCCCTACTTTTATATTCAATCCCCCTTGCTATGAAGGCCAGCATTCCATTTGCCTTCCACACAGACAGGGACCTGAGCTGGGAATCGAACTCGGGTCCCTGGCGCTGTGAGGCAGCATACTGTGCTACGATGTGGAGATGCCGGTGTTGGACTGGGATAAACACAGTAAGAATCTCACAACACCAGGTTAAAGTCCAACAGCTTTATTTGGCAGTAAACGCCACTAGCTTTTGGGGTTTGCCCCTTCGTCAGGTGAGAAGTCAGAACTCTCACTCACGAAGGGACAAACCCCGAAAGCCTGTGGGTTTACTATCAAATAAACCTGTTGGACTTTAACCTGGTGTTGTGAGATGTCCCACTGTGCTAACCCAGGGATCAGTGCTCATTCTCATTTCTATTGGTTTCAAAGGTCAGAATGTGTAAAGAGCAGCAGATCCAGCGTCTTTCTATACTATCACCCACGTCTAAGTCACTGCCTTAGAATCATAGAACCCTACAGTGCAGAAAGAGGCCCTTTGGCCCATCGAGTCTGTACCGAACACAATCCCACCCAGGCCGTACCCCCCATATCCCTACCTATTATACCCACTAATCCCTCTAACCTACACATCCCTGGACACTAAGGGGCAATTTCTTAGCATGGCCAATCAACCTAACCCGCATGTCTTTGGACTGTGGGAGGAAACCGGAGCGCCCGGAGGAAACCCACGCAGACACGAGGAGAATGTGCCAACTCCGCACAGACAGTGACCCGAGCCGGGAATCGAACCCAGGACCCTGGAGCTGTGAAGCAGCAGTGCTAACTACTGTGCCACCGTGCTGACCTTGATTTCAGTGGGAGAAGTAGGGTAATATATTGGTCTGGGGCAAAGTATTGGTCTGGCCCTCAAATCTCTGCCAGAATCAACTTCCACCCAGTGTATCTCTTAAATTGGAGTTTTGTGCATGGCCCTTTTTATTTCAGTGATGGCCTCTTTCGATCTTTACACTTGGCTGCGTGTGTACATTCTTTATCGCAGAGCTAAGCCTGCGGGAGGGAGGGGACCTTGCAGGCAGTTGTGCAGCTGTGTGCCCGCACTTCTTAACATGAACATTGCTTCCACCTGATCCCGTAACCTAATGAGGAGCTGAACTTAAGATGAAAGCAAATGACTGCGGACGCTGGAATCTGAAACAAAAGCAGAAAAAAGGCTGGAAAATCTGACAGCGTCTGTGGAGAGAGAAACAGAGTTGACGTTTTGAGTCTGGATGGCTCTTTGTCACCGTGGAACTTGCTGTATGAATGCCACATTAGTGTTTGAAAAGTTGGCTGGATTATCCCTGCAGCCTCACCATAATCACCCTCTCATAGGCTTCGAGTCTCGGCTGTCTAAGCGGATGAATTGTTTAATGCTGCTCCTTTCCTTGTATCATTAACCCTTTCATGCTTGTGTCAGAATACAGAACAGTTTTAACATATCAAGGCATGAGGCAATACTCTGCTACGATAAGTGGCAGGATGAAGGCCTATATCCAGTAAGAATTCTCCCTGACAATAGATGGGGCGGCACGGTGGCACAGTGGGTTAGCGCTGCTGCTTCACAGCTCCAGGGTGCTGGGTTCGATTCTCAGCTCGGGTCACTGTCTGTGTGGAGTTTGCACAGTAAAAAGTCTGACAACTTCGGTTGTCATCGGTTTTAGTCCAACCGATTTATTTGATAATATTCTCACAAGCAAGCAAGCTTTCGAGGTTGCTTGCTTTGGAGTTTGCACATTCTCCTCGTGTCTGTGTGGGTTTCCTCCCACAGTCCAAAGATGTGTGGGTTAGATGAATTGGCCATGCTAAGAAATTGCCTCTTAGAGTCCAGAGATGTGTGTAGGTTAGAGGGATTAGTGGGTATGATGTGTAGGGATATGGGGGTAGGGCCTGGGTGGGATTGTGTTCGGTGCAGACTCGAAGGGCCTCTTTCTGCACTGGAGGGTATCTATGATATTATTAAACTTTGACTCCCTCTCACCCTACCTCGTATAGATGGCGACAGAGAAGTCAACCCTTGAAGCCTTGAAAAGTGCCTCCAAAAGTGGGGCTCAACTTAAACGTCAAGCATAAAGTGAAACACTGGCATGAGTGGTTGTCATTTTGAAATGTTTCCTGCTTCTGATACAAAGGATGGGATTTTCCGGCTGTACTCGCTGCAAAATCCCATCTGAGGTCAACGGATCTTTGCAATGGTCTGTGTCCCGCCCACTATCATTCCCATGGCAGGTGGGACAGGAAGATTCTGGGTGTGTCTTAACCTCCTATCTGCCTTTGCAACACAGCCCATACCACCTGCTTGACTCTTATAGAATCCTACAGTGCAGAAAGAGGCCCTTTGGCCCATCGAGTCTGCACCGAACACAATCCCTACACCCCATGTAGCGGTATGGGGTGTAGGGATTGTGTTCGGTGCAGACTCGATGGGCCAAAGGGCCTCTTTCTGCATTATACCCACTAATCCCTTTGACATCCCTGGACACGAACGGGCAATTTCTCAGCATGGCCAATCAGCCTAACTCGATGGGCCAAAGGGCCTCTTTCTGCATTATACCCACTAATCCCTCTGACATCCCTGGACACGAACGGGCAATTTCTCAGCATGGCCAATCAGCCTAACCCGCACATCTTTGGACTGTGGGAGGAAACCAGAGCACCCGGAGGAAACCCACGCAGACATGAGGAGAATGTGCAAACTCCACACAGACAGTGACCCGAACCGGGAATCGAACCCAGGAACCCTGGGGCTGTGGAGCAGCAGTGCTAACCCACTGTGCTACCGTGCCGCCCAACTCCACACAGACAGTAACCCGAGCCGGGAATCGAACCCAGGAACCCTGGAGCTGTGGAGCAGCAGTGCTAACCACTGTGCTACCGTGCCGCCCAACTCCACACAGACAGTGACCCGAACCGGGAATCGAACCCAGGAACCCTGGAGCTGTGAAGCAGCAGTGCTAACCCACTGTGCTACCGTGCCGCCCAACTCCACACAGACAGTGACCCGAACCGGGAATCGAACCCAGGACCCTGGAGCTGTGAAACAGCAGTGCTAACCACTGTGCTACCGTGCCACCCCATCCCTAATGATAAAGTGCCAATAAATGCTTTTGTGAGGAGAAAAAGTGAGGCCAGTGTGAGTATAACTTGTCAAAATTGAAAAGGTGGGGGAAGGGGATTGAGTTTATGCAAAGATATGATTCTTGGGGGCTGTAATAATGAGATTGGTTTATGGATGAGGTTGACTGAGACACCATGATTTACTGTGACTCTTCCCCTCAAGCTTGGCATTAACGAAACAGTGTCTGATTTCAAGAAGAAATTAGATATAGCTCTAGGGGTTAAAGGGATCGAGGGATATGGGGGGGGGGGGATGGAGGGGGATCAGGATAGTGAATTTGATGATCAGTCATGATCAAAATGAATGGTGGATCAGGCTCGAAGGGCCGGATGGCCTAAAACTGCATCCACTTTCCAGTTTCTAGACAAACTAATTATCTGTTGATTCACCCCATCTTCCCTCTCACTCTTTCATCATCGGAGATGTTAAGCTCGAGCCTCACAGAGATTTGAACACATACATGTACACACGTGATGATTTCGGTCCTTTGACAAGACAATCTGGGGAGGAAGAAGGAGGGAGGATTGGGAGATTGCCATCACGTGATCGCAAGGATGTCATTTCCTTTGTAAAGATTCTAGTTTTACCTGCCCCCTACGGCTGTGCGTTTCCTAAGTGTACGTTCCACCCTGTTTGCCATCACGGATAATCACAGAGCTCAGACTCTGACTGTTATTCTTTTGTAATCCTCGGGCCCTTGCTGAGGCAGGAAGCTTTCCGTGATCAGGTCCAGCTCCGTCAGTCGCAATCAGAGGCCGTGTGTGCGAAAGGCAATGGCTATTGCTCCGCAGATAGCCAATTTGATGCAGCAGTAATTGGACTATGTAGGAGCGAATAGATAGCAAATTGATAGCTTGTTCGAGTTCCCGATCTTGATGCCGTCCATTATTGCCGCAAGCTCTTGGTTGTATTTACACAATAAGCAGAGATTTGTGGCTACCTTCCTTTCTTATCGGCAGGAAGCTGCCTTGCTGGGGTACTGCTTTGAAGGGACTCACAGCACCAGAGTAATTGAGTTCACTTTAGTGCCTTTTCCCCAGCTGCTAAGATCACTCTCAGTAATGAGAATATATTTCTCAGCGCCTGATATGGGAGATGGGAGACAATCACCTTGGACTCTAGGTCACCGTCCCGATTCTCATTATCGAGAAGAGATTGCAGTGTTGTCAATGTTATGACTCAGCCTATGGAAATGCAGAGCTTAGCTCCGCAGGAGAAGTGTCCGCGTGCTTCGGAGTGTAACCGAGCAAATGCAAAGGCGGGGATCGGGAGGAACACAGAGTCCAACACATAGAGAAGGCCCAGCGACTGCTTTGGTATCAATTGGCAGCTTGGACCCCCCTCTATCAGAGGATCAAGAGTTTAAGCCCCACTCCAGAGACTTGAGCAAAGGCAGTGCTGGTACTGAGGGAGTGCTACGCTGTTGGAGATGCCATCTTTTCAGATGAGATTGAGGCCCCAACGGTCCTCTCAGGCGAACAGTACATTCTTCAACAAAGAACAAAGAACAACACAGCACGGGAAACAGGCCCTTCGGCCCAACGAGCCCGCACCGCCATTTTAACATTGTGAGCGCCCTCTTCTACCTATGACCTTTGTCTACGTCTACTGGACTCCACAATAAAGGACCCATAACCAGATTGAGGGGAGATTAATTTAGGGACAATTTGTTACACCCAATCAGCCTAAGAGCATGTTTTTGGAGTGTGGGGGGGAAACCGGAGCACCCGGAGAAAACCCACGCAAGCACGGGGAGAATGCGCACAGACACTAGCCCAAATCCATGTATCTGCACAGGAAACAGTGATAGTCACTGAGCTGTCGTGTTGCCCGTCAGATGGTCCAGTTTAAGCGTACACTAACGACGTGGAAGCACTGGGAAACTCTCGGAGCAACAGCCAAGAGCAGCCCTCGCACGACCCACCACGTGTATGCCCTTTGTCGGACAATAAGGCGGACCGGATCCCCTGTGGGGATTCACCGTCATGTCCTCTCTGATATTCATCCCTGAGCCAATATTGGTGCAATTATTAATTGGGTCATTTATTTAGTTGCTGTTTGTAGGATTTTTCTGTGAACGAATTGGCTGCCGCATTTCATTCATTATAAGAGGTTATAACTCAAGTGTCTTTAATTGGCGGTAAAAAACTAAGGGAGTTTTTCAGGTTTTGGAGTGTGGTGTCTGATTATCCTTCCTGGTAGTAACCTCTTCTTTCAATGGAGTGGAACCAGTGACTCCTGTGGCATTGACAATTGACTCTGGAAACTGCTGTCCCATCAGGAGCAGCTACTTGAGGAATGGAGCGATTTGGTGTCTTGAGGCAATGGCAGAATGACATTGGCATCCATTCCTGGCATCACTGATGTGCCAGCCAAACTTGGGATCTCTGTTGCACACAGGCTTTGCCTAACTCTGTCCTGTGATCACAATGGGGTGTGGGCACTCTTCACAAGACCAGCAATTATTTCCCACCTCTCCCATCCCCTTGAGGAGAATGCAGTCGCCTGAAGCAACCGGACAGCAAATATAGAATAAAATGGGAGGGAGTAAAAGATGCTGGAATTGGAATTAATCTGGAGCCACTCCTAGCATCCTGTACATTACTGAGTGTCAGCTAATGGAAATCTCACCTACATCAATAAATATTACCAATAAATAAACATGGGTGGCACGGTAGCACAGTGGGTCAGCGCTGCTGCTTCACAGCTCCAGGGTCCTGGGTTCGATTCCCGGCTCGGGTCATTGCCTGTGTGGAGTTTGCACATTCTCCTCGTGTCTGCGTGGGTTTTCTCCGGGTACTCCGGTTTCCTCCCACAGTCCAAAGATGTGTGGGTTAGGTTCATTGGCTATGCTAAAATTGCTCCTTAGTGTCCTGGGATGTGTAGGTTAGAGGGATTAGTGGGTAAATGTGTAGGGATATGGTGATAGGGTCTGGGTGGGATTGTGTTCGGTGTAGACTCGATGGGCCGAAGGGCCTCTTTCTGCACTGGAGGGTTCTACATTCTGTATCAATCAATGTGAATCTCAGCCATATTAACTATTGCCCATTATGGGAACCTCCCGGAGAAGAAGTACTGTCTTTTGGATGAGATGTTGACTCGTGGTCCTATCTGCATTGTCATGTGGCTGTAAAGAATCCCATGACACCACTCAAAGGAGAACAGGATGCTTCTCCCTGCCGTCTTAACTTCAATTAACACTAAAACAGATCATCTGATCAGTGCTACATTGTAGGAACTTGCTATGTGCAAATTAGCTGCCGAGTTTCCTTGCGATGAAACAGTGAGTACACTTCATATGCCCCCCATTGGCTATGCAGTGCTTTGGTATGTCCTGAGGTCATGAACGGCGCTATATAAATGAAAACCATTTCATTTGTTCAGTAGGGTTTTAATCAATACTGGAACATTGCCAAATTGTTCCTCCTGCGGCATGGTGATGCAGTGCTGTCTCACAGTGCCAGGGACCTGGGTTCAATTCCCAGCTTGGGTCACTGTGTGTGCGGAACCTGCACATTCTCCCCGTGTCTGCGTGGGTTTCCTCCGGGTGCTCCGGTTTCCTCCCACAATCCAAAGACGTGCTGGTTAGGGTGCATTATCCACGCTCAATTCTCCCTCAGTGTACCCGAACAGGTGCCGGAGTGTAGCGACCAGGGGATTTTCGCAGTAACTTAATTGAAGCGTCAATGTAAGCCTACTTGTGAGACTAATAAATAAAGTAAACCCTCAGCAGGTATATCTGCTGCAGTCACCTTACTGGTAAGTGGCAGGTTTCTTACCCTTCATTATCAATGGGCAGAATATCTTCTCAGTAAGAAAAGACTCAGCATCTGCTAGGGAACTGAGTTCTTGTGGGGCCCACTTACAAAGAGGTCTCAGGAGAGTTCCCACCAACATTTGTACGCAGTGGTAAGGATTAATGCCTCGCTGCTGATGAAGGAAATATATTGCAAACCCACATTTCATTTCTGTGAGCGATTTTACGGATTAAATCCTATCTCATAGTAGGATCTAAGTAAAGATCAAGAGCCTTGGGATGTCCCTGGGAATCAATTGATTCCTCCGGACCTTCCAACATATTTCATGGCTCAGATATCTTACTTCTGAGCTTCTGGGGATTCTGTAAATGTCTGTCAAAGTTGTGCATTTTATTGATGTCTTTTCTCTGTTAATCCACAGGTGATTCGGTCCACCTTGTTGTCCAACGAGGGGCATACACGCGGTGGGTTGTGCGAGGGCTGCTCTTGGATGTTTCGAGAGTAGCCGAGTGCTTCACGTCGTTAGTGTGCGCTTAAACTGGACCATCTGATGGGCACCACGACAGCTCAGTGACTATCACTGTTTGCTGTGCAGATACATGGATTTGGGCCGGTGTCTGTGGGAGTTTGCGCATTCTCCCCGTGCTTGCGTGGGTTTTCTCCGGGTGCTCCGGTTTCCTCCCACACCCCAAAGATGCGCCCTTAGGCTGATTGGTGTAACAAATTGTCCCTAAATCAGTCTCCCCTCAATCTGGTTTCCAATGTGGAGTGCCATAAGCGTAGACAAGGGTCATGGGTGGAAGAGGGGACTCACAATGTTGAAATGGTGGCACGGGCTCGTTGGGCCGAAGGGCCTGTTTCCCGGGCTGTGTTGTTCTTTGTTACCCTTCATTGCCAATGGGCATAATATCTTCTCAGTAAGAAATAACTCAGCATCTGCTGGGGAACTGAGTTCTCATGATTACCCTGTGATCAGTGCTCCTTCCACTCACATTATCAGCCACTTTAGGTCTTGAACAGCAGGTTAGGTGTAAGGATTCGCATTCTAATCAGTAATCTCTAAACTGTCTGTGCTTTATTTGCTCTGTCTGAGGCCAGAACTCTCCATTCACCTGACGAAGAGGCAGTCCCCCCGAAAGCTTGTGAGGATATTATCAAATAAATCGGTTGGACTAAAACCTGGTGTTGTCAGACTTTGAACTGAGTTCTCGCAGGGCCCACTTACAAACAGGTTTTCAGGAGGGTTCCCACCAACATTTGTACACAGTGGTAAGTATTAATGCCTCGCTGCTGATGAAGGAAATATACTGCATTTCATTTCTGTGAGCGAATTTTACGGATTAAATCCTAACTCATCTCTGTGCAGTTCGGTTTTTAAACGTGCATGGAAGGGACCCATTCTGCCTCCCCTGAACTCTCGTGCCAGCATTATCCCTGTTTCCCTGCGATATCGATTCTCTGCAGCTTAATGCTGTCAGCTAAGATTGGCTTATTTGCACCGAGCTCCATGCAAGTCACATCTGCCCAGTTTAGAAGCAGAGGCCAGGATCCGGATTGACCGAGCTGCATCTGCCGATGACTTTCCATCATTAAGATGCGGAATTGGGGCGAGTGGGGGGAGGGGGAGGGGGAGGGGGAGAGAGGGGTAAACACACACAAAAGAGGGATTAGTTGGAAAGGCACGGGAGCTGTGAGTCAAAGACTATCAGCTGTGACACACCGTGCCAAATTCTCCACCGGGATTTGTTTCAATTCCGTTGACTCCTGCTGCTTTTGGGAATGTCACACAGCAATTAACAGCTCCCGGATCTCATCCTGTCTCCATTTCAATCCACAAAACTTATCTCCTTTCCGCTCTTAATTCTACCCTGGGGCAGTGGGGATGGGTTTGGCTGAATGTGCAGTGTGCACATTCGAAAGTGCACTGGACTGCAAACAGGGGAGATCGCCCTGCCTTTGTGAGCAATGATGGAGCTAATCAGGGGGAGAATTGCTTATTCCTGTGAAAGCTTTCGCTGATGTGACACTGAGTCACCGACACCAGATCAGTCCCAGGCTCCAGCCTGAGTCCTGGCTGACCCCCAGGCAGGCCAGTTCTCATTAGTGCCCAGAAGAAGAGGGACTGATCCCATCTGTCCAAACAGTAATGTTAAACAAAATCTAATCACAGTAATTGCACAGTAATTCTGGGTGTGCGTGCTCTCAATCCCACTCACCTTGCAATCCAGCTCTCCGCACTGTCTATCTGTACTGAGTGTACAATTCTATGATGTGGAGATGCCGGCGTTGGACTGGGGTAAACACAATAATAAGTCTGACCATACCAGGTTTAAGTCCAAACGATTTCTTGAGTTTACTATCAAATAAATCGGTTCGACTTAAACCTGGTGTTGTCAGACTACTGAGTGTACAATTCTACCCCAGCCCTTCTTCAAACGGTCAAAGCTAATATATGGAGTTAACGAGTTGATTGTTCAGCTAATCCTCACCCTGAATAAACAGTGACTCTGTACAGATACACAGTGAGTAACCCTCACCCTGAATAAACAGTGACTCTGTACAGTTACACAGTGAGTGACCCCCACCCTGAATAAACAGTGACTCTGTACAGTGACACAGTGAGTGACCCTCACCCTGAATAAACAGTGACTCTGTACAGTTACACAGTGAGTGACCCTCACCCTGAATAAACAGTGACTCTGTACAGTTACACAGTGAGTGACCCTCACCCTGAATAAACAGTGACTCTGTACAGTTACACAGTGAGTGACCCTCACCCTGAATAAACAGTGACTCTGTGCAGTTACACAGTGAGTGACCCCCACCCTGAATAAACAGTGACTCTGTACAGTTACACAGTGAGTGACCCTCACCCTGAATAAACAGTGACTCTGTACAGTTACACAGTGAGTGACCCTCACCCTGAATAAACAGTGACTCTGTACAGTTACACAGTGAGTGACCCTCACCCTGAATAAACAGTGAGTCTGTACAGTTACACAGTGAGTGACCCTCACCCTGAATAAACAGTGACTCTGTACAGTTACACAGTGAGTGACCCTCACCCTGAATAAAGAGTGACTCTGTACAGTTACACAGTGAGTGACCCTCACCCTGAATAAACAGTGACTCTGTACAGTTACACAGTGAGTGACCCTCACCCTGAATAAACAGTGACTCTGTACAGTTACACAGTGAGTGACCCTCATCCTGAATAAACAGTGACTCTGTACAGTTACACAGTGAGTGACCCTCACCCTGAATAAACAGTGACTCTGTACAGTTACACAGTGAGTGACCCTCACCCTGAATAAACAGTGACTATGTACAGTTACACAGTGAGTGACCCTCACCCTGAATAAACAGTGACTCTGTACAGTTACACAGTGAGTGATCCTCACCCTGAATAAACAGTGACTCTGTACAGTTACACAGTGAGTGACCCTCATCCTGAATAAACAGTGACTCTGTACAGTTACACAGTGAGTGACCCTCACCCTGAATAAACAGTGACTCTGTACAGTTACACAGTGAGTGACCCTCACCCTGAATAAACAGTGACTCTGTACAGTTACACAGTGAGTGATCCTCACCCTGAATAAACAGTGACTCTGTACAGTTACACAGTGAGTGACCCTCACCCTGAATAAACAGCGACTCTGTACAGTTACACAGTGAGTGACCCTCACCCTGAATAAACAGCGACTCTGCACAGTTACACAGTGAGTGACCCTCACCCTGAATAAACAGTGACTCTGTACAGTTACACAGTGAGTGACCCTCACCCTGAATAAACAGTGACTCTGTACAGTTACACAGTGAGTGACCCTCACCCTGAATAAACAGTGACTCTGTACAGTTACACAGTGAGTGACCCTCACCCTGAATAAACAGTGACTCTGTACAGTTACACAGTGAGTGACCCTCACCCTGAATAAACAGTGACTCTGTACAGTTACACAGTGAGTGACCCTCACCCTGAATAAACAGTGACTCTGTACAGTTACACAGTGAGTGACCCTCACCCTGAATAAACAGTGACTTGGTACAGTTACACAGTGAGTGACCCTCATCCTGAATAAACAGTGACTCTGTACAGTTACACAGTGAGTGACCCTCACCCTGAATAAACAGTGACTCTGTACAGTTACACAGTGAGTGACCCTCACCCTGAATAAACAGTGACACTGTACAGTTACACAGTGAGTGATCCTCACCCTGAATAAACAGTGACTCTGTACAGTTACACAGTGAGTGACCCTCATCCTGAATAAACAGTGACTCTGTACAGTTACACAGTGAGTGACCCTCACCCTGAATAAACAGTGACTCTGTACAGTTACACAGTGAGTGATCCTCACCCTGAATAAACAGGGACTCTGTACAGTTACACAGTGAGTGACCCTCACCGTGAATAAACAGCGACTCTGTACAGTTACACAGTGAGTGACCCTCACCCTGAATAAACAGCGACTCTGTACAGTTACACAGTGAGTGATCCACACCCTGAATAAACAGCGACTCTGTACAGTTACACAGTGAGTGACCCTGACACTGAATAAAATGTGACTCTGTACAGTTACACAGTGAGTGACCCTCACCCTGAATAAACAGTGACTCTGTACAGTTACACAGTGAGTGACCCTCACCTTGAATAAACAGTGACTCTGTACAGTTACACAGTGAGTGACCCTTAACCTGAATAAATAGTGACTCTGTACAGTTACACAGTGAGTGACCCTCACCCTGAGTAAAGAGTGACTCTGTACAGTTACACAGTGAGTGACCCTCACCCTGAATAAACAGTGACTCTGTACAGTTACACAGTGAGTGACCCTCACCCTGAATAAACAGTGACTCTGTACAGTTACACAGTGAGTGATCCTCACCCTGAATAAACAGTGAATCTGTACAGTTACACAGTGAGTGACCCTCACCCTGAATAAACAGTGACTCTGTACAGTTACACAGTGAGTGACCCTCACTCTGAATAAACAGTGACCCTGTACAGTTACACAGTGAGTGATCCTTACCCTGCTGAATAAACAGTGACCCTGTACAGTTACACAGTGAGTGACCCTCACCCTGAATAAACAGTGACTCTGTACAGTTACACAGTGAGTGACCCACATCCTGAATAAAGAGTGACTCTGTACAGTTACAGTGAGTGACCCTCACCCTGAATAAACAGTGACTCTGTACAGTTACACAGTGAGTGATCCTCACCCTGAATAAACAGTGACTCTGTACAGTTACAGTGAGTGACCCTCACCCTGAATAAACAGTGACTCTGTACAGTTACACAGTGAGTGACCCTCACTCTGAATAAACAGTGACTCTGTACAGTTACAAAGTGAGTGATCCTTACCCTGCTGAATAAACAGTGACTCTGTACAGTTACACAGTGAGTGACCCTCACCCTGAATAAACAGTGACTCTGTACAGTTACACAGTGAGTGACCCTTACCCTGAATGCACAGTGACTCTGTACAGTTACACAGTGAGTGATCCTTACCCTGCTGAATAAACAGTGACCCTGTACAGTTACACAGTGAGTGACCCTCACCCTGAATAAACAGTGACTCTGTACAGTTACACAGTGAGTGACCCTTACCCTGAATGCACAGTGACTCTGTACAGTTATACAGTGAGTGACCCTCACCCTGAATAAACAGTGACCTTGTACAGTTACACAGTGAGTGACCCTCACCCTGAATAAACAGTGACTCTGTACAGTTACACAGTGAGTGACCCTCACCCTGAATAAACAGCGACTCTGTACAGTTACACAGTGAGTGACCCTCACCCTGAATAAACAGTGACTCTGTACAGTTACACAGTGAGTGACCCTCACCCTGAATAAACAGTGACTCTGTACAGTTACACAGTGAGTGACCCTCACCCTGAATAAACAGTGACTCTGTACAGTTACACAGTGAGTGATCCTCACCCTGAATAAACAGTGACTCTGTACAGTTACACAGTGAGTGACCCTCACCCTGAATAAACAGTGACTCTGTACAGTTACACAGTGAGTGACCCTCACTCTGAATAAACAGTGACTCTGTACAGTTACACAGTGAGTGACCCTCACCCTGAATAAACAGTGACTCTGTGCAGTGACACAGTGAGTGATCCTCACCCTGAATAAACAGTGACTCTGTACAGTTACACAGTGAGTGACCCTCATCCTGAATAAACAGTGACTCTGTACAGTTACACAGTGAGTGACCCTCACCCTGAATAAACAGTGACTCTGTACAGTTACACAGTGAGTGACCCTCACCCTGAATAAACAGTCACTCTGTACAGTTACACAGTGAGTGACCCTCAACCTGAATAAACAGTGACTCTGTACAGTTACACAGTGAGTGACCCTCACCCTGAATAAACAGCGACTCTGTACAGTTACACAGTGAGTGACCCTCACCCTGAATAAAGAGTGACTCTGTACAGTTACAGAGTGAGTGACCCTCACCCTGAATAAACAGTGACTCTGTACAGTTACACAGTGAGTGACCCTCACCCTGAATAAACAGTGACTCTGTACAGTTACACAGTGAGTGATCCTCACCCTGAATAAAAAGTGACTCTGTACAGTTACACAGTGAGTGACCCTCACCCTGAATAAACAGTGACTCTGTACAGTTACACAGTGAGTGACCCTCACTCTGAATAAACAGTGACCCTGTACAGTTACACAGTGAGTGATCCTTACCCTGCTGAATAAACAGTGACCCTGTACAGTTACACAGTGAGTGACCCTCACCCTGAATAAACAGTGACTCTGTACAGTTACACAGTGAGTGACCCTTACCCTGAATGCACAGTGACTCTGTACAGTTACACAGTGAGTGACACTCATCCTGAATAAACAGTGACCCTGTACAGTTACACAGTGAGTGACCCTCACCCTGAATAAACAGTGACTCTGTACAGTTACACAGTGAGTGATCCTCACCCTGAATAAACAGTGACTCTGTACAGTTACAGTGAGTGACCCTCACCCTGAATAAACAGTGACTCTGTACAGTTACACAGTGAGTGATCCTCACCCTGAATAAACAGTGACTCTGTACAGTTACACAGTGAGTGACCCTCACCCTGAATAAACAGTGACTCTGTACAGTTACACAGTGAGTGACCCTCACCATGAATAAACAGTGACTCTGTACAGTTACACAGTGAGTGACCCTCACCCTGAATAAACAGTGACTCTGTACAGTTACACAGTGAGTGACCCTCACCCTGAATAAACAGCGACTCTGTACAGTTACACAGTGAGTGACCCTCACCCTGAATAAACAGCGTCTCTGTACAGTTACACAGTGAGTGATCCTCACTCTGAATAAACAGCGACTCTGTACAGTTACACAGTGAGTGACCCTCACCCTGAATAAACAGCGAGTCTGTACAGTTACACAGTGAGTGACCCTCACCCTGAATAAACAGTGACTCTGTACAGTTACACAGTGAGTGACCCTCACCCTGAATAAACAGTGACTCTGTACAGTTACACAGTGAGTGATCCTCACCCTGAATAAACAGTGACTCTGTACAGTTACACAGTGAGTGACCCTCACCCTGAATAAACAGTGACTCTGTACAGTTACACAGGGAGTGACCCTCACCCTGAATAAACAGTGACTCTGTACAGTTACACAGTGAGTGACCCTCACCCTGAATAAACAGTGACTCTGTACAGTTACACAGTGAGTGACCCTCACCCTGAATAAACAGTGACTCTGTACAGTTACACAGTGAGTGACCCTCACCCTGAATAAACAGTGACTCTGTACAGTTACACAGTGAGTGACCCTCACCCTGAATAAACAGTGACTCTGTACAGTTACACAGTGAGTGACCCTCACCCTGAATAAACAGTGACTCTGTACAGTTACACAGGGAGTGACCCTCACCCTGAATAAACAGTGACTCTGTACAGTTACACAGTGAGTGACCCTCACCCTGAATAAACAGTGACTCTGTACAGTTACACAGTGAGTGACCCTCACCCTGAATAAACAGTGACTCTGTACAGTTACACAGTGAGTGACCCTCACCCTGAATAAACAGTGACTCTGTACAGTTACACAGTGAGTGACCCTCACCCTGAATAAACAGTGACTCTGTACAGTTACACAGTGAGTGACCCTCACCCTGAATAAACAGTGACTCTGTACAGTTACACAGTGAGTGACCCTCACCCTGAATAAACAGCGACTCTGTACAGTTACACAGTGAGTGACCCTCACCCTGAATAAACAGCGTCTCTGTACAGTTACACAGTGAGTGACCCTCACTCTGAATAAACAGCGACTCTGTACAGTTACACAGTGAGTGACCCTCACCCTGAATAAACAGCGAGTCTGTACAGTTACACAGTGAGTGACCCTCACCCTGAATAAACAGTGACTCTGTACAGTTACACAGTGAGTGACCCTCACCCTGAATAAACAGTGACTCTGTACAGTTACACAGTGAGTGACCCTCACCCTGAATAAACAGTGACTCTGTACAGTTACACAGTGAGTGACCCTCACCCTGAATAAACAGTGACTCTGTACAGTTACACAGGGAGTGACCCTCACCCTGAATAAACAGTTACTCTGTACAGTTACACAGTGAGTGACCCTCACCCTGAATAAACAGTGACTCTGTACAGTTACAAAGTGAGTGACCCTCACCCTGAATAAACAGTGACTCTGTACAGTTACACAGTGAGTGACCCTCACCCTGAATAAACAGTGACTCTGTACAGTTACACAGTGAGTGACCCTCACCCTGAATAAACAGTGACTCTGTACAGTTACACAGTGAGTGACCCTCACCCTGAATAAACAGTGACTCTGTACAGTTACACAGTGAGTGATCCTCACCCTGAATAAACAGTGACTCTGTACAGTTACACAGTGAGTGACCCTCACCCTGAATAAACAGCGACTCTGTACAGTTACACAGTGAGTGACCCTCACCCTGAATAAACAGCGACTCTGCACAGTTACACAGTGAGTGACCCTCACCCTGAATAAACAGTGACTCTGTACAGTTACACAGTGAGTGACCCTCACCCTGAATAAACAGTGACTCTGTACAGTTACACAGTGAGTGACCCTCACCCTGAATAAACAGTGACTCTGTACAGTTACACAGTGAGTGACCCTCACCCTGAATAAACAGTGACTCTGTACAGTTACACAGTGAGTGACCCTCACCCTGAATAAACAGTGACTCTGTACAGTTACACAGTGAGTGACCCTCACCCTGAATAAACAGTGACTCTGTACAGTTACACAGTGAGTGACCCTCACCCTGAATAAACAGTGACTTGGTACAGTTACACAGTGAGTGACCCTCATCCTGAATAAACAGTGACTCTGTACAGTTACACAGTGAGTGACTCTCATCCTGAATAAACAGTGACTCTGTACAGTTACACAGTGAGTGACCCTCACCCTGAATAAACAGTGACTCTGTACAGTTACACAGTGAGTGACCCTCACCCTGAATAAACAGTCACTCTGTACAGTTACACAGTGAGTGACCCTCAACCTGAATAAACAGTGACTCTGTACAGTTACACAGTGAGTGACCCTCACCCTGAATAAACAGTGACTCTGTACAGTTACACAGTGAGTGACCCTTACCCTGAATGCACAGTGACTCTGTACAGTTACACAGTGAGTGATCCTCACCCTGAATAAACAGTGACTCTGTACAGTTACACAGTGAGTGACCCTCACCCTGAATAAACAGCGACTCTGTACAGTTACACAGTGAGTGACCCTCACCCTGAATAAACAGCGACTCTGCACAGTTACACAGTGAGTGACCCTCACCCTGAATAAACAGTGACTCTGTACAGTTACACAGTGAGTGACCCTCACCCTGAATAAACAGTGACTCTGTACAGTTACACAGTGAGTGACCCTCACCCTGAATAAACAGTGACTCTGTACAGTTACACAGTGAGTGACCCTCACCCTGAATAAACAGTGACTCTGTACAGTTACACAGTGAGTGACCCTCACCCTGAATAAACAGTGACTCTGTACAGTTACACAGTGAGTGACCCTCACCCTGAATAAACAGTGACTCTGTACAGTTACACAGTGAGTGACCCTCACCCTGAATAAACAGTGACTTGGTACAGTTACACAGTGAGTGACCCTCATCCTGAATAAACAGTGACTCTGTACAGTTACACAGTGAGTGACTCTCATCCTGAATAAACAGTGACTCTGTACAGTTACACAGTGAGTGACCCTCACCCTGAATAAACAGTGACTCTGTACAGTTACACAGTGAGTGACCCTCACCCTGAATAAACAGTCACTCTGTACAGTTACACAGTGAGTGACCCTCAACCTGAATAAACAGTGACTCTGTACAGTTAGTAAAAAGTCTGACAACACCAGGTTTTAGTCCAACCGATTTATTTGATAATATTCTCACAAGCTTTCGAGGGTGCTGCCTCTTTGTCAAGTGAATGGAGAGTTCTGGCCTCAGACAGACAGAGCATACAAAGTACAGACAGTTGCTGATTAGAATGCGAATCCTTACACCTAACCTGCTGTTCAATTCTTAAAGTGACTGATAATGTGAGTGGAAGGAGCACTGATCACAGTTTAAAGAGATGTGTATTGTCTCCAGACAGTACAGTAAGTGAGGTTTTGCAAACCCAGGCAAGTCACGGGGGTTACAGATAGTGCGACATGAACCCAAGATCCCTGTTGAGACCGTCCTCATGTGTGCGGAACTTGGCTATCAGTCTCTGTTCAGCGACTCTGCGCTGTCGTGTGTCATGAAGGCCGCCTTGGAGAATGCTTACCCGAAGGTCAGAGGCTGAATGCCCGTGACCGCTGAAGTGTTCGCCAACAGGAAGGGAACAGTCTTGCCTGGTGACTGTCGAGCGATGTTCATTCATCCGTTGTCGTAGCGTCTGCATGGTCTCCCCAACGTACCATGCTTCGGGACATCCTTTCTTGCAACGTATCAGGCACCGATCTCCTCAGAAGGCAAACACGGGACACAATGGACAGAGTACCCTTCGTCGTCCAGTACTTCCCCGGAGCGGAGAAGCTACGACATCTTCTCCGGAGTCTTCAACATATCATTGATGAAGACAAACATCTCGCCAGGGCTATCCCCACACCCCCACTTCTTGCTTTCAGACAACCACACAACCTCAAACAAACCATTGTTCGCAGCAAACTACCCAGCCTTCAGGAGAACAGTGACCACAATACCACACAACCCTGCCACAGCAACCTCTGCAAGACATGCCGGATCATCGACATGGATACCATCATCACACGTGAGAATACCATCCACCAGGTACATGGTAAATACTCTTGCAACTCGGCCAACATTGTCTACCTGATACGTTGCAAGAAAGGATGTCCCGAAGCATGGTACGTTGGGGAGACCATGCAGACGCTACGACAACGGATGAATGAACATCGCTCGACAGTCACCAGGCAAGACTGTTCCCTTCCTGTTGGCGAACACTTCAGCGGTCACGGGCATTCAGCCTCTGACCTTCGGGTAAGCATTCTCCAAGGCGGCCTTCATGACACACGACAGCGCAGAGTCGCTGAACAGAGACTGATAGCCAAGTTCCGCACACATGAGGACGGTCTCAACAGGGATCTTGGGTTCATGTCGCACTATCTGTAACCCCCGTGACTTGCCTGGGTTTGCAAAACCTCACTTACTGTACTGTCTGGAGACAATACACATCTCTTTAAACTGTGATCAGTGCTCCTTCCACTCACATTATCAGTCACTTTAAGAATTGAACAGCAGGTTAGGTGTAAGGATTCGCATTCTAATCAGCAACTGTCTGTACTTTGTATGCTCTGTCTGTCTGAGGCCAGAACTCTCCATTCACTTGACAAAGAGGCAGCACCCTCGAAAGCTTGTGAGAATATTATCAAATAAATCGGTTGGACTAAAACCTGGTGTTGTCAGACTTTTTACTGTGTTTACGCCAGTCCAACGCCGGCATACCCACATCATGACTACTATCGACACCACAAACTGCCGGATCCAAGTGGAGAGGATCTCCAAGAAGATTGCGCATATCGACACAGACATCAAGTTTTTACAGAGATGCAAGAAAGCAGACAAGATACCAAAAGGACTACGGATCACGAACCCACTCAGGGCAACCTATAACACAGACTACGCTGAGAGACTTTGCCGTCGCACCTCTCTCACACTTCTCAACCACCTCATACACCAGCTTTACAGCAAACGCCGCACCCTGGAAACTAAAATGGAATACATTTTCTCAACTTGTGCTCAGGATGCAGACCAACTGCGAAACTCTGCCAAGCAAATGAGACAAAGAAACTACACCACCTACATGCACACCAAGAATAGGAAACTTGAGAAACTCGGCATCGCCGCCAGCAACAACCAAGCCTCCCCCGGCACCACAGTAGAAAACAGCACTACCGCAGGGAGGTCTATTGTCAATTTGTCGGACTACACACTTCAACCAGATGAAATCGAAGTTCTCAGCCGAGGGCTCAATTTCTGCCCCACCACCAAAATGGACCCCATCAGTCTCGCAGCGGACACAGAGGAATTCATCAGGCGAATGAGGCTGCGGGAGTTTTTCCACAAACCCCAAGAGGCCAGCAACGAACACAGTGAGACAGTCGATGAACCGGAACAGCCGACAGAGAGATCCGCAGTGCAACAGCCTAAGAGGAAGGAATCCAATTGGACTCCTCCGGAAGGCCGCTGCCCTCGACTGGACTTGTATGCCCAAACCATCAGGAGGTGCGTTAACACCAGATTCATCAGCCGCACCCACAAGACAGCCCCGAACATCACCCAAGCACAACGCAACGCCATCCACGCTCTCAAGACAAACCGCAACATTGTCATCAAACCAGCAGACAAAGGTGGGGCCATCGTCATACTGAACAGAACGGATTACTGTAAAGAAGTGTACCGACAACTAAACAATGAGGAACACTACAGACAATTACCCACAGATCCGACCAAAGAACACACTCGTCAACTCAACAATCTGATCAAGACCTTTGATCCGGACCTTCAGAGCACCCTCCGTGCTCTCATTCCACGTACTCCCCGCATTGGAGATCTCTACTGCCTCCCAAAGATACACAAGGCAAACACACCTGGCCGTCCCATCGTATCGGGCAATGGGACTCTGTGTGAGAACCTCTCTGGCTACGTCGAGGGCATCCTGAAACCCATTGTACAAAGAACCCCCAGCTTTTGTCGCGACACTACGGACTTCCTACTGAAACTCAGCACACACGGAGCAGTTGAACCAGGGACACTCCTCGTCACAATGGATGTCTCAGCGCTCTACACCAACATCCCCCACAACGATGGCATTGCTGCGACTGCCTCAGTACTCAATGCTGACAACTGCCAGTTTCCAGATGCAATTTTACAACTCATCCGCTTTATCCTGGACCACAATCTCTTCACCTTCAACAACCAGTTTTTCATCCAGACACACGGAACAGCCATGGGGACCAAATTTGCACCTCAATATGCCAACATCTTCATGCACAGGTTCGAACAAGACTTCTTCACTGCACAGAATCTTCAACCGATGCTATACACTAGATACATCGATGACATTTTCTTCCTTTGGCCTCATGGTGAGCAATCACTGAAACAACTATATGATGATATCAACAAATTCCACCCCACCATCAGACTCACCATGGACTATTCCCCAGAATCAGTTGCATTTTTGGACACACTTATCTCCATTAAGGACGGTCACCTCAGCACCTCACTGTACCGCAAACCCACAGACAATCTCACAATGCTCCACTTCTCCAGTTTCCACCCTAAACATGTTAAAGAAGCTATTCCCTATGGACAAGCCCTCCGTATACACAGGATTTGCTCAGATGAGGAGGATCGTGACAGACACCTCCAGACCCTGAAAGATGCCCTCATAAGAACAGGATATGGTGCTCGACTCATAGATCGGCAGTTCCGATGTGCCACAGAGAAAAACCGCACCGATCTCCTCAGAAGGCAAACACGGGACACAATGGACAGAGTACCCTTCGTCGTCCAGTACTTCCCCGGAGCGGAGAAGCTACGACATCTTCTCCGGAGTCTTCAACATATCATTGATGAAGACAAACATCTCGCCAGGGCTATCCCCACACCCCCACTTCTTGCTTTCAGACAACCACACAACCTCAAACAAACCATTGTTCGCAGCAAACTACCCAGCCTTCAGGAGAACAGTGACCACAATACCACACAACCCTGCCACAGCAACCTCTGCAAGACATGCCGGATCATCGACATGGATACCATCATCACACGTGAGAATACCATCCACCAGGTACATGGTAAATACTCTTGCAACTCGGCCAACATTGTCTACCTGATACGTTGCAAGAAAGGATGTCCCGAAGCATGGTACGTTGGGGAGACCATGCAGACGCTACGACAACGGATGAATGAACATCGCTCGACAGTCACCAGGCAAGACTGTTCCCTTCCTGTTGGCGAACACTTCAGCGGTCACGGGCATTCAGCCTCTGACCTTCGGGTAAGCATTCTCCAAGGCGGCCTTCATGACACACGACAGCGCAGAGTCGCTGAACAGAGACTGATAGCCAAGTTCCGCACACATGAGGACGGTCTCAACAGGGATCTTGGGTTCATGTCGCACTATCTGTAACCCCCGTGACTTGCCTGGGTTTGCAAAACCTCACTTACTGTACTGTCTGGAGACAATACACATCTCTTTAAACTGTGATCAGTGCTCCTTCCACTCACATTATCAGTCACTTTAAGAATTGAACAGCAGGTTAGGTGTAAGGATTCGCATTCTAATCAGCAACTGTCTGTACTTTGTATGCTCTGTCTGTCTGAGGCCAGAACTCTCCATTCACTTGACAAAGAGGCAGCACCCTCGAAAGCTTGTGAGAATATTATCAAATAAATCGGTTGGACTAAAACCTGGTGTTGTCAGACTTTTTACTGTGTTTACGCCAGTCCAACGCCGGCATACCCACATCTGTACAGTTACACAGTGAGTGACCCTCACCCTGAATAAACAGTGACTCTGTACAGTTACACAGTGAGTGACCCTTACCCTGAATGCACAGTGACTCTGTACAGTTACACAGTGAGTGACACTCATCCTGAATAAACAGTGACCCTGTACAGTTACACAGTGAGTGACCCTCACCCTGAATAAACAGTGACTCTGTACAGTTACACAGTGAGTGATCCTCACCCTGAATAAACAGTGACTCTGTACAGTTACAGTGAGTGACCCTCACCCTGAATAAACAGTGACTCTGTACAGTTACACAGTGAGTGATCCTCACCCTGAATAAACAGTGACTCTGTACAGTTACACAGTGAGTGACCCTCACCCTGAATAAACAGTGACTCTGTACAGTTACACAGTGAGTGACCCTCACCATGAATAAACAGTGACTCTGTACAGTTACACAGTGAGTGACCCTCACCCTGAATAAACAGTGACTCTGTACAGTTACACAGTGAGTGACCCTCACCCTGAATAAACAGCGACTCTGTACAGTTACACAGTGAGTGACCCTCACCCTGAATAAACAGTGACTCTGTACAGTTACACAGTGAGTGACCCTCACTCTGAATAAACAGTGACCCTGTACAGTTACACAGTGAGTGATCCTTACCCTGCTGAATAAACAGTGACCCTGTACAGTTACACAGTGAGTGACCCTCACCCTGAATAAACAGTGACTCTGTACAGTTACACAGTGAGTGACCCACATCCTGAATAAAGAGTGACTCTGTACAGTTACAGTGAGTGACCCTCACCCTGAATAAACAGTGACTCTGTACAGTTACACAGTGAGTGATCCTCACCCTGAATAAACAGTGACTCTGTACAGTTACAGTGAGTGACCCTCACCCTGAATAAACAGTGACTCTGTACAGTTACACAGTGAGTGACCCTCACTCTGAATAAACAGTGACTCTGTACAGTTACAAAGTGAGTGATCCTTACCCTGCTGAATAAACAGTGACTCTGTACAGTTACACAGTGAGTGACCCTCACCCTGAATAAACAGTGACTCTGTACAGTTACACAGTGAGTGACCCTTACCCTGAATGCACAGTGACTCTGTACAGTTACACAGTGAGTGATCCTTACCCTGCTGAATAAACAGTGACCCTGTACAGTTACACAGTGAGTGACCCTCACCCTGAATAAACAGTGACTCTGTACAGTTACACAGTGAGTGACCCTTACCCTGAATGCACAGTGACTCTGTACAGTTATAGAGTGAGTGACCCTCACCCTGAATAAACAGTGACCTTGTACAGTTACACAGTGAGTGACCCTCACCCTGAATAAACAGTGACTCTGTACAGTTACACAGTGAGTGACCCTCACCCTGAATAAACAGCGACTCTGTACAGTTACACAGTGAGTGACCCTCACCCTGAATAAACAGTGACTCTGTACAGTTACACAGTGAGTGACCCTCACCCTGAATAAACAGTGACTCTGTACAGTTACACAGTGAGTGACCCTCACCCTGAATAAACAGTGACTCTGTACAGTTACACAGTGAGTGATCCTCACCCTGAATAAACAGTGACTCTGTACAGTTACACAGTGAGTGACCCTCACCCTGAATAAACAGTGACTCTGTACAGTTACACAGTGAGTGACCCTCACTCTGAATAAACAGTGACTCTGTACAGTTACACAGTGAGTGACCCTCACCCTGAATAAACAGTGACTCTGTGCAGTGACACAGTGAGTGACCCTCACCCTGAATAAACAGTGACTCTGTACAGTTACACAGTGAGTGACCCTCATCCTGAATAAACAGTGACTCTGTACAGTTACACAGTGAGTGACCCTCACCCTGAATAAACAGTGACTCTGTACAGTTACACAGTGAGTGACCCTCACCCTGAATAAACAGTCACTCTGTACAGTTACACAGTGAGTGACCCTCAACCTGAATAAACAGTGACTCTGTACAGTTACACAGTGAGTGACCCTCACCCTGAATAAACAGCGACTCTGTACAGTTACACAGTGAGTGACCCTCACCCTGAATAAAGAGTGACTCTGTACAGTTACACAGTGAGTGACCCTCACCCTGAATAAACAGTGACTCTGTACAGTTACACAGTGAGTGACCCTCACCCTGAATAAACAGTGACTCTGTACAGTTACACAGTGAGTGATCCTCACCCTGAATAAAAAGTGACTCTGTACAGTTACACAGTGAGTGACCCTCACCCTGAATAAACAGTGACTCTGTACAGTTACACAGTGAGTGACCCTCACCCTGAATAAACAGTGATTCTGTACAGTTACACAGTGAGTGACCCTCACTCTGAATAAACAGTGACCCTGTACAGTTACACAGTGAGTGATCCTTACCCTGCTGAATAAACAGTGACCCTGTACAGTTACACAGTGAGTGACCCTCACCCTGAATAAACAGTGACTCTGTACAGTTACACAGTGAGTGACCCTTACCCTGAATGCACAGTGACTCTGTACAGTTACACAGTGAGTGACACTCATCCTGAATAAACAGTGACCCTGTACAGTTACACAGTGAGTGACCCTCACCCTGAATAAACAGTGACTCTGTACAGTTACACAGTGAGTGATCCTCACCCTGAATAAACAGTGACTCTGTACAGTTACAGTGAGTGACCCTCACCCTGAATAAACAGTGACTCTGTACAGTTACACAGTGAGTGATCCTCACCCTGAATAAACAGTGACTCTGTACAGTTACACAGTGAGTGACCCTCACCCTGAATAAACAGTGACTCTGTACAGTTACACAGTGAGTGACCCTCACCATGAATAAACAGTGACTCTGTACAGTTACACAGTGAGTGACCCTCACCCTGAATAAACAGTGACTCTGTACAGTTACACAGTGAGTGACCCTCACCCTGAATAAACAGCGACTCTGTACAGTTACACAGTGAGTGACCCTCACCCTGAATAAACAGCGTCTCTGTACAGTTACACAGTGAGTGATCCTCACTGTGAATAAACAGCGACTCTGTACAGTTACACAGTGAGTGACCCTCACCCTGAATAAACAGCGAGTCTGTACAGTTACACAGTGAGTGACCCTCACCCTGAATAAACAGTGACTCTGTACAGTTACACAGTGAGTGACCCTCACCCTGAATAAACAGTGACTCTGTACAGTTACACAGTGAGTGATCCTCACCCTGAATAAACCGTGACTCTGTACAGTTACACAGTGAGTGACCCTCACCCTGAATAAACAGTGACTCTGTACAGTTACACAGGGAGTGACCCTCACCCTGAATAAACAGAGACTCTGTACAGTTACACAGTGAGTGACCCTCACCCTGAATAAACAGTGACTCTGTACAGTTACACAGTGAGTGACCCTCACCCTGAATAAACAGTGACTCTGTACAGTTACACAGTGAGTGACCCTCACCCTGAATAAACAGTGACTCTGTACAGTTACACAGTGAGTGACCCTCACCCTGAATACACAGTGACTCTGTACAGTTACACAGTGAGTGACCCTCACCCTGAATAAACAGTGACTCTGTACAGTTACACAGGGAGTGACCCTCACCCTGAATAAACAGTGACTCTGTACAGTTACACAGTGAGTGACCCTCACCCTGAATAAACAGTGACTCTGTACAGTTACACAGTGAGTGACCCTCACCCTGAATAAACAGTGACTCTGTACAGTTACACAGTGAGTGACCCTCACCCTGAATAAACAGTGACTCTGTACAGTTACACAGTGAGTGACCCTCACCCTGAATAAACAGTGACTCTGTACAGTTACACAGTGAGTGACCCTCACCCTGAATAAACAGTGACTCTGTACAGTTACACAGTGAGTGACCCTCACCCTGAATAAACAGCGACTCTGTACAGTTATACAGTGAGTGACCCTCACCCTGAATAAACAGCGTCTCTGTACAGTTACACAGTGAGTGACCCTCACTCTGAATAAACAGCGACTATGTACAGTTACACAGTGAGTGACCCTCACCCTGAATAAACAGCGAGTCTGTACAGTTACACAGTGAGTGACCCTCACCCTGAATAAACAGTGACTCTGTACAGTTACACAGTGAGTGACCCTCACCCTGAATAAACAGTGACTCTGTACAGTTACACAGTGAGTGACCCTCACCCTGAATAAACAGTGACTCTGTACAGTTACACAGTGAGTGACCCTCACCCTGAATAAACAGTGACTCTGTACAGTTACACAGGGAGTGACCCTCACCCTGAATAAACAGTTACTCTGTACAGTTACACAGTGAGTGACCCTCACCCTGAATAAACAGTGACTCTGTACAGTTACACAGTGAGTGACCCTCACCCTGAATAAACAGTGACTCTGTACAGTTACACAGTGAGTGACCCTCACCCTGAATAAACAGTGACTCTGTACAGTTACACAGTGAGTGACCCTCACCCTGAATAAACAGTGACTCTGTACAGTTACACAGTGAGTGACCCTCACCCTGAATAAACAGTGACTCTGTACAGTTACACAGGGAGTGACCCTCACCCTGAATAAACAGTGACTCTGTACAGTTACACAGTGAGTGACCATCACCCTGAATAAACAGTGACTCTGTACAGTTACACAGTGAGTGACCCTCACCCTGAATATACAGTGACTCTGTACAGTTACACAGTGAGTGACCCTCACCCTGAATAAACAGTGACTCTGTACAGTTACACAGTGAGTGACCCTCACCCTGAATAAACAGTGACTCTGTACAGTTACACAGTGAGTGACCCTCACCCTGAATAAACAGTGACTCTGTACAGTTACACAGTGAGTGACCCTCACCCTGAATAAACAGTGACTCTGTACAGTTACACAGTGAGTGACCCTCACCCTGAATAAACAGTGACTCTGTACAGTTACACAGTGAGTGACCCTCACCCTGAATAAACAGTGACTCTGTACAGTTACACAGTGAGTGACCCTCACCCTGAATAAACAGTGACTCTGTACAGTTACACAGTGAGTGACCCTCACCCTGAATAAACAGTGACTCTGTACAGTTACACAGTGAGTGACCCTCACCCTGAATAAACAGTGACTCTGTACAGTTACACAGTGAGTGACCCTCACCCTGAATAAACAGTGACTCTGTACAGTTACACAGTGAGTGACCCTCACCCTGAATAAACAGTGACTCTGTACAGTTACACAGTGAGTGACCCTCACCCTGTATACACAGTGACTCTGTACAGTTACACAGTGAGTGATCCTTTCCCTGCTGAATAAACAGTGACTCTGTACAGTTACACAGTGAGTGACCCTCACCCTGAATAAACAGTGACTCTGTACAGTTACACAGTGAGTGACCCTTACCCTGAATGCACAGTGACTCTGTACAGTTACACAGTTAGTGATCCTTACCCTGCTGAATAAACAGTGACCCTGTACAGTTACACAGTGAGTGACCCTCACCCTGAATAAACAGTGACTCTGTACAGTTACACAGTGAGTGACCCTCACCCTGAATAAACAGTGACTCTGTACAGTTACACAGTGAGTGACCCTCACCCTGAATAAACAGCGACTCTGTACAGTTACACAGTGAGTGATCCTCACCCTGAATAAACAGTGACTCCGTACAGTTACACAGTGAGTGACCCTCACTCTGAATAAACAGGGACTCTGTACAGTTACACAGTGAGTGACCCTCACTCTGAATAAACAGTGACTCTGTACAGTTACATAGTGAGTGACCCTCACCCTGAATAAACAGTGACTCTGTGCAGTTACACAGTGAGTGATCCTCACCCTGAATAAACAGTGACTCTGTACAGTTACACAGTGAGTGACCCTCATCCTGAATAAACAGTGACTCTGTACAGTTACACAGTGAGTGACCCTTACCCTGAATGCACAGTGACTCTGTACAGTTACACAGTGAGTGACCCTCACCCTGAATAAACAGTGACCCTGTACAGTTACACAGTGAGTGACCCTCACCCTGAATAAACAGTGACTCTGTACAGTTACACAGTGAGTGACCCACATCCTGAATAAAGAGTGACTCTGTACAGTTACAGTGAGTGACCCTCATCCTGAATAAACAGAGACTCTGTACAGTTACAGTGAGTGACCCTCACCCTGAATAAACAGTGACTCTGTACAGTTACACAGTGAGTGATCCTCACCCTGAATAAACAGTGACTCTGTACAGTTACACAGTGAGTGACCCTCACCCTGAATAAACAGTGAGTCTGTACAGTTACACAGTGAGTGACCCTCACCCTGAATAAACAGTGACTCTGTACAGTTACACAGTGAGTGACCCTCACCCTGAATAAACATTGACTCTGTACAGTTACACAGTGAGTGACCCTCACCCTGAATAAACAGTGACTCTGTACAGTTACACAGTGAGTGAACCTCACCCTGAATAAACAGTGACTCTGTACAGTTACACAGTGAGTGACCCTCACCCTGAATAAACAGTGACTCTGTACAGTTACACAGTGAGTGACCCTCACCCTGAATAAACATTGACTCTGTACAGTTACACAGTGAGTGACCCTCACCCTGAATAAGCAGTGACTCTGTACAGTTACACAGTGAGTGACCCTCACCCTGAATAAACAGTGACTCTGTACAGTTACACAGTGAGTGACCCTCACCCTGAATAAACAGTGACTCTGTACAGTTACACAGTGAGTGACCCTCACCCTGAATAAACAGTGACTCTGTACAGTTACACAGTGAGTGACCCTCACCCTGAATAAACAGTGACTCTGTACAGTTACACAGGGAGTGACCCTCACCCTGAATAAACAGTGACTCTGTACAGTTACACAGTGAGTGACCCTCACCCTGAATAAACAGTGACTCTGTACAGTTACAGTGAGTGACCCTCACCCTGAATAAACAGTCACTCTGTACAGTTACACAGTGAGTGACCCTCACCCTGAATAAACAGTGACTCTGTACAGTTACACAGTGAGTGACCCTCACTCTGAATAAACAGTGACCCTGTACAGTTACACAGTGAGTGATCCTTACCCTGCTGAATAAACAGTGACTCTGTACAGTTACACAGTGAGTGACCCTCACCCTGAATAAACAGTGACTCTGTACAGTTACACAGTGAGTGACCATTACCCTGAATGCACAGTGACTCTGTACAGTTACACAGTGAGTGATCCTTACCCTGCTGAATAAACAGTGACCCTGTACAGTTACACAGTGAGTGACCCTCACCCTGAATAAACAGTGACTCTGTACAGTTACACAGTGAGTGACCCTTACCCTGAATGCACAGTGACTCTGTACAGTTATACAGTGAGTGACCCTCACTCTGAATAAACAGTGACCCTGTACAGTTACACAGTGAGTGATCCTTACCCTGCTGAATAAACTGTGACCCTGTATAGTTACACAGTGAGTGATCCTCACCCTGAATAAATAGTGACTCTGTACAGTTACACAGTGAGTGACCCTTACCCTGAATGCACAGTGACTCTGTACAGTTACACAGTGAGTGATCCTTACCCTGCTGAGTAAACAGTGACCCTGTACAGTTACACAGTGAGTGACCCTCACCCTGAATAAACAGTGACTCTGTACAGTTACACAGTGAGTGACCCTCACCCTGAATAAACAGCGACTCTGTACAGTTACACAGTGAGTGATCCTCACCCTGAATAAACAGTGACTCTACAGTTACACAGTGTGTGACCCTCACTCTGAATAAACAGTGACTCTGTACAGTTACACAGTGAGTGACCCTCACCCTGAATAAACAGTGAGTCTGTACAGTTACACAGTGAGTGACCCTCACCCTGAATAAACAGTGACTCTGTACAGTTACACAGTGAGTGACCCTCACCCTGAATAAACAGTGACTCTGTACAGTTACACAGTGAGTGATCCTCACCCTGAATAAACAGTGACTCTGTACAGTTACACAGTGAGTGACCCTCACCCTGAATAAACAGTGACTCTGTACAGTTACACAGTGAGTGACCCTCACTCTGAATAAACAGTGACTCTGTACAGTTACACAGTGAGTGACCCTCACCCTGAATAAACAGTGACTCTGTACAGTTACACAGTGAGTGATCCTCACCCTGAATAAACAGTGACTCTGTACAGTTACACAGTAAGTGACCCTCACCCTGCATAAACAGTGACTCTGTACAGTTACACAGTGAGTGACCCTCACTCTGAATAAACAGTGACTCTGTACAGTTACACAGTGAGTGACCCTCACCCTGAATAAACAGTGACTCTGTGCAGTTACACAGTGAGTGATCCTCACCCTGAATAAAGAGTGACTCTGTACAGTTACAGTGAGTGACCCTCACCCTGAATAAACAGTGACTCTGTACAGTTACACAGTGAGTGATCCTCACCCTGAATAAACAGTGACTCTGTACAGTTACAGTGAGTGACCCTCACCCTGAATAAACAGTGACTCTGTACAGTTACACAGTGAGTGATCCTCACCCTGAATAAACAGTGACTCTGTACAGTTACACAGTGAGTGACCCTCACCCTGAATAAACAGTGACTCTGTACAGTTACACAGTGAGTGACCCTCACCCTGAATAAACAGTGACTCTGTACAGTTACACAGTGAGTGACCCTCACCCTGAATAAACAGTGACTCTGTACAGTTACACAGTGAGTGACCCTCACCCTGAATAAACAGTGACTCTGTACAGTTACACAGTGAGTGACCCTCACCCTGAATAAACAGTGACTCTGTACAGTTACACAGTGAGTGACCCTCACCCTGAATACACAGTGACTCTGTACAGTTACACAGTGAGTGACCCTCACCCTGAATAAACAGTGACTCTGTACAGTTACACAGTGAGTGACCCTCACCCTGAATAAACAGTGACTCTGTACCGTTACAGTGAGTGACCCTCACCCTGAATAAACAGTCACTCTGTACAGTTACACAGTGAGTGACCCTCACTCTGAATAAACAGTCAGTCTGTACAGTTACACAGTGAGTGACCCTCACCCTGAATAAACAGTGACTCTGTACAGTTACACAGTGAGTGACACTCACCCTGAATAAACAGTGACTCTGTACAGTTACACAGTGAGTGACCCTCATCCTGAATAAACAGTGACTCTGTACAGTTACACAGTGAGTGACCCTCACCCTGAATAAACAGTGACTCTGTGCAGTTACACAGTGAGTGACCCTCACCCTGAATAAACAGTGACTCTGTACAGTTACAGAGTGAGTGACCCTCATCCTGAATAAACAGTGACTAATAACAGTGACTGAATAAACAGTCAGAGCCAGGTTACTGAGTGACAATGTGAGGGAGCTGGATTAACATCAGTCAGAGCCAGGTTACTGAGTGACAATGTGAGGGAGCTGGATTAACATCAGTCAGAGCCAGGTTACTGAGTGACAATATGAGGGAACTGGATTAACATCAGTCAGAGCCAGGTTACTGAGTGACAATGTGAGGGAACTGGATTATCATCAGTCAGAGCCAGGTTACTGAGTGACAATGTGAGGGAACTGGATTAACATCAGTCAGAGCCAGGTTACTGAGGATGACTATGTGAGGGAACTGGATTAACATCAGTCAGAGCCAGGTTACTGAGTGACAATGTGAGGGAACTGGATTAACATCAGTCAGAGCCAGGTTACTGAGTGACAATGTGAAGGAGCTGGATTAACATCAGTCAGAGCCAGGTTACTGAGGATGACAATGTGAGGGAACTGGATTAACATCAGTCAGAGCCAGGTTACTGAGTGACAATGTGAGGGAACTGGATTAACATCAGTCAGAGCCAGGTTACTGAGTGACAATGTGAGGGAGCTGGATTAACATCAGTCAGAGCCATGTTACTGAGTGACAATGTGAGGGAGCTGGATTAACATCAGTCAGAGCCAGGTTACTGAGGATGACAATATGAGGGAGCTGGATTAACATCAGTCAGAGCTAGGTTAGTGAGGATGACAATGTGAGGGAGCTGGATTAACATCAGTCAGAGCCAGGTTACTGAGTGACAATGTGAGGGAACTGGATTAACATCAGTCAGAGCCAGGTTACTGAGTGACAATGTGAGGGAACAGGATTAACATCAGTCAGAGCCAGGTTACTGAGTGACAATGTGAGGGAGCTGGATTAACATCAGTCAGAGCCAGGTTACTGAGTGACAATGTGAGGGAACTGGATTAACATCAGTCAGAGCCAGGTTACTGAGTGACAATGTGAGCGAGCTGGATTAACATCAGTCAGAGCCAGGTTACTGAGTGACAATGTGAGGGAACTGGATTAACATCAGTCAGAGCCAGGTTACTGAGTGACAATGTGAGGGAACTGGATTAACATCAGTCAGAGCCAGGTTACTGAGGATGACAATGTGAGGGAACTGGATTAACATCAGTCAGAGCCAGGTTACTGAGTGACAATGTGAGGGAACTGGATTAACATCAGTCAGAGCCATGTTACTGAGTGACAATGTGAGGGAACTGGATTAACATCAGTCAGAGCCAGGTTACTGAGTGACAATGTGAGGGAGCTGGATTAACATCAGTCAGAGACAGGTTACTGAGTGACAATGTGAGGGAACTGGATTAACATCAGTCAGAGCCAGGTTACTGAGTGACAATGTGAGGGAGCTGGATTAACATCAGTCAGAGCCAGGTTACTGAGTGACAATGTGAGGGAGCTGGATTAACATCAATCAGAGCCAGGTTACTGAGTGACAATGTGAGGGAACTGGATTAACATCAGTCAGAGCCAGGTTACTGAGTGACAATGTGAGGGAGCTGGATTAACATCAGTCAGAGCCAGGTTACTGAGGATGACAATGTGAGGGAGCTGGATTAACATCAGTCAGAGCCAGGTTACTGAGTGACAATGTGAGGGAGCTGGATTAACATCAGTCAGAGCCAGGTTACTGAGTGACAATGTGAGGGAGCTGGATTAACATCAGTCAGAGCCAGGTTACTGAGTGACAATGTGAGGGAACTGGATTAACATCAGTCAGAGCCAGGTTACTGAGTGACAATGTGAGGGAGCTGGATTAACATCAGTCAGAGCCAGGTTACTGAGTGACAGTGTGAGGGAACTGGATTAACATCAGTCAGAGCCAGGTTACTGAGTGACAATGTGAGGGAACTGGATTAACATCAGTCAGAGCCAGGTAACTGAGTGACAATGTGAGGGAACTGGATTAACATCAGTCAGAGCCAGGTTACTGAGGATGACAATGTGAGGGAGCTGGATTAACATCAGTCAGAGCCAGGTTACTGAGTGACAATGTGAAGGAACTGGATTAACATCAGTCAGAGACAGGTTACTGAGTGACAATGTGAGGGAACTGGATTAACATCAGTCAGAGCCAGGTTACTGAGTGACAATGTGAGGGAGCTGGATTAACATCAGTCAGAGCCAGGTTACTGAGTGACAATGTGAGGGAGCTGGATTAACATCAGTCAGAGCCAGGTTACTGAGTGACAATGTGAGGGAGCTGGATTAACATCAGTCAGACCCAGGTTACTGAGTGACAATGTGAGGGAGCTGGATTAACATCAGTCAGAGCCAGGTTACTGAGTGACAATGTGAGGGAGCTGGGTTAACATCAGTCAGAGCGAGGTTACTGAGGATGGCATTGTGAGGGAACTGGATTAACATCAGTCAGAGCCAGGTTACTGAGTGACAATGTGAGGGAACTGGATTAACATCATTCAGAGCCAGGTTACTGAGTGACAATGTGAGGGTGCTGGATTAACATCAGTCAGAGCCAGGTTACTGAGTGACAATGTGAGGGAACTGGATTAACATCAGTCAGAGCCAGGTTACTGAGTGACAATGTGAGGGAACTGGATTAACATCAGTCAGAGCCAGGTTACTGAGTGACAATGTGAGGGAACTGGATTAACATCAGTCAGAGCCAGGTTACTGAGTGACAATGTGAGGGAGCTGGATTAACATCAGTCAGAGCCAGGTTACTGAGTGACAATGTGAGGGAGCTGGATTAACATCAGTCAGAGCCAGGTTACTGAGGATGACAATGTGAGGGAACTGGATTAACATCAGTCAGAGCCAGGTTACTGAGTGACAATGTGAAGGAACTGGATTAACATCAGTCAGAGCCAGGTTACTGAGTGACAATGTGAGGGAGCTGGATTAACATCAGTCAGAGCCAGGTTACTGAGTGACAATGTGAGGGAGCTGGATTAACATCAGTCAGAGCCAGGTTACTGAGTGTCAATGTGAGGGAGCTGGATTAACATCAGTCAGAGCCAGGTTACTGAGTGACAATGTGAGGGAACTGGATTAACATCAGTCAGAGCCAGGTTACTGAGTGACAATGTGAGGGAACTGGATTAACATCAGTCAGAGCCAGGTTACTGAGTGACAATGTGAGGGAACTGGATTAACATCAGTCAGAGCCAGGTTACTGAGTGACAATGTGAGGGAGCTGGATTAACATCAGTCAGAGCCAGGTTACTGAGTGACAATGTGAGGGAACTGGATTTACATCAGTCAGAGCCAGGTTACTGAGTGACAATGTGAGGGAGCTGGATTAACATCAGTCAGAGCCAGGTTACTGAGTGACAATGTGAGGGAGCTGGATTAACATCAGTCAGAGCCAGGTTACTGAGTGTCAATGTGAGGGAGCTGGATTAACATCAGTCAGAGCCAGGTTACTGAGTGACAATGTGAGGGAACTGGATTAACATCAGTCAGAGCCAGGTTACTGAGTGACAATGTGAGGGAGCTGGATTAACATCAGTCAGAGCCAGGTTACTGAGTGACAATGTGAGGGAACTGGATTAACATCAGTCAGAGCCAGGTTACTGAGTGACAATGTGAGGGAGCTGGATTAACATCAGTCAGAGCCAGGTTACTGAGTGACAATGTGAGGGAACTGGATTAACATCAGTCAGAGCCAGGTTACTGAGTGACAATGTGAGGGAGCTGGATTAACATCAGTCAGAGACAGGTTACTGAGTGACAATGTGAGGGAACTGGATTAACATCAGTCAGAGCTAGGTTACTGAGTGACAATGTGAGGGAACTGGATTAACATCAGTCAGAGCCAGGTTACTGAGTGACAATGTGAGGGAGCTGGATTAACATCAGTCAGAGACAGGTTACTGAGTGACAATGTGAGGGAACTGGATTAATATCAGTCAGAGCCAGGTTACTGAGTGACAATGTGAGGGAGCTGGATTAACATCAGTCAGAGACAGGTTACTGAGTGACAATGTGAGGGAACTGGATTAACATCAGTCAGAGCCAGGTTACTGAGTGACAATGTGAGGGAACTGGATTAACATCAGTCAGAGCCAGGTTACTGACTGACAATGTGAGGGAGCTGGATTAACATCAGTCAGAGCCAGGTTACTGAGGATGACAATGTGAGGGAACTGGATTAACATCAGTCAGAGCCAGGTTACTGAGTGACAATGTGAGGGAGCTGGATTAACATCAGTCAGAGCCAGGTTACTGAGTGACAGTGTGAGGGAACTGGATTAACATCAGTCAGAGCCAGGTTACTGAGTGACAATGTGAGGGAACTGGATTAACATCAGTCAGAGCCAGGTTACTGAGTGACAATGTGAGGGAACTGGATTAACATCAGTCAGAGCCAGGTTACTGAGGATGACAATGTGAGGGAGCTGGATTAACATCAGTCAGAGCCAGGTTACTGAGTGACAATGTGAGGGAGCTGGATTAACATCAGTCAGAGCCAGGTTACTGAGTGACAATGTGAGGGAGCTGGATTAACATCAGTCAGAGCCAGGTTACTGAGTGACAATGTGAGGGAGCTGGATTAACATCAGTCAGAGCCAGGTTACTGAGTGACAATGTGAGGGAACTGGATTAACATCAGTCAGAGCCAGGTTACTGAGTGACAATGTGAGGGAACTGGATTAACATCAGTCAGAGCCAGGTTACTGAGTGACAATGTGAGGGAACTGGATTAACATCAGTCAGAGCCAGGTTACTGAGTGACAATGTGAGGGAGCTGGATTAACATCAGTCAGAGCCAGGTTACTGAGTGACAATGTGAGGGAACTGGATTAACATCAGTCAGAGCCAGGTTACTGAGTGACAATGTGAGGGAGCTGGATTAACATCAGTCAGAGACAGGTTACTGAGTGACAATGTGAGGGAACTGGATTAACATCAGTCAGAGCCAGGTTACTGAGTGACAATGTGAGGGAACTGGATTAACATCAGTCAGAGCCAGGTTACTGAGTGACAATGTGAGGGAGCTGGATTAACATCAGTCAGAGACAGGTTACTGAGTGACAATGTGAGGGAACTGGATTAATATCAGTCAGAGCCAGGTTACTGAGTGACAATGTGAGGGAGCTGGATTAACATCAGTCAGAGACAGGTTACTGAGTGACAATGTGAGGGAACTGGATTAACATCAGTCAGAGCCAGGTTACTGAGTGACAATGTGAGGGAACTGGATTAGCATCAGTCAGAGCCAGGTTACTGAGGATGACAATGTGAGGGAGCTGGATTAACATCAGTCAGAGCCAGGTTACTGAGTGACAATGTGACGGAGCTGGATTAACATCAGTCAGAGCCAGGTTACTGAGTGACAATGTGAGGGAGCTGGATTAACATCAGTCAGAGCCAGGTTACTGAGGATGGCAATGTGAGGGAACTGGATTAACATCAGTCAGAGCCAGGTTACTGAGTGACAATGTGAGGGAACTGGATTAACATCATTCAGAGCCAGGTTACTGAGTGACAATGTGAGGGTGCTGGATTAACATCAGTCAGAGCCAGGTTACTGAGTGACAATGTGAGGGAACTGGATTAACATCAGTCAGAGCCAGGTTACTGAGTGACAATGTGAGGGAGCTGGATTCACATCAGTCAGAGCCAGGTTACTGAGTGACAATGTGAGGGAGCTGGATTAACATCAGTCAGAGCCAGGTTACTGAGTGACAATGTGAGGGAGCTGGATTAACATCAGTCAGAGCCAGGTTACTGAGGATGACAATGTGAGGGAGCTGGATTAACATCAGTCAGAGCCAGGTTACTGAGTGACAATGTGAGGGAACTGGATTAACATCAGTCAGAGCCAGGTTACTGAGTGACAATGTGAGGGAACTGGATTAACATCAGTCAGAGCCAGGTTACTGAGTGACAATGTGAAGGAACTGGATTAACATCAGTCAGAGCCAGGTTACTGAGTGACAATGTGAGGGAGCTGGATTAACATCATTCAGAGCCAGGTTACTGAGTGACAATGTGAGGGAGCTGGATTAACATCAGTCAGAGCCAGGTTACTGAGTGACAATGTGAGGGAACTGGATTAACATCAGTCAGAGCCAGGTTACTGAGTGACAATGTGAGGGAACTGGATTAACATCAGTCAGAGCCACGTTACTGAGTGACAATGTGAGGGAACTGGATTAACATCAGTCAGAGCCAGGTTACTGAGTGACAATGTGAGGGAACTGGATTAACATCAGTCAGAGCCAGGTTACTGAGTGACAATGTGAGGGAGCTGGATTAACATCAGTCAGAGCCAGGTTACTGAGTGGCAATGTGAGGGAACTGGATTAACATCAGTCAGACCCAGGTTACTGAGTGACAATGTGAGGGAACTAGATTAACATCAGTCAGAGCCAGGTTACTGAGTGACAATGTGAGGGAACTGGATTAACATCAGTCAGAGCCAGGTTACTGAGTGACAATGTGAGGGAACTGGATTAACATCAGTCAGAGCCAGGTTACTGAGTGACAATGTGAGGGAACTGGATTAACATCAGTCAGAGCCAGGTTACTGAGTGACAATGTGAGGGAGCTGGATTAACATCAGTCAGAGCCAGGTTACTGAGTGACAATGTGAGGGAACTGGATTAACATCAGTCAGAGCCAGGTTACTGAGTGACAATGTGAGGGAACTGGATTAACATCAGTCAGAGCCAGGTTACTGAGTGACAATGTGAGGGAGCTGGATTAACATCAGTCAGAGCCAGGTTACTGAGTGACAATGTGAGGGAGCTGGATTAACATCAGTCAGAGCCAGGTTACTGAGTGACAATGTGAGGGAACTGGATTAACATCAGTCAGAGCCAGGTTACTGAGTGACAATGTGAGGGAGCTGGATTAACATCAGTCAGAGCCAGGTTACTGATTGACAATGTGAGGGATCTGGATTAACATCAGTCAGAGCCAGGTTACTGAGTGACAATGTGAGGGAGCTGGATTAACATCAGTCAGAGCCAGGTTACTGAGTGACAATGTGAGGGAACTGGATTAATATCAGTCAGAGCCAGGTTGCTGAGTGACAACAGGAGGGAACTGGATTAACATCAGTCAGAGCCAGGTTACTGAGTGACAATGTGAGGGAACTGGATTAACATCAGTCAGAGCCTGGTTACTGAGTGACAATATGAGGGAACTGGATTAACATCAGTCAGAGCCAGGTTACTGAGTGGCAATGTGAGGGAGCTGGATTAACATCAGTCAGAGCCAGGTTACTGAGTGACAATGTGAGGGAACTGGATTAACATCAGTCAGAGCCAGGTTACTGAGTGACAATGTGAGGGAGCTGGATTAACATCAGTCAGAGCCAGGTTACTGAGTGACAATGTGAGGGAGCTGGATTAACATCAGTCAGAGCCTGGTTACTGAGGATGACAATGTGAGGGAGCTGGATTAACATCAGTCAGAGACAGGTTACTGAGTGACAATGTGAGGGAGCTGGATTAACATCAGTCAGAGCCAGGTTACTGAGTGACAATGTGAGGGAGCTGGATTAACATCAGTCAGAGCCAGGTTACTGAGGATGACAATGTGAGGGAGCTGGATTAACATCAGTCAGAGACAGGTTACTGAGTGACAATGTGAGGGAGCTGGATTAACATCAGTCAGAGCCAGGTTACTGAGTGACAATGTGAGGGAGCTGGATTAACATCAGTCAGAGCCAGGTTACTGAATGACAATGTGAGGGAGCTGGATTAACATCAGTCAGAGACAGGTTACTGAGTGACAATGTGTGTGAGTTGGATTAACATCAGTCAGAGCCAGGTTACTGAGTGACAATGTGAGGGAGCTGGATTAACATCAGTCAGAGCCAGGTTACTGAGGATGACAATGTGAGGGAGCTGGATTAACATCAGTCAGAGCCAGGTTACTGAGTAACAATGTGAGGGAGCTGGATTAACATCAGTCAGAGCCAGGTTACTGAATGACAATGTGAGGGAGCTGGATTAACATCAGTCAGAGCCAGGTTACTGAGTGACAATGTGAGGGAGCTGGATTAACATCAGTCAGAGCCAGGTTACTGAGGATGACAATGTGAGGGAGCTGGATTAACATCAGTCAGAGCCAGGTTACTGAGTGACAATGTGAGGGAGCTGGATTAACATCAGTCAGAGCCAGGTTACTGAGTGACAATGTGAGGGAACTGGATTAACATCAGTCAGAGCCAGGTTACTGAGTGACAATGTGAGGGAACTGGATTAACATCAGTCAGAGCCAGGTTACTGAGTGACAATGTGAGGGAACTGGATTAACATCAGTCAGAGCATGGTTACTGAGTGACAATGTGAGGGAACTGGATTAACATCAGTCAGAGCCAGGTTACTGAGTGACAATGTGAGGGAGCTGGATTAACATCAGTCAGAGCCAGGTTACTGAGTGACAATGTGAGGGAACTGGATTAACATCAGTCAGAGCCAGGTTACTGAGTGACAATGTGAGGGAGCTGGATTAACATCAGTCAGAGACAGGTTACTGAGTGACAATGTGAGGGAAGTGGATTAACATCAGATACATTGGGAGCAGAATCACAAACACAATCTGATGAAACTCAAGGTACACTCTCAATTATGGTTCAAAATGATTCCTGTGCTGGATCTACCAATGGGTTCATATAAATTTCCCACTTGATGCTGTAACAGATATTCCAGCGGAAATGTGTCTGAAGTGTCAGTTGCAGATGGAAGTAGTTTGTTTTTCGCGATAATCTTTACAGGTTGAGGGAAATGTAATCTAATTTATACCCAAATAGACTTCAGTGTTGAGAGAGAGGTGAGTGCATGTTGACATGGGGAATGAATCATTCAATTCAGAAAACATATAATCAGCACCTTTTTAATTAAAATTAATCTCATTTCTCTTGATTATGATGAATGTTGTTGATTCTTTCTCCATTATATAAACAGAAGGAATGAACCCTTTGTGGGGTGTGACTACAGTCCACGGGTCTATCGTTCAAACTGAAATAAGAACATAAGAACTAGGAGCAGGAGTCGGCCATCTGGCCCCTCGAGCGTTCTCTGCCATTCAATAAGATCACGGCTGATCATTTTGTGGACTCAACTCCACTTACCCGCCCGCTCACCATAACCCTTAATCTCTTTATTGCTCAAAAATGTATCTATCCTTGCCTTAAAAACATTCAATGAGGTAGCCTCAACTGGACAGGGAATTCCACAGATTCACAACCCTTTGGATGGAGAAGTTCCTCCTCTACTCAGTCTTAAATCTGCTCCCCTTTATTTTGAGGCTAGTTTAGTTTTACCCACCAGTAGAAACAACTTCCCTGCTTCTATCTTATCTATTCCCTTTATAATCTTATGTGTTTCTACAAGATCTCCCCTCATTCTTCTGAATTCCGGTGAGTATAACCCCAGTCTACTCAGTCTCTCCTCAGCCAACCCTCTCAACTCTGGAATCAACCCAGTGAATCTCCTCTGCACCCCCTCCAGTGTCAGTATATCCTTTCTCAAGTAAGGAGACCAAAACTGTATCCAATATCCAGGTGTGGCCTCACCAGCACCTTATACAGCTGCAGCATAACCTCACTGTTTTTAAACTCCATCCCTCTAGCAATGAAGGACAAAATTCCATTTCCCCTGAAATCTCAGGCCTCATCTTGAGGTGATTCAACCGATTTCAGGCTTAAAGCTCAACTAGATTCAAAATTTAGCGTGTGTATGATGGAGGTCAGACTTAGGGGTGGAGAGGGTAGAAGACTAACAGGCATATGAAATAGGAGCAGAATTAGGCCATTTAGCTCCTCGAGCCTGCTTTGCCATTCAATAAGATCATGGCAGATCTGTTTGTGGTTTTAATCCCACTTTCCCATCTACCTGTGATAGGCTTTGGTTTCCTTGGAATCTATCCTCAAATATATTCTATAACCCCCATCTCCACTGCCTTCATAGAACATAGAACATAGAACATAGAACATTACAGCGCAGAACAGGCCCTTCGGCCCACGATGTTGCGCCGACCAGTTACAAAACAATGACCCACTAGCTTAAACCAATCCCTTTTCATCCATAAACCTATCCACAGATCTCTTAAACGCCCCCAAACTAGGTGCATTTACAACTGCAGCTGGCAGGGCATTCCAGTCCCTCACCACCCTCTGGGTAAAGAACCTACCCCTGACATCTGTCCTATAACTACCCCCCCTTAATTTAAAATCGTGCCCCCTCGTGCTAGCTTTCTCCATCCTAGGAAAAAGGCTATCACTATCTACCCTGTCTAAACCTCTAATCATCTTATATGTTTCAATGAGATCCCCTCTTAGCCGCCTTCTTTCCAGCGAAAACAACCCCAAATCTCTCAGACTCTCCTCATAGGATCTCCCCTCCATACCAGGCAACATCCTGGTAAATCTCCTCTGCACCCTCTCCAAAGCCTCTACATCCTTCCTGTAATGTGGGGACCAGAACTGCACACAAAACTCCAAGTGCGGCCGCACCAGAGATGTGTACATTTGCATCATGACGCTGCGACTCCTAAATTCAATCCCCCTACCAATAAACGCCAAGACTCCGTATGCCTTCTTAACAACCTTATCTATTTGATTCCCAACTTTCAGGGATCTATGTACACATACACCTAGATCCCTCTGCTCCTCCACACTATTCAAAGTCCTCCCGTTAGCCCTATACTCAACACATCTGTTATTCCTACCGAAATGAATTACCTCACACTTCTCCACATTAAACTCCATCCGCCACCTCGCAGCCCAGCTCTGCAACCTTTCTAAGTCATCCTGCAAACTATGACACCCTTCCTCACAATCTACCACACCTCCGACTTTGGTGTCATCAGCAAACTTACTAATCCACCCAACTATACCCTCATCCAGATCATTAATAAAAATTACAAACAGCAGTGGCCCCAAAACAGATCCCTGAGGCACACCACTTGTAACTGAACTCCATGACGAATATTTCCCATCAACCACACTCTCTGTCTCCTATCTGCTAGCCAATTCCTGATCCAATTACCTAGATCACCCCCAATCCCATACATCTGCATTTTCTGCAGAAGCCTACCATGGTGAACCTTATCAAACGCCTTGCTAAAATCCATATACACCACATCAACTGCCTTACCCCTATCCACCTCTTTGGTCACTTTCTCAAAGAAAGTGAGACACCAAGCTCCAAAAGGGAAAAGAATCCTCCTCAATCTGTGCTAAAAGGATGACCCCTAAACTTTGCCCCCTAGTTGTGGACTCGTCCACAAGAGGAAACATCCTTTTCATATCCACCTTATTGAACCTTTCAGGGTATTACATGCTTCAATCAAGTCACTCCTCACTAAATTATTCTCCCCTTAATCTGGTTTCCAATGGGGGTACCATAGCATAGACAAGGGTCAAGGGTGGGGGAGGAAAATCACATTGTTAAGATGGTGGCGCGGGCTCGTTGGGCCGAAGGGCCTGTTTCCCGTGCTGTGTTGTTCTTTGTTCTTCTAAACTCCAGTGACAATTAACTGCTTTTGTTCAGCTGTAGTAATTCAGCTCGGCCAGTTTCCCATCACCAGAAGCTTTTAATTGGAAGCCAAAGGAAGTGCTGTGCCTGTGGCCTACAGCTGGCAAGACTGTACCCCGGGGTCTCCCAACAATGGTCTGGGTTAGAGCAACAGGTTTTAACCTCCCCCCCATTGGTCACTGTCCATTGGGCAAGTCTCTACTCACTCGATAAGGGGGTTTCGTACACTATGAAGCCTGTGGGGAGATCTATCAATGAACCCCATGTCCTTCATGTCATATCATCCCTCCCACCCCCTTCAGCCCACTCCCCCCCTCAGCATCCCCACTGTGAGGAGTTAACAAAGAACAAAGAACAAAGAACAACACAGCACGGGAAACAGGCCCTTCGGCCCAACGAGCCCGTGCCGCCGTCCCATGGTCAGTGACCTATTCATGATTTTAGTCTATGCCTAATGTGTGAGGATCAGGGAGGTCCAATATAGGGACAATTTGTTACCCAATCAATCAGCCTAAACGCACATCTTTGGGATGTGGGAGGAAACCGGAGTACCCGGAGGAAACCCACGCAACCACGGGGAGAACGCGCAAACTCCCACGGACACAGGCCCAAATCCATGTGTCCGCACAGCAACAGAGATAGCCTCTGAGCTGTCATGATGCCCTCGAGATGGTCCAGTTTACGCACACCAACGACATGAAGCAGTAGGCAACTCCCGAAGCAACATCCAAGAGCAGCCCACCACAACCTGCCGCCCGCATGCCCCTTGCTGGAGTTCCTTCCTGTTGTTTAGCCATTGGTCTGAGGTCTGTCGAAGGTGGGGTTGGGTTGCACATCGCAAACCGAGAGGGGGACTCCTGTTCCGGAGGGAGTGTCGCAGGGGTCAGCGATGTGGGTTCCTCCTCAGCTTTCGTTTCAGTCTGGGTGTCCACTTCCTCAGCTCCCATCTCCGAGTCTGTGTCTCCGCTATCCGGAGGGACCAAAGTGGAGTCAGCTTCAAGCTGAGGGCCGATACTGAAAGTGGCCATCTCCACGTCTGGGAGTGAGACTCACGTGTTGTCAGGAGCTTCCGTTTTTCGGGAACAAACTCATCTTTTGCGTGTGGAAGTTGCTGCTCTACACTGATCAGCTTTTCCTCAGCAGAGTTTAATTCCTCACACAGCCTCTGTCATTCGTGCATTTCTGATTTGAGCTTTTCCTCCTCCTGGGTTGGTTTTCTTTTCATTTCATCATGTCTGGCCTTAGAGCCTGGGCCGTGGCTACTGTGCAATCGGGAAAGAATCCAGGATTTCCTTTCCGTTCCTCTCACCTCGCCTAGCTCTCTCAAAATTCTCCGAGATGGTACGAACCTGCCAAATCATTACCCAGTATAAAACCCATCCATTCAGTGGGCAAGCCTCGGAGCAATTGCCGCAGGAACGGTTATGTTTATGTGTAATTCACTTTGTAAATTAACCTCACACAAGGGGTCAGGTTCATAATTTTCACGAAGATCCCCCATTAAAAATTTCTCTTCCATCAAACCATTTGGAACACAACTTGTACCACCAGCTACCATCAACAACAGATCCTCCTGACTAGCTCGCAAGATAGTAATTTGTTTGGTGGTTTTATGGGAGATGCAGGGAACACATGAGACAAAAACCTCTTTCACCTTCAGAAACTTGCCTTCCTTTAGCAGGATTTAAGGAAGAACCCTCTTAACTACCCTGAGCTACATTCCCCATCCTTGTTGGTCACGAGGGAACACAGTTTTATTGACACAGTTTTAGCACTAATTTTCTTCTCTGGTACGGCCTTTTCCAAAAATTCCTTAACTATTCCTATTATTTCCACTACTATCAGCTTCCAACAATTTAATTTTACGTGCCCTGCCTCACAGCAACAAAAACAAACTTGTTTCTTCACAACACTTCCACTCTCCATTTTACTGACTGGAACAGGTTCTCTTTAACTATGCAAGCTAACTCCTCTTTAGTTAGTTCATACTGATTCACCCATCACACATCATAAAGTCTTTTTCTGGAATGTGAGCGTGACTGCACCTTTGCATGAATTAATTAATGATTCTTTCAACTCGGAATTTTAAAAAAGCGAAACCATTAGTTTCCTTCACTAAATAGGAGGTCCTGCAGGGCTATGCCTACTAACCAACCATCTGAACTTCCGGGGACCATATTCCTCTATTCCCATTCTCTTCACGTATTTATCAAGATGTCCCTTAAAAAGTATCTGCTCCACCATCTCCTCTGGCAGCCAATTCCAGGCACTCACCACCCTCTGTGTAAAAAAACCTGCCTCATATATCTCCTTGAAATCATGCCCCTCGCACCTTCAACCCTTACCCCCCAGTAATTGCCCCTTCCAGGGTGCGAATTACTTCAGGCCCAGAATGAGTGCACAGATTATTAAGGGCAAAAGGAATCCCTGCCAATCTTAAGAATAAAATCTCGCTGTGATGCTCAATTACTTAGCTCATCCCTGTCAGAATTGTAAATAAGAGGAGAGACTGAGGGATTTGGGGTTGTTTTCGTTAGAAAGAAGGCGGCTAAGAGGGGACCTTATTGAAACATACAAGATGATTAGAGGTTTAGATAGGGTGGACAGTGATAGCCTTTTTCCTCGGATGGAGAAAGCTAGCACGAAGGGGCATAGCTTTAAATTAAGGGGTGGTAGATGTAGGACGGATGTCAGAGGTAGGTTCTTTACCCAGAGGGTGGTGAGGGATTGGAATGTCCTGCCTGCTGCAGTTGTAAATGCGCCTAGTTTGGGGGCGTTTAAGAGATCCGTGGATAGGTTTATGGATGGAAAGGGATTGGTTTAGGTTAGAGGGTCATTGCTTTTTTAATTGGTCAGCGCAACATCGTGGGCCGAAGGGCCTGTTCTGCGCTGTAATGTTCTATGTTCTATGTTCTATACCAACACAGAGTAAGGAAGGAGTTATAATGAGCAGGGAGAGAGTTTGGATTTTTACAGTGAGCTGCACCCTAATCTTTGCCTTCCATGGATCTCACAGAAGCCATGGCTTTAGCTGGATTATCAAACGTCTTTATAGAGTTGTCAAATGTCACCCTCAGTGTGGCAGGATTCAATAAGGTAAATTTCACTCCAATAGCTTCCAGTCATCTTCGAACTTCATCAAAGCCCTTGCGTCTCTGTTGTGTCACCACTGGGAAATGTTGAAAGAAAGAGACCTTCGCTCCATCACAGAGCAAGGCCCCCGTGACTTCCCAGCACCCTCAATACTCTTCAGCAATCCTTGAAGTCATGAAAATGAATAATTGTGGGCTTGGGTTGTAGATTGCCAATCGCCCTCAGATACAGGACACAATGTGCCCTTTCTAACTTAATATGCCTGGCTTTCGATTCTAAATTAAGGAAACGTGGTAGGAGGCTCTTAAAGAAGTTAACGGGGATCGTGCCCTCAGCTCCCTCTGGCAAATCGACATGAGACTCCCATTATAGCATCATAGAACTCTACAGTGCAGAAAGAGGCCTTTTGGCCCATCGAGTCTGCACTGACCCACCCAGGCCCTACCCCCACATCCCTACATATTATACCCACTAATCCCTCTAACCTGCACATCCCTGGACACTAAGGGGCAATTTCTTAGCATGGCCAATCAACCTAACCTGCACATCTTTGGGTTTGTCCATGGCACAGTTTCTTGGCCTTGGTTCTCCAGATCCACAGGGAATTCTGACGTTCCTCGCAGCTGCTTTGCCAAGGATTGTAAGCGGGCCTCAACCGAGGAAGATGCATTTTTGACAGTAACAATTCCCTCCTCTGTTTCGTCAAGCCTTTTACTGGTATTCTTCAGTTCGATAGTATGAGCACCAATTCTTTGCACTAACAGTTTATCTTCAATGACCTTAATATTAGCAGTTACCCGCTGTAATGAGAGTGTTGAGAGCTTGTTCATTCACTAAGTCAACTCCAGCCCAGTTACTTCAGACTGCTCTCTTCTGTCAACAATTTTCTTAACAATTCTTGGTAGATTCTCACCAACATTTAACCAGAAATCTTTTGGGGACATAACATGGAGTTTTCACTTAGTACAAGTTGTGTAAATGCGATAAATAAAAAGATTACAGGCTAAATAGCCCCAGAGCTCACACGAAACACAGCTATTACCCTGCGTTCCTCATTAGTAGCAGTGCGTATTTCCCTACCCCTCAGTTTTTGTGTGATCCAAGTGTCTATAAATAACCCGACAAACAAACCCAAATTGGGACGAACTCAAAGGGTTAGTTTACTTTCACACGCTCAAAACGTGGGCAGGAGGGTTTACAATGTCACCTTGTCACTCAGGCAGTAAGGAGAGGGATAGAGAAAGGAAGGTTTTGTATTGCAGAGACCATAGAGAAAATCAAGCAACAGCAAAATATCGAAGATAAACTATTGGTAGCTGGAAATCTGTAATAAACCGGAAAAACTCAGCTGAAAGGGAAACAGTTAACTTTTTGAGCTTGTATGACTCATCTTCAGAACTCTTTGACAGAACAAATCTTGCTTTCTCTTTCTTGTTCACTATTCTGAAGTATCACTTCGAATGGTCCAGCTCATTGTATTCATAACATCCCTATTCTCTCTGACCTTGAGAATCCTAACCTGTCTTCCACTATTCCAAAGGATTTCAGTGTAAGGCTTCACTGTTTTGTTCATGTCACTCCACAGCTTCTACACTCCCCATCACCTCTATGTCCCTGCACACTGACTCTGTCCCTCCAACATTAACCCACACATTCCTCACAACTCGCAATCTACCATTTATGTCTGTAACTTCAGTCCCAATTTTAACAACAAAGAACAAAGAACAACACAGCACGGGAAACAGGCCCTTCGGCCCAACAAGCCCCCGCCGCCATCTTAACAATGTGTTTTTCCTCCTCCCATGTCTACGCTTATGGTAACCCCCATTGGAAACCAGATTACGGGGAGAATAATTTAGGGACAATTTGTTACACCAATCAGCCTAAGAGCACATCTTTGGGGTGTGGGAGGAAACCGGAGCACCCGGAGAAAACCCACGCAAGCACGGGGAGAATGCGCAAACTCCTACAGACACCGGCCCAAATCCATGTATCTGCACAGCAAACAGTGATAGTCACTGAGCTGTCGTGGTGCCCAGCATCTGGTTCAGTTTTAAGCGTACACTCTGTATGTGGCTAGGTTTTAAATAAGTTTAAATCTTATTGGGGGCAATCTTACCAGGATTTGGCAGCGTTCGTTCTGGCAAAAAGACTGGCCTGTTTCTCTTCAGAGAGACAGGTATACTTTCTCTCTCCAGATCTTACCGCATTCTGTCAAAATAGAACAGATGGGTGTGTTTCACTCTGTCCTGTAGTGGGGTGGCGGATTGTCAACACACCAGCAAAGCTTGCTTTACTTAGAACCATAGAAAATGACAGTTCAGAAACAGGCCTTTTGGCCCTTCTTGTCTGTGCCGAACCATTTTTTTGCCTAGTCCCACTGACCTGCACTTGGACCATATCCCTCCACACCCCTCTCATCCATGAACCCATCCAAGTTTTTCTTAAATGTTAAAAGTGAGCCCGCATTTATCCGGCAGCTCATTCCACACTCCCACCACTCTCTGTGTGAAGAAGCCCCCCCCCCCCCCCCCAATATTCCCTTTAAACTTATCACCCTTAACCCATGCCTTCTGGTTTTTTTTCTCCCCTAGCCTCAGTGGAAAAAGCCTGCTTACATTCACTCTATCGATACCCATCAAAATCTTATACACCTCTATCAAATCTCCCCTCATTTATTTATTGACCAGTGTCACGAGTAGGCTTACATCAATATTGCAATGAAGTTATTGTGAAAATCCCCTAGTCACCACATCCCAGTACCTGTTCGGGTACAATGAGGGAGAATTTAGCACGGCTAACACACCTAACCAACAGGGCTGTGGGAGGAAATTGGAGCACCCAGAGGAAACCCATGCGGACACGGAGAGAGTGTGCAGATTTTCACAGACAGTGGCCCGAGGCTGGAATTGAGCCCGGGTTCCTGGTGCTGTGAGGCAGTAGTGCTACCCACCGTGCCACTGTCCTGCCACACAGAGAATGGGTGCCATGTTTAAAGGGTGCCCCACTACCACCAATCATCCTTCCTCTCCCCCCTTTAATTCCCCCTCTGATCAGAGCCAGCATTCACTTCTCATTGATCAGAGTTGGCACCTCTCCCCCCCATTCCCTGTGAACATCAGATTTTTGATAAGAGAAGGGATTAAGGGTTATGGGGAGAGGGCAGGAAGGTGGAGCTGAGTCACGACAGATCAGCCATGATCTTATTGAATGGCGGGGCAGGCTCGAAGGGCCAGATGGCCTACTCCTGCTCCTATTTCTTATGTTCTTATGTTCTTTACCCCGCCTTCCCCCAAATCACACAGGTTCACCGACATTCCCAGCTCCCACCACCACCACATACTTCCCTCCCCCATGAAACTTCCACTGGGGTCTGTCCATGACGCTGCCTGTTGACACAGGCAGGTATAGGTATGGTCATGGCAGTGCCAAGCCACATCCCTTCCCCCCCAGGGCTATACTTACATTCACACACCCCCCTGGGGATCTCCATGACAGGTTCACATTGAGGTGGACCTGTTGTGAACTGCGCCAACATGATGTCACATGGGCACAGTGTGGATATACACTGGTGAGGTGGGGGGGGGGGTCAATGTACATTGAGGGGGTGTTAATGGCATGCAAATAGAACTATAGACCATCGAACCATAGAATCTATTCAAATACATTTAAATTGGATGTGAACCTCATTATGTCACTGGTGAGGGTGGTGAAAATCGGAAGCCATGGTTGTGTCGGTGAGATCCGCGACTTTGTGTTTCATTGCATTTTGAGCCACCGCTGGCAATCTCGTGGATGGCATGCGTGGGGCACGAGCTCCTGCCCTCTGTCTCTGAGATATTGAGCTTTGTTTTCCCTTTGGGGCACAGTATCAGAAGGAAGGAATTTCTGCCCACCCTTCAATGCTGTTTCCCTCACCCTTGAGCAAGTTGGGTAAGGGGCACTCTGCCCAGCAAGGCACCAGATTGGAATGGAGACCAGGGGAGCAGATAAGGGGACACCTTATCACTGGAGTTTGGTCCATTTCCAGCCAACATCCCACTGAATGGTGCTGAGGAGCAGAGGAACATCCATCTTGCTCTCTTCCTGAGGATCAGTCTATAAATACAAGTTGTTTAATTGTGTTACAACACTGAGCAGTTGAATTCTAAATGAAATTAAAACAGACAAGTTGAAGCTTTGCCAAGTATCTACGACCAACTTTGACCTTGGATTCACCCCTAACTTCCTTCACTTCATCACTGGGGGCTGTGCATTCTATTACTTGGCCCCCTTTGGGATTTCCTTTCCGAAAACTCTCTACCTTCCAGTCCCCCTTTCAAGACATTCCCTAAAACCTACCTCACTGACCAAACCTTCTGGTCATCTCTTTGAATATCTGGTTTTGTGGCCGGGTGTCAGTTGGTTTGCTTGATCCTGTTCCTGCGGAGTGTCTTGGCAGGTTTTTTATTATGTTGATGGTAATTGCAAATTGTAAATGAGGAAAATGAGATTGGCAAGCAGAATGCAGAGCACCTGATGGAGGCTGGCTCCCCTCGCTGCAATATTAATCTACACTCCAGCAAGCTGGTCTGGGTTAGGGATTTATCGAGCACCAGTTTCTCCCCCGCAAGCCCAGAGTGAGCAGGAACCCTCCCGGCCATTCCATTCACACACCAGGCAGTTCAGGGTAAAAGCTGATGAGGTTGGCCATTTGAGCTGATGCCGCGGGTTATTAAAATGTCTGAGAGAGCAGCAGTCTCGCCATGGCAGAGCCCATCGATCTCCTTCAGGGCTCATCTCTGTAGCTGAGCAACCTGCGACCTGGGCACTGCTCCTGCAGAATACACGAGTAGGCGGAGAGCTCACTGACAAAGAGGATTAGCACCCCTTTCACGTACCAGCACCGAGCTCTGCATTAACATGTGCACGCTGACACTGTGCAGGCAGCTAGAGCCAGCCGCAGGCTAACAGAGAATATCAGAGCAAATCCGCTTACTGACAAACAGGGGAATTAGTGCAAAAGAGCAGAAGAGCCAAAATAAGGCGAGGATTGCTCATTGGGAAATAACGTAAAGGTTAGGTGAGAAACAATTTGATTGAATTGGACAGCACGGTGGCACAGCGGTTAGCACTGCTGACTCACAGCAGCAGGGACCTGGATTCGATTCCAGCCTCGGGTCACTGTCTGTGCGTCTGTGCACATTCTCCCCATCTCTGTATGGGTTTCCTCCCACTCCAAAGATGCGCCGGTTCAGTGGATTGGCCATGCTAAATTACCCCTGAGTGTCCAAAGATGCGTAGGTTAGCAAATATTTCTGAGAGGCAAGGGAATTAAGGGAGAAAGCGGGAAAGTGGAACTGATCCACGACAGATCAGCCATGATCTTATTGAATGGCGGGGCAGGCTCGAAGGGGCTAGATGGCCTACTCCTGCTCCTGTTTCTTATGTTCTTAAATGTGTGGAGTTACAGGGATAGGGCATGGGGAGGGGGAGGCCTGGCTAACATACTTTGTTAGAGGTTGGTGTAGATCCAACAGGCCAAATGGCCTCTTCTGCACTTCAGGGATTCTATGATTCTATGAATACGTATATCGCAGAGAGAAAAATGGTGGGTTACAAAGAGGGACACACTGCAGAGGAATATATGGAGGAACTGAGGAAGAACAAAGAACAGCACAGCACAGGAAGTAGGCCTTTGGGCCCTACAACCCCGTGCCACCCATTTTAACACTCATTGAGTGCCTTACTCAAGTCTTTCATTGATCATTGACGTTTTTGTCTACCTCTAGTGGACTCCACAATGAAGAGGGTGCAAATTTAGGGAATTATTGGGAAGAGTGGGTTATTCCTCAGGAGGAAGTATTGGATAGGGTAACTACTGAACTGAAAGAACGTGGGGACCGGATGCGATACATCCAAGTGCACAGAATGGAAATTGCAGAGGCGCGGGCCACACTTATTGCATCCTCCATATTTACAGGGTTGTGCCAGAGGACTGAAGAGTTATAAATGTGATACCTTTGTTAAACAAGGCGTGTAAAGATAAACTCAGCAACTACAGTGCAATCAGTTTAACCTCAGTCATAGACAGAAAGTGCTGGAGAGAGAATAGAGCCAACGTTTTGAGTCTGGATGACCCTTTGTCCACAATATTTTGCCTTTAGTTGAATCTCAGGGGTGGTGAAGATTTTAGATTCAATGCTTTGGGACAAAGTTAATGCACTTGGTCAAATGTAGGTGAATTAAGGAAAGTCAGCATTGATTTGTTAAGGGAAATTTATAGTTAATTGACTTGTTGGAGTTTTTGATGAGTTAACAGAGAGGGTTGACGAGGGTAATGTGGTTGATGTTAAAAGACTTCTGGATGAGTATATGGGGTTTAATGGGATTGGGGGTTATAGATAGGTCTATAGATTGGTGGGGTTGATGTGATCGGCGCAACTCGAGGGCCGAAGGGCCTGTTTGTGCTGTAATGTTCTATGTTCTATGTGCTGGACATAGAATTCCAAAAGGAATTTGATACAGTACTGCACAACAGAGTGGGCAAAGTGAGAGCTCGTGGAACAATAATAACATAGAATGAAATTGGTTGAATGTCAGGAAGCAGGGATGTTTGCTTTTCAGATGGGAGGAAGGTTTATAGTGGAATTCTCCAGGGATCAGTGTTAACACCAATCCAAAAGGTATGCTGGTTAGGTGCATTGGCCGTGCTAAATTCTCCCTCAGTGTACCCAAACAGGTGCCGGAGTGTGGCGACTGGGGGATATTTGCAGTAACTTCATTGCAGTGTTACTTTAAATCTACTTGTGACACTGATAAAGTTTAACTACCCTTGACCTATATATGTCATTGATATTAAGAACATAAGAAATAGGAACAGGAGTAGGCCATCCAGCCCTTCGAGCCTGCCCCGCCATTCAATAAGATCGTGGCTGATCTGAAGTGGATCAGTTCCACTTTCCCACTCTCTCCCCATAACCCTTAATTCCCTTGTCTATCAGAAACCTATCTACCCATGACTTAAATATATTTAGCGAGGCAGCCTCCACCACTTCAACGGGCAGAGATTTCCAGAGATTCACCACCCTTTGAGTGAAGAAGTTCCTCCTCAACTCCGATCTAAACTGCACCCCCCCTTTATCTTGAGGCTGTGCCCTCTAGTTCTGGTTATTATTGATCTATATTAATGACCTATATTTTGCTGTACAGTGTAACATGTCAAAATTCAATATAAGTTGGAAGTACAGTGAGGGAGATAGTGATAAAGTTAAAGATAACAGACAGGTTGGTGGAAGGGGCTGACTGGTGCAAGATGGAATTTAATGCAGAGAAGTGTGAAGTGATTCATTTTGCTAAGTGCAGGAAATTTGTAGGCGAGTTGTTGCTGGAAAGGTTTATTAATATGAACTTTATTTGATAAATATAGACAAGATCAGGGTCTGACAGAAAGTATGCACTGTTCCACTCTCTTCTCCTGCCTGACACCAACTGAAGGTCCTCCCTGTCCTGATTGGCCTGGCTTCTCACATGGTCACTCTACAGGGACTGACCCAAACACACATGGCCCTCTAGGGTTCGGCCTTTTAAAGGGGCCACCTTACCACACTCCTTTAAAGGGACCCCCTACCATACTCCTTTAAAGGGACCATCTACCACACTCCTTTAAAGGGACCACCTTACCACACTCCTTTAAAAGGACCACCTTATTGCACTCTTTTAAAGGGACCACCTTACTGCACTCTTTTAAAGGGGCCACCTTACCACACTCCTTTAAAGGGACCACCTTACCACACTCCTTTAAAGGGACCACCTTACCACACTCCTTTAAAAGGGCCACCTTACCACACTCCTTTAAAGGGGCCACCTTACTGCACTCTTTTAAAGGGGCCACCTTACCACACTCCTTTAAAGGGGCCACCTTACTGCACTCTTTTAAAGGGGCCACCTTACCACACTCCTTTAAAGGGACCACCTTACCACACTCCTTTAAAGGGACTCCCTATCACACTCCTTTAAAGGGACCATCTACCACACACCTTTAAAGGGACCACCTTACCACACTCCTTTAAAGGGGCCACCTTACCACACTCCTTTAAAGGGACCACCTTATTGCATTCTTTTAAAGGGACCACCTTACTGCACTCATTTAAAGGGGCCACCTTACCACACTCCTTTAAAGGGACCACCTTACCACACTCCTTTAAAGGGACTCCCTATCACACTCCTTTAAAAGGGCCACCTTACCACACTCCTTTAAAGGGGCCACCTTACTGCACACTTTTAAAGGGACCACCTTACCACATTCCTTTAAAGGGACCCCCTACCACACTCCTTTAAAGGGACCCCCTACCACACTCCTTTAAAGGGGTAACCTTACCACACTCCTTTAAAGGGGCCACCTTACTGCACTCTGTTAAAGGGGCCACCTTACCACACTCCTTTAAAGGGGCCACCTTACCACACTCTTTTAAAGGACCCACCTTACCACACTCCTTTACCCCTAATCCTTGAGTTCACCTATGAATGAAAACAAAAGAGAGACATCATTACACGTAGGGGACATCCTTGTGAACCTTCTCTGCACTCTTTCAACCTTATTAATATCCTTCCTGTAACTAGGTGACCAAAACTGTACACAATACTCTAAATTCAGCCTCACCAATATCTTATACAACGTCACCATAACACTCCAACTTTAATTTATAAAGGCCAATGTTCCAATAGCACTCTTTATGACCCTATCTGCCTGTGACACCACTTTTAGGGAATTATGTATCTGCATTCCCAGATCCCTCTGTTCTACTGCACTCTTCAGCGTCCTACCATTTATCTTGTATGTTTTACCTTGGTTTGTCCTTCCAAAGTGCAATACCTCACACTTGTCTGCATTAAACCCCATCTGCCATTTTTCAGCCCATTTTTCTAGCTGGTCCAAATCCCTCTGCAAGCTTTGAAAAACTTCCTCACTGTCCACTACACCTCCAATCTTTGTATCATCAGCAAATTTGCTGATCCAATTTACCACATTATCATCCAGATCATTTATATAGATGACAAACAACAATGGACCCAGCACTGATCTCTATGGCACACCACTAGTCACAGGCCTCCACTCAGAGAAACAATCCTCCACTACCACTCACTGGCTTCAACAGAGTTGAGGAGGAACTTCTTCACTCAAAGGGTGGTGAATCTCTGGAATTCTCTGCCCGTTGAAGTGGTGGAGGCTGCCTCGCTAAATATTTTTAAGAAACGGGTTGATGGGTTTTTGATAAGAGAAGGGATTAAGGGTTATGGGGAGAGGGCAGGAAGGTGGAGCTGAGTCACGACAGATCAGCCATGATCTTATTGAATGGCGGGGCAGGCTCGAAGGGCCAGATGGCCTACTCCTGCTCCTATTTCTTATGTTCTTATGTTCTTATGCCGGCGTTGGACTGGCGTAGACACAGTAAAAAGTCTGACAACACCAGGTTTTAGTCCAACCGATTTATTTGATAATATTCTCACAAGCAAGCAAGCTTCGAGGCTGCCCCCTCGAAAGCTTGTGAGAATATTATCAAATAAATCGGTTGGACTAAAACCTGGTGTTGTCAGACTTTTTACTGTGTTTCTTCCATTGAGCCAATGTCTAATCCAATTTACTACCTCTCCATGTATACCTAGCGAATGAACCGTCCTAACTATTGGGTCGATCCCACTATTTGATCAAAAGACTTTATGACTGGAGTATCAGGCAATGTTAAACTCCTTATCAGGCTATAAGTTTGTAGGTTATGAGTAGTATGTAACTGTGAGTAGTATCACCTTTTGTTTTTCCTCCGCAGTGACCTCTTTAACCATGAAGAAATGCTTTCAATATATTGCCCCCAGCTCTCAACTTCTGGGTCAATGACTCTATCTTCCTGATTGAAGGCATCATTTGGATGACTGTACCTGTCTCATTTTAGCATCAAAAAGTACTTTCTTCCCCTTCGATCTGCGATCTCTGGATCACTGGTGTAGTCTTTTCTCACTGCCAGTGTAGTAAGTTTGGAGGCCACTCATTGTGGCTCTAACAAGTAGAGGTTTATTAAACTAATATTAACTTTGTTTTAAATATATATATATCTTATCTTGTGTATACTATATCTAAATATATACACACAAGATAAGAGTCTGACAGAACATAAGCCCAGGTCTATTCTCTTCTCCTCCTTGACTCCATCTAGAATCATAGAACCCTACAGTGCAGTAAGAGGCCCTTCAGCCCATCGAGTCTGCACCGAACACAATCCCACCCAGGCCCTATCCCCATACAATATACCCGCTAATCCCTCTAACCTACACATCCCTGGACACTAAGGGGCAATTTCTTAGCATGGCCAATCAACCTAACCCGCACATCTTTGGACTGTGGGAGGAAACCAGAGCATTCGGAGGAAACCCACGCAGACACGAGGAGCATGTGCAGACTCCACACACGATGTGGATATGCCAGCGTTGGGCTGGGGTAAACACAGTAAAAAGTCTGACAACACCAAACAGACAGTGACATGAGCTGGGAATCGAACCCAGGACCCTGGAGCTGTGAAGCAGCAGTGCTGACCCACTGTGCTACCGTGCCACCTATCTGAAGGTCTTTCCACCCTCAGACATATACCCTTGCTCCTGGTTGGGCTGGCTTCCCTCACAGCTACTCCATAAGGTTCAGCTTGATCACACAGTAGGAAAACATGCAGGAACAATACAAAACAAAGGGTCCAATTCTAAAGGGGATGTAGGAGGAGAGGAAGCTGCTGGATGTTTGAGATGAGAGGGGACATGATAGAAGTATATAAGATACTGAAGGGAATGGATAGAGTTAATAGTGAGAGACTGCTCCCTAGACTGGGTACGAACACGAGAGGTCATCATTTAACGGTGAGGGGGGAGAGGTATAATTTGGAGGTGAGAAGAAGGTTCTTTGACACCAAAGTCGGAGGTGTGGTAGATTGTGAGGAAGGGTGTCATAGTTTGCAGGATGACTTAGAAAGGTTGCAGAGCTGGGCCGAGAGGTGGCGAATGGAGTTTAATGTGGAGAAGTGTGAGGTAATTCATTTCGGTAGGAATAACAGATGTGTTGAGTATAGGGCTAACGGGAGGACTTTGAATAGTGTGGAGGAGCAGAGGGATCTAGGTGTATGTGTACATAGATCCCTGAAAGTTGGGAATCAAGTAGATAAAGTTGTTAAGAAGGCATACGGAGTTTTGGCGTTTATTGGTAGGGGGATTGAATTTAGGAGTCGCAGCGTCATGATGCAACTGTACACATCTCTGGTGCGGCCGCACTTGGAGTTTTGTGTGCAGTTCTGGTCCCCACATTACAAGAAGGATGTAGAGGCTTTGGAGAGGGTGCAGAGGAGGTTTACCAGGATGTTGCCTGGTATGGAGGGGAGATCCTATGAGGAGAGATTGAGAGATTTGGGGTTGTTTTCGCTGGAAAGAAGGCGGCTAAGAGGGGATCTCATTGAAACATATAAGATGATTAGAGGTTTAGACAGGGTAGATAGTGATAGCCTTTTTCCTAGGATGGAGAAAGCTAACACGAGGGGGCACGATTTTAAATTAAGGGGGGGTAGTTATAGGACAGATGTCAGGGGTAGGTTCTTTACCCAGAGGGTGGTGAGGGACTGGAATGCCCTGCCAGCTGCAGTTGTAAATGCACCTAGTTTGGGGGCGTTTAAAAGATCTGTGGATAGGTTTATGGATGAAAAGGGATTGGTTTAGGCTAGTGGGTCATTGTTTTGTAACTGGTCGGCGCAACATCGTGGGCCAAAGGGCCTGTTCTGCGCTGTAATGTTCTATGTTCTATGTTCTATGTTCTATGTTCTTTACGCAGAGAGTTGTGGGGGTCTGGAACGCGCTACCGAGTAGGGTGGTGGAGGCAGGAACATTGGACTCGTTTAAGATGCAGTTAGATAGGCACATGAGTGAAACGAGAATGGAGGGATATGGTAGGGGATATTAAATAGGGTTAAACCTCGGGAGACACCGGAAAGGCAGGCTGTAAGATTAATATTTTTGTCTTTATTCCACAGGTGGAGGTCCACCTTGTGTCAAACGAGGGGCATTCACACGGCGGGTCGTGCGTGGGCTGCTCTTGGAAGTTCCAGGAGTGGCCTAGAACTTCATGTCGGTGTGTGTGCTTGATCCTGGACCGGTAGATGGGCGCCGCAACAGCTCAGTGACTAGCACTGCTGGCTGTGCAGGCACATGGATTTGGGCCTGTGTCTGTGGGAGTTTGCGCATTCTCCCTGTGGTTGCGAGGGTTTCCTCCGGGCGCTCCGGTTTCCTCCCACACCCCAAAGATGTGCCCTCAGGCTAATCGGTTTTTACCAAATTGACACTATTTCTTCCCTGAATCTGACTGAGTAGGGTTCCATTCGTAGACACGCAGGGTAGAATAGGTGTAGGACTGTCTTTTTTGAGCGGGAAGTGTCTCTCCACCTCTATCCTATCCATCCCATTCATCATTTTATACGTCTCAATGAGATCTCCCCTCATTCTTCTAAACTCTAACGAGTACAAGCCTAGTTTATTCAGCCTCTCCTCATAGATCAACCCCCTCAACTCCGGTATCAGCCTAGTAAACCTCCTCTGCACTCCCTCCAAGGCCAAAATATCCTTGCGTAAGTACGGCGCCCAAAACTACACACAGTACTCCAGCTGCCGCCTCACCAATGCCCTATACAGCTGCAGCAAGACCTCCCTACTTTTATATTCAATCCCCCTCGCTATGAAGGCCAGCATCCCATTCGCCTTCCTGACCACCTGCTGCACCTGCAAGCTGGGTTTTTGTGACTCATGCACAAGGACCCCGAGGTCCCTCTGCACCGTCGCCTGCTGCAGTTTTTCTCCATGTAAGTAATAATCCTTCCTACCATTATTTGATAGTAAACTCACAAGCTTTCGAGGGGACTCCCTCTTCGTCAGGTGAATGGAGAGTTCTGGCCTCTGACAAAGCATATAAAGTCTGAGGCCAGAACTCTCCATTCACCTGACGAAGAGGGAAACCTCGAAAGCTTGTGAGTTTACTATCAAATAAATCGGTTGGACTTAAACCTGGTGTTGTCAGACTTCTTACTGTGTTTACCCCAGTCCAACGCTGGCATCTCCACATCATGATTACTCCAGATCCACAGCAATGCCGTTTTACTCTAAAATACTCTCAGGGATGGGCAATAAATGCTGACCTAGAGACACCTACATAGAATCACAGAGTCCCTATAGTACAGAAGAAGGCCATTTGGCCCATTGAGTCTACACTGACCACAATCCCACCCAGGCCCTATTCCCTTAACCCTGGTTATCCCCTTAACATTATTATTGTTATTAATGTTATTCCCTTAACATTTACCCTGCTAATCCCCCTGATATTAGGGTTAATTTAGCACGGCCAATCAACCTAACCCACACAACCCATGAATGAATTTAAAAAAGATCCAAAAAGTAAGTGTCCATCACTCTGGTCAGCAAACAGTCTGGAACAAAAGTCACGCCATTCGTCATCTCAGTTTCACATTTTCTCTCATCCTGGCAACCAGCTCTCTGGGGAGCAAGCCCCGCCCTCAGGAGCTGCAGCTGGCCAATCAGTTTGGCCAGTGGCGCCAAGGGTACATTAATGGACACTGTCAGGACAGCAACCAGCCTCAAGACAAACACCCAATGGATCACTGAACGAGGTAAATCGGGGTGTTGGACAGGGAATGTTGGGCCATTTTGAGGAGGGGGCAGATTTTGGTGAGCAGGTGGACAGGAAGAAAAGGATTATTATCTTCCGGGGGCTGCCCCGCAATGGGCAAAGGGCAACCCCAGAAGATCATAGCTCTCTTTCCCTCCTAGGTGGTCTTTTACTGGTCTACCAGTTACTTAGACAGGCACATGAGTGGGTTGGAGATGGGAGGATATAGGAGATTGTTTTAAATAAGGTTCATTAGCATTGGGGCGTCCCTGGTAATGTATAAGGATATGGTATGATAATAATGTTTTTCTCTTTTCATTCACAGGTTTTAAGTCGGTCCACCTTGTTGTCCAACGAGGGGCATACACGCGATGGGTCGTACTGGGGCTGCTCTTGGTTGTTCGAGATTGGCCTAGTGCTTCATGTCGTTAGTGTGTGCCTAAACTGGACCAGATACTGGGCAAGACGACAGCTCAGTGACTATCACTGATTGCTGTGCAGACACATGGATTTGGGCCGGTGTCTGTGGGAGTTTGCGCATTCTCCCCGTGCTTGCGTGGGTTTTCCCCGGGTGCTCCGGTTTCCTCCCACACCCCAAAGATGTGCTATTAGGCTGATTGGAAGTAATAAATTGTCCCTAAATTAGTTTCCCTCAATGTGGATGGCCATAATCATAGATAAGGGTCATGGGTGGAGGGGGGACTGGTAAAGTTAAAATGGCGGTGCGGGCTCGTTGGGCCAAAGGGCCTGTTTCCCGGGCTGTTTTTGTTCTTTGTCCTTTGCCCACAGCTGCCTAATGCCCACACAGCTATACTAGTGCATGGGCAGTGTACTGTCAAAGATTAATTAGCTTGTTAACATTGAATGAATTAAGAACATAAGAAATAGGAGAAATAGGAGCAGGAGTAGGCCATCTGGCCCTTCGAGCCTGCCCCGCCATTCAATAAGATCATGGCTGATCTGTCGTGTCTCAGTTCCACATTCCCGCCCTCTCCCCATAACCCTTAATCCCCTCGCTTATCAAAAACCCATCAACCCGCATCTTAAAAATATTTAGCGAGGCAGCCTCCACCACTTCAACGGGCAGAGAATTCCAGAGATTCACCACCCTTTGAGTGAAGAAGTTCCTCCTCAACTCTGTTCTAAACCACCACCCCTTTATCTTGAGGCTGTGCCCCCTAGTCCTACTGTCTTTTTTGAGCAGGAAGAGTCTCTCCACCTCTATCCTATCCATCCCATTCATCATCTTATACGTCTCAATGAGATCTCCCCTCATTCTTCTAAACTCTAACGAGTACAAGCCTAGTTTATTCAGCCTCTCCTCATAGCTCAATCCCCTCAACTCCGGTATCAGCCGAGTAAACCTCCTCTGCACTCCCTCCAGGGCCAAAACATCCTTGCGCAGGTGCGGCGCCCAAAACTGCACACAGTACTCCAGCTGCGGCCTCACCAATGCCCTATACAGCTGCAGCAAGACCTCCCTACTTTTATATTCAATCCCCCTCGCTATGAAGGACATTAGTGAATTAGACTGATTTTACCGACAATCGACAATGATTTCGTAGAACATAGAACACTACAGCACAAACAGGCCCATATCCCCACCTACTAGGCTTACCTATAACCCTCAATCCCATTAAATCCCATGTACTCACCCAAAAGACTCTTAAAAGACCCCAGCGAGTTCACCTCCACCACCACCGACGGCAGCCGATTCCACTCACTCACCACCCTCTGAGTGAAAAACTTACCCCTGACATCTCCTCTGTACCTGCTCCCCGCACCTTAAACCTGTGTCCTCTCGTCGTGACCATTTCAGCCCTGGGAAATAGCCTCCGAGAATCCACCCTATCTATTCCTCTCAACGTTTTATAAACCTCTATCAGGTCGCCTCTCAACAGGATCACTAAAACACTGCTCATTGTCTCATTTGTTCCTCTGAACTTCCCTCTTAGTGCTTCCTTTCAAGAAAAGACAGCGCAAACATCTTCCACCATCCACCGGTTCTCTATATACCACCCGCTCCCTGATACTGTCCATCCCTACAGGATTCCATAGCTTTGTTCCTGCTGCACTCACTGGCTGTTCCGAAGACCCATCCCTCTAGATGTTGCACTAACTGCAAGCCTCAGAACAAGAACCTGGGCAGGGACTGCAGCCCGGTGATAACGCGAGGAAAGAGGAGAGGTGATACTGCGTTGTTTGTGTTTCCAATCCCTAATTAAGTAGACATAATTTGACAACAGTGCTGTGTTGGTCACAAACACAGTAAAAAGTCTGACAACACCAGGTTTTAGTCCAACCGATTTATTTGATAATATTCTCACAAGCAAGCAAGCTTTCGAGGTTACCCTCTTCGTCAGGTGAATGGAGAGCGGAGAAGCTACGACATCTTCTCCGGAGTCTTCAACATATCATTGATGAAGACAAACATCTCGCCAGGGCTATCCCCACACCCCCACTTCTTGCTTTCAGACAACCACACAACCTCAAACAGACCATTGTTCGCAGCAAACTACCCAGCCTTCAGGAGAACAGTGACCACAATACCACACAACCCTGTCACAGCAACCTCTGCAAGACATGCCGGATCATCGACATGGATACCATCATCACACGTGAGAATACCATCCACCAGGTACATGGTAAATACTCTTGCAACTCGGCCAACATTGTCTACCTGATACGTTGCAAGAAAGGATGTCCCAAAGCATGGTACATTGGGGAGACCATGCAGACGCTACGACAACGGATGAATGAACATCGCTCGACAGTCACCAGGCAAGACTGTTCCCTTCCTGTTGGCGAACACTTCAGCGGTCACGGGCATTCAGCCTCTGACCTTCGGGTAAGCATTCTCCAAGGCGGCCTTCATGACACACGACAGCGCAGAGTTGCTGAACAGAGACTGATAGCCAAGTTCCGCACACATGAGGACGGTCTCAACAGGGATCTTGGGTTCATGTCGCACTATCTGTAACCCCCGTGACTTGCCTGGGTTTGCAAAACCTCACTTACTGTTCTGTCTGGAGACAATACACATCTCTTTAACCTGTGATCAGTGCTCCTTCCACTCACATTATCAGCCACTTTAAGACTTGAACAGCAGGTTAGGTGTAAGGATTCGCATTCTAATCAGCAATCTCTAAACTGTCTGTGCTTTATAGGCTCTGACTGAGGCCAGAACTCTCCATTCACCTGACGAAGGGGCTAACCCCGAAAGCTTGCTTGCTTGTGAGAATATTATCAAATAAATCGGTTGGACTAAAACCTGGTGTTGTCAGACTTTTTACTGTGTTTACGCCAGTCCAACGCCGGCATACCCACATCTTGGTCACAAACAACTGACCTTTCAGCTCATTCACTCATTGAGTATTTCTGGCAATCTGTTAAATGCCAAAATTATCATAAACTGCTGGCCCTCAGTGTCGTCTCATTAGAAATGCAAATGGCAAATTATTTGACCAAAAACAACAACAATTTCCATCTACGTTGGTTCTTTGACATAGTGAAACATCAAGTAAAAAATGACCAAGCCACTGTAGACTCTCTGGAATTTTGGAATTCTCTGCCTGTTGTAGTGGTGGAGGCTGCCTCGCTAAATATATTTAAGACGCGGGTTGATGGGTTTTTGATAAGAGAGGGGATTAAGGGTTATGGGGAGAGGGCGGGAAAGTGGAACTGATCCACTTCAGATCAACCATGATCTTATTGAATGGCGGGGCAGGCTCGAAGGGGCTAGATGGCCTACTCCTGCTCCTATTTCTTATGTTCTTGATGTGTTTTATGACAGGTGGTCAAAAGTGAGGTCAAAGAGACAATTTTCAAACAGCAACTCCCCAACGAGAAGGAAAGATGGAGAAATTTAGAGAAAAGAATTCCAGAGCTTTGAGCCAGGGCAGCTGGTGAACGGCAGCAAGAGGGCAGATGATAGATATCAGGGGATGTGAGGAGATCCCTGGAAGGTTGCAGAGTTGGAGGAGGTTCATGAGGAAGGCAAGACTCCGGTGGATTTTGAACCCAAGGGTGAGAATTTTAAGATCGAAGAACTTGAAGACTAGGACCAAACATGTATCAGTTAGCACATCGTTAATAGCTACGTGGTACCTGGTGCAGTGAGGGCTGCAGGATTCTGAATATGCTCGAGTTTACAAAGGAAATCACAAAAGAGATGTATCTTGGCATTAAAAGGAATGACGGTCTTCTCTAATCTACCCAAGGCCAATGGAGATCACGGTTGGCTAATTCCACCACTTTCCGATGATAATGCACATACAGTTCACATCAACATTTTCAAATTCCACAGGGGACACACTCTACTCAGTTTTGAACTTTCTTCAGGGTGTTTGCCCTTTGTGCATATCACCTTCATTCCTCAATTCAGTTCACGTACAAACAGACAAATTAGGAATAGGAATCGGTCACTCAGCCCCTTAAGCCTGCTCTCCCATTCAGTAAGATCTTAGCTCTGATCGTAACCCCAATCCACCTTCCTGCTGACCCTCAGTAACACTTCACCCACTTCCCAAAATCTACCTACTCTACTGTCAATACAAATCGCCACTCGTTCAATTCTTCAAAGGCACAGTTCCTTGGCTGCATATCAAACCTACTTTTTCCATCTTGTAACTTGGATAGGACCAGCCTTAGTCCCTCATCGTGTTTTAATGCTCTTGACTACATAACTTCCTCCAACTGGAATGTAACTCCTAGGTGTGAGAGTGTGATTTTGAAATCCCGCAGTCTGGACTAATAACCCAGCCTGGAAGGGGAGTTCAAATATCATCATGGGAGGTTGGGCTCTCAAATTTGGTTGACAATACTGGAAATCAGCCATCAATGCTTCAAGGATAGGTCAAAAAGTGCCTTGTTCAAGAGGGCTGCTGACTATATGCAATACTGCACCCATTAGGAATACAATGCACATCTCTTAACCTGGGGTTTAATGCTCCTTCCACTCATATTGTCAGCCACTTTAAGACTTGAATATTAGGTTAGGTGTAAAGATTCGCATTCTAATCAGCAATCTCTAAACTGTCTGTGCTTTATATGCTCTGTCTGAGGCCAGAACTCTCCATTCACCTGACGAAGAGGGGAAACCTCGAAAGCTTGTTAGTTTACTACCAAATAAATCGGTTGGACTTAAACCTAGTGTTGTCAGACTTCTTAATGTGTTTTCCCATCAGGAAGGTCAGGCTTTGAGGACCATTGGGTTTGAATCCATTGCTGGATTCCCCTAGGTATAGGAATGCAGGCATGTGTAAATCTCCCTCAGGAAACAGTTAGCCTTCATTAATAGGAAGGGATTCATTTCATCAATGTTCAACTGTTCTCAGACCACTGAAAATGAATCTCCGTGTGCGCGCAAAGTTCCTGGGAAGCAGATATGACGTCTACCTTCCAATGGAACCCCACAAAAATCTTTCCTGCCCCCACGCACCTTCATGCACGGATATTCAGAGACAAGGTCTATCCGCTAAACACATGCTTACTCACACTTGTGATGATCCCAGGCACAGAGACTGAGGGAGATGTACAATATCTACCACATGTGAGCATGAGCAACCATCCAGCAGGCTTTATGAGATGCAATTCAGGTGCCTCGATCGATTTGGGGCAGCTTTTTAATACACCCTAGCGATATCTCGTGTATCCTGGTGATGTGCGGCGCAGCGCACCAGCTGGAGGCGGGTAGTGTGTGCGCATCACAGATCGCAGTGTCTCCTCCCAGCTGATCAGGTGATACAGGATGAAGGTTGGGTCATGGGCACGTGGAGGCTCAGGATCTCCTACTCTGGAGGCCTTTCCTGTGACCCTCGTGTCCTTTCAGATAGATTCAAATGACATTCTGCCATTGCTTCACTTCGATTTGGCACTTTGTTACCCAGTGCCCAGATCCACAGGGATAAGACTGAGGACTATAGAACATAGAACATAGAACATTACAGCGCAGAACAGGCCCTTCGGCCCACGATGTTGCACCGACCAGTTACAAAACAATGATCCACTATGGCAAGATCGGTAAGATATAATGGGCTACAAAGTGAAAATGAGTAGAATCACAAACACCAACGCACTCAATCCACACCAATTCGGGTCAGTGTCCCACATCCCTTCAACCCTCTTTCCTTTACCCGCCTTTCAAATATAATCCGAAATGATGATCCAATTGCTACTTTAACCATGACTGTGAAGCTCCCAGCAGTTGAATAGTGTCACTGTGTGAGGGTCATGGGTGGACGAGAGGGCACAGGTTTAAGGTGCTGGGGAGCAGGTACAGAGGTTCTTATGTTCTTATCACAAGAACATAAGAACATAAGAAATAGGAGCAGGAGTAGGCCATCTGGCCCTTCGAGCCTGCCCCGCCATTCAATAAGATCATGGCTGATCTGTCGTGACTCAGCTCCACCTTCCCGCCCTCTCCCCATAACCCTTAATCCCTTCTCTTATCAAAAACCCATCAACCCGTTTCTTAAAAATATTTAGCGAGGCAGCCTCCACCACTTCAACGGGCAGAGAATTCCAGAGATTCACCACCCTTTGAGTGAAGAAGTTCCTCCTCAACTCTGTTCTAAACCGCCCCCCCTTTATCTTGAGGCTGTGCCCCCTAGTCCTACTGTCTTTTTTGAGCGGGAACAGTCTCTCCACCTCTATCCTATTCATCCCATTCATCATCTTATACGTCTCAATGAGATCTCCCCTCATTCTTCTAAACTCTAACGAGTACAAGCCTAGTTTATTCAGCCTCTTCTCATAGCTCAATCCCCTCAACTCCGGTATCAGCCTAGTAAACCTCCTCTGCACTCCCTCCAGGGCCAAAATATCCTTGCGCAGGTGCGGCGCCCAAAACTGCACACAGTACTCCAGCTGCGCCTCACCAATGCCCTATACAGCTGCAGCAAGACCTCCCTACTTTTATATTCAATCTCCCTCGCTATGAAGGCCAGCATCCCATTCGCCTTCCTGACCACCTGCTGCACCTGCAAGCTGGGTTTTTGCGACTCATGCACAAGGACCCCTTTGGCACTTTGTTACCCAGTGCCCAGATCCACAGGGATAAGACTGAGGACTATAGAACATAGAACATAGAACATTACAGCGCAGAACAGGCCCTTCGGTCCACGATGTTGCGCCGACCAGTTACAAAAACAATGACCCACTATGGCAAGATCGGTAAGATATAATGGGCTATAAAGTGAAGATGAGTAGAATCACAAACACCAATGCACTCAATCCACACCAATTCCAACCTTAGACCACTTTCTCTCTGTGCCTGTGTGGGTTTCCTCCAGCTCTCCAGTTTCCTCCCACAGTCCAAAGACATGTGGGTTAGCCATGCTAAATTGTATCAGGGGGATTCACAGGTAAACGAGGGTTACAGGAATAGGGTTTGGGTAGGATTCATCGGGTAGGTACATCTACCCGATGAGCTCAACACACTCTACACCTGTTTTGAGCAAGAGGTAAGCGAGAGCACAGCTTCCACCCTCAGATGAACCGATATCCAAGGTCACCATTGCAGATGTCAGAGCAGGACTGGCCTGGATGGGATACCCGTGCAGATCAGCTGGTGGGGTTAATCGCAGATTTCTTTAACCTCTCTTTACACCAATCTGAGGTCCCGATCTGCTTCAAGAAGACCATCATCCCACCATCAAAGATAAGCCTTAATGACTATTTGCCTGGTGACCCTGGCATCCATCATTGGGCTTTGAAAGTTTAGTCATGGCACGAATCAATTATGGCCTCCGAGATTCATAGAGTAGAATTTATAGAATCGCTACAGTACTGAAGGAGGCCATTCAGTCCATCAAGTCGACATTGACCAGAATCCCACCCAAACCCTATTCCTGTCACCCTCATTTACCTGCCAATCCCCCTGATACTAGAGTCAATTTAGCATGGCCAATCTGTATGTCTTTGGACTGTAGGAGGAAACTGGAGAGCTGGAGGAAACCCACGCAGACACAGAGAGAAATTGGTCTGAGGTTAGAATTGAACCATTGTGCCACCATGCTGCCCCAGATTACCTGGATCCACTACAGTACGCCTATCGCCGCAACATGCCATCTCCCTGACCCTGCACTCAACCCTGTTACACCTGGATAACAAGGCATTTACATCAGACTCCTATTTATTGACTACAGCTCCGCCTTCACCACCATTATTCCTACAAAATTCATCTCCAAACTCTGGCCTGGGTCTCAGCTCCTCCCTCTCTGACTGGATCCTGAACTTCCTAACCCACAGATCACAAATCAGTAAGAATAGGCAACAATGCCTCAAAGAACAAAGAACAACACAGCACGGGAAACAGGCCCCTCGGCCCAACGAGCCCACGACGCCATTTTAACATTGTGAGTTCCCTCTTCTACCCATGACCCTTGTCTACGCTTATGGCACTCCACATTGGAAACCAGATTGAGGGGAGACTAATTTAGGGACAATTTCTTACACCAATCAGCCTAAGGGCACATCTTTGGGGTGTGGGAGGAAACCGGAGCACCCGGAGAAAACCCACGCAAGCACGGGAAGAATGCGCAAACTCCCACAGACACCGGCCCAAATCCATGTATCTGCACAGCAAACAGTGGTAGTCACTGAGCTGTCGTGTTGCCTCCTCCATGATCGACCTCAACACCGGTGCCCAAAGGCTATGTCCTCAGCCCCTTGCTAAAATCCTTATACCCCGATGAATGTGTGGCCAAATTCCCCCCAGCTCAATTTTCAAGTTTGCTGATGACACCACCATAGTGAATCAGATGTCAAACAATGACAAGACAGAGTACAGGAACAAGACGGACAAATCTCCGGGGCCTGATGGCATCTATCCTAGGCTGCTAAGGGAGGTGAGGGATGAAATTGCTGGGTCTCTGACGCAAATCTTTGTCTCTTCTTTGGACACAGGTGAGGTCCCAGAGGATTGGCGGATTGCAAATGTAGTACCGTTGTTTAAGAAGGGTCAGAGGGATAACCCAGGGAACTATAGGCCAGTGAGCTTGACTTCAGTTATAGGCAAGATAATGCAGAGGATCCTCAAGGATAGGATGTATGAGCATCTGGAGCGCTGCAATCTGATCAGGGATACGCAGCATGGCTTCGTTACAGGGAGGTCGTGCCTTACGAATCTATTGGAATTTTTTGAAGAGGTGACAAAAACGGTTGACGAAGGACAAGCCGTTGATGTTGTCTATATGGATTTCAGTAAGACGTTTGACAAGGTCCCTCACGGTAGGCTGATAGAAAAGGTGAAGGCTCATGGGATACAAGGCCAGGTATGTAGATGGGTGGAGAACTGGCTTGGGAGGAGGAGACAGCGGGTAGTAGTGGAGGGCTCCTTTTCCAATTGGAGGTCTGTCACCAGTGGGGTGCCGCAGGGCTCGGTACTAGGACCTCTACTATTTGTAGTATATATTAATGACTTGGAAGAGGGGGTAGGTGGTGTGATCAGCAAATTTGCTGATGACACTAAGATGGTTGGATTGGCGGGTACTGAGGAGCAGTGCCTGGCAGTGCAACAGGACATAGATAGGCTGGTAGATTGGGCAGATAGATGGCAAATGGAATTTAATCCAGAGAAATGCGAGGTGATGCACTTTGGCCGGAATAATGTGGAAGGGAGTTATATGATAAAAGGTAGAACTATCCGGAGTATAGATATGCAGAGAGACCTGGGGGTGCAGGTACACAAGTCCCTGAAGGTGTCGGTGCAGGTGCAGAATGTGATGAGGAAAGCGTATGGCATGTTAGCCTTCATAGGAAGGGGTATAGAATATAAGAGTAGGAGTCTGATGTTGCAGTTGTATAGAACGTTGGTTAGGCCTCACCTGGAGTACTGTGTCCAGTTCTGGTCGCCGTACTACCGGAAGGATGTAGAGATCCTGGAGAGAGTGCAGAGGAGATTTACCAGGATGTTGCCTGGTATGGAAGGGCTGTCTTACGAGGAAAGATTGAACGCACTTGGGCTGTTTTCCCTTGAGAGACGTCGGCTGAGGGGGGATCTAATAGAGGTTTATAAGATTATGAAGGGGACAGATAGAGTAGATGGTAATAAGCTTTTTCCTCTACTAGAAATGGATAGAACGAGGGGTCACGGGCTTAGGGTGAGGGGGGCTAGATATAAGACTAATATTAGAGGGCAGTTTTTCACACAAAGGGTAGTGGGGATGTGGAATGCACTGTCGAGTAAGGTGGTGGAAGCAGGCACGCTAGGGTTGTTCAAGAGTCACTTGGACAGCCACATGAGCGGTCTACATATAGGGGGATATAGCAGGCCTTACTAAGCATTGTAGGCTTGGGGTCAGTTTTAGCCTCAGGGATATAGAGTCTTTTAATAATGAAATTTTTATCCACAGGCATTTAAGTCCAGCAAGGGGCATGCGGGCGGCAGGTTGTGGTGGGCTGCTCTTGGATATTGCTTCGGGAGTTGCCTACTGCTTCATGTCGTTGGTGTGCATAAACTGGACCATCTCGAGGGCATCATGACAGCTCAGAGACTATCTCTGTTGCTGTGCGGACACATGGATTTGGGCCTGTGTCCGTGGGAGTTTGCGCGTTCTCCCCATGGTTGCGTGGGTTTCCTCCGGGTGCTCCGGTTTCCTCCCACATCCCAAAAATGTGCTTTTAGGCTGATTGATTGGGTAACAAATTGTCCCTATATTGGACCTCCCTGATCCTCACACATTAGGCATAGACTAGAGTCATGAATAGGTCACTGAGACAATGGGACGGCGGCGCGGGCTCGTTGGGCCGAAGGGCCTGTTTCCCGTGCTGTGTTGTTCTTTGTTCTAAGATAGAGAATCTGGTGAACTGGTGCAAAGACAATAATCTCTCCCTCAATGTCAACAAAATGAAGGAGATAGTCATCGACTTCAGGAAGTGTAGTGGAGGATTTGCTCCTGTCTACATCAACCGGGATGAAATGAAGATAATCGAGAGCTTCAAGTTTCTGGTGTCCAGATCACCAGCAACCTGTCCTGGTCCCTCCGTGCCGACACTATAGTTAAGAGAGAGTGATGGTGTGAAGAGTAAATGAAGTGACCGGCAGAGGTCTGTGGTGTTGCTTATCAATTGGAACTCCTCATAAGGTAAAAAGCTTTTAAGATCTAGTTTAGTTAATTTGAGAGCAGTTGAAGGCAGATCACTGAGGAGTGAACAGCTCTGACCTCTGTAGAGAACTCAGCAATCTGGAGATAGAAATAGATGGGGCTTTAATTCTATACTTAAATCCAAAAATAAATGTTAATTTTACAATAGAATTTTCTTTCTGAGAACTGAATTCATCTCTAAGTCCATTTTTCAAGCTCAAACTTTGTGAGATCTCATTTTGAGATATCAGCTGTATTAAGGTATGGATCAGGAGCCTGACTAGATCCCAACATTCTTTCTATTTTGGCTTTAGAGTAAGGGTGAGGTGTTTCACTTCAGGTGTGATTCTATTTAAATGAGGTAGCTTTTAACAAAACAAACTTCACTTAACAACACAGGTTATAACAAATGAATTAGCTTAACTTTTACAAAAAAATACTTAAACATGACAAGGCACAATTCTTAACTGCTAACTTATCTCTATTAGTTCCAATTCAAGTAATATTCTTAGCATAAACTTAAATCCTTCTCCAAAATCAATTAGCAATACACAGGCTTATTTGCTTGTACTTGTTAATAGTCCTATAGGTATCTTTGCACTTGGGCTGCCATCCCTCGAGACTCCAGAATGCCTCTGGAAAGAGAGAGAGAGAGAGAGTGACTATTTCTCCTTGTAGATACCAAACAGCAACCTCCAGAGAAAGAGATAGAGAGAGAGATGTATCTTGCTTCCTTCAGAACTGACAGTAACTGCTTGTTTTGCCCTCCTACCCTTGTGCACATGGCGCTGCCAATCAACTTAATCAAAACCCAATCTTGGGTCACTGCCTGTGCAGAGTTTGCACATTCTCCTTGTGTCTGCATGGGTTTCCTTCATGTGCTCCAGTTTGCTCCCACAGTACAAATATCTACGAATTAGATGGACTGGCCATGCCAAATTGCCCTGTAGCAGGGTAAATATGTGAGGTTACACGAATAGTGCCTGGGTGGGATTGTTTTTGGTGCAGGCTCAGTGGTCCATATGTATATCACCAACTGCACTGCCCTCATTTATAGTCTCTGTTACCTTGTCAAATGTTTCACTACCGTTGATCAAACAGGATTTCTATTCCTCACCTCCTTTCACTATTCCATTCTTGTTCAAGTGGCTGTTAATTTTCTCCTGAATTATTTTTTCCAAAAGTTTCCCCAACTCAGACTAACTGGAGAGCAGACACATTCTGTCTTGAACGAGGGTGTAACATTTGTAATTCTCCAGTCCTCTGGCACCACTCCTGTATTGAAGGCAGTTGGGAAGATTGTGACCACAGTGTTTACACTTTCTTGCCTCAGCCGCTTAGGATGCACCCTACCCGGAACAAGTAACCTATTTGCCAGTAAGTACAGCCAACCTTTCTAATATCATAGAACCCTACAGTGCAGAAACAGGCCCTTCGGCCCATCGAGTCTGCACCGAACACAATCCCACCCAGACCCTATCCCCATATCCCTACACATTTTACCTGCTAATCCCTCTAATCTACACATCCCAGGACACTAAGGGGCAATTTTAGCATAGCCAATGAACCTAACCCGCACATCTTTGGACTTCTTCTCTTCATCATTTGTTTTAGCTCATTTAGAGTTCCAGTGTACCATCATTTTGGAAAAGTCCTTTTGTTTGATAAACGGCAGTACAAATTATTCATTTAATAAATCATCCAAATTTCCTGGCTCATCCAATGGATTTCCATTTTGGTCTGAAATCAATACAGGCCCTTTGGCCCAACAAGGAAACCAGCTTCATTGCTTCTCTTCATTTGTTATTCTAATGCAAATCCATCAAAGAGATTCCAGCCTGCAACTCACTCACAATTATCTGTGATTCTGTGTACAAAAACCTGAGTTTATCCAAAATTCTGCCCAGGGTGCAAAGGGTTCTGTTCAGCCAATGCCCTTGTACTCGCTGACCTAGACTAGTTGACAGCAGGGTGACACAGTGGTTAGCACTGCTGCCCCACAGCGCCAGGGACACGGGTTTGATTCCCAGCTTGGGTCACTGTCTGTGTGGAGTCTGCACATTCTCTCCCGTGTCTGCGTGGGTTTCCTCCGGGTGTTCCCACTGCCTGAATGACGTGCTGGTTACGGTGCCTTGGCCATGCTAAATTCTCCCTCAGTATAACCCAAACAGGCGCCGCCGGAGTGTGGTGATAAGGGGTGATATTCACAGTAATTTCATTGCAGTGTTAATGTAAGCCTACTTGCAACACTGATAATAAATAAATTAGCCGCTGGTCGGCTAATGCCTTAGTTTCAAAAATTGCACTTCTGTTTCCAAATCTCCTTCATTGTCTCATCCCTCTTTTTCTCTTCTAACTCCTCCAGCCCTACAGCTCTTTGAGATCTCTGCACTCTCCCATTTCTGGGACACTTGCACATCCCTGACTTCCAATCACTTCATCATTGCCTTCAGCGGTCTAGGTCCTGAGCTCTGGAATTGCTTCCCTAACCCTCTCAGTCTCTTTCCCATTCACTTTACCTTTCAGATGCATCTGAAATCCAACCTTTTGTCCATGCTTTGGGTCAGCTGTTCTGGTTTAGGGCAAACTTTCCATGAGGCACCTTGGAGATGTTTCAGTACGTTAAAGATGATATATAATTGTTTTCTCGTTCTTTCCGTCCCCTAAAGGACATCGGTAAATCAGCAAATGTGTATTGTGATATATATATATTGTGATATGTGGGTGGCACGGTAGCACAGCGGTTAGCACTACTGCCTCACAGCTCCAGGGACTTGGGTTCGATTCCCGGCCTCGGGTCACTGTCTGTGTGGAGTTTGCACATTCTCCTCGTGTCTGCGTGGGTTTCCTCCGGATGCTCCGGTTTCCTTCCACAGTCCAAAGATGTGTGGGTTATGTTGATTGGCCATGCTAAGAAATTGCCCCCTTAGTGTCCTGAGGTGCGTAGGTTAGAGGGATTAGTGGGTAAAATATGTAGGGATATGGGGGTAGGGCCTGGGTGGGATTGTGTTCGGTGCAGGCTCGATGGGCCAAATGGCCTCTTCCTGTACTGTAGGGTTCTATGATTCTATAAATCCTACGAGACCCCTGTAATAGTTTGATTACGGTCTCCCTTTCATGTACAAAGAACAGCACAGCACGGGAAACAGGCCCTTCGGCCTAATGAGACCGTGCCGCCATTTTAACATTATGACTCCCCCCTCCACCCATGACCCTTATGGCATTCCACATTGAGGGAAGACTAATTAGGGACAATTTATTACACCAATCAGCCTAATAGCACGTCTTTTGGACAGTGGGAGGAAACCGGAGCACCCGGAGAAAACCCACGCAAGCACGGGGACAACAAGGCAGATTCTCCCATCGTGACCCACAACTTCTCTCGGGGTGGGAGATGTGCATCGCTGGCCTTGTTCCGGGATTTGCACACGTGCCAGGAACGCACGTGTATCTCCCAGAGCTGGAGCACCACACACAGCAGGCCAGACCACACTTCCAGCGGGAAGGTAGATCAGTCATTTGAATCTTCTTTAAAATATGTTTTAAATGTAGTTTGACTGTAATTATCGGGAACTTACCAATCCCCGTTGAATCTCCCACCCCGCCAGGAGTACTTTATTCCAGAGGGGTTCAGACCAGCTTCCCACGTTTGGAGAACTAGCAGGAGACCCTACTGGAATGAAGAGGGGCAATTGGGGCCCCCCCAGGAGGTCGGGCAGTGGGTGGGGGGGGTGGGGGGGGGGGATGGTGCCCCCTGGGCATGGGAAGTCTGTCAGTGCTGCCCCATGTCCTCTGCCCAAGGGCCCATGCCCAGAGTGCACCTTGGCACTGCCCATCAGGCATTGGGCAGTGCTGAAGGGGTGGGGTCTCGGGGTGATCATTGGGGGTGGGGGGTCCTGCTGCCACTCTGCAGGCAGGGTCGGTCTGGGAGGGAGAGGGAGGGCAGCGATTGGGGTGGGTTGGGAGGGGTAGTACAAAACAAAGAACAACACAGCCCGGGAAACAGGCCCTTCGGCCCACGCTGCTATTTCAACATTGTGAGTCCCCTCTCCACCCATGACCCTTACCAGACGGGTGGTCTGCCAGTGGGGGCCGGTGGGGGTTGGGGGGGGGGGAAATATCTGACCCCCAGGGGGTGGGAGTCAGTGGGCCAGGGGGTCTGCTGGGGTAAGGGGTTGAGGGGGGTCACCACTACCTGGGGGGCCAGTGGGCTGGACATCGGGACACTCTGAGATGGGGGGGGGGGGGGGGCTGGCCCAGGAATTGTCATGGGGATTGGGATCGGGCCACGGGGAGGGCTGAGGGGGGGGGGGGGGGGGGGGGGGGGCAGCATTGCAGGGGGTCCCGGGCTGGCCAGCGAACAGATTGGGGCCATTGACAGATCGGGGCCATTGTGCATGCGCGGAGTTCCAGAACTGTCAAACTCCGGCACAGATAGGCCCCGTCTCCCCCCCTGGGTTTTTAATGGGATTCACGATTGGAATCTCTCCCGCGGAGAGTAGCACTGTGGAGATTCGGGTGAGAAGCTGAACTGACATAACAGTTGGGATCTAGAACAGTTTAGTTGCTAATTCTGCGCTTTCGGGAGAACCGTGGCCTGTATTCCTGGCTGCAGTGATCACTGCTGATGGAGTTAAAGGGCAGAATTCACATAAACACAGCTTTCTTGCCTTTTGGTTTGCATCTCTCAATGTGTTGTCACTGGGTGATTATAACAGCCAGGGTGACTCACACCCATTGCAAACAGTTTCCTCTCTCCATTTGATCTCATGATGTCTCAGTCGACTGCAACTTTAGCAATCCTCTTCCTGCCCCCTATAAACATTGACTCATACATGCTATGCACTCAGGGTCTTTGTGAAGTTTCCAGTTAGAACTGGCTGCTTTCTGAGTTTCACACAGAGCCCGACACCTCCATTGGAGAGCGTACAATCACATTCATTCAGAAATTCATGAAAGGAAAACATTCTCAGAATGTGGATGTCACTGGAAAAGCAGGCATTGTATTTCCATGCCTTTGAGAAGGTGGGTGTTGTAACTGCATGTATTAGTGACCACCAGTTAGTATAATGAGCTATAATGGTTTATTTCCCAGCAGACAATCGTACAGAGTACTTTCACAATGTTAACACTCTGAGCTCTAGGATCTATTCTGGCTGCAAGAGCTCACACTCTCTGCGGGGATCCCTGGGCTCATAGAACACAGTAAAAAGTCTGACAACACCAGGTTTTAGTCCAACCGGTTGGACTAAAACCTGGTGTTGTCAGACTTTTTACTGTGTTTACGCCAGTCCAACGCCGGCATACCCACCTCATAGAACACTACAGCACAAACAGGCCCTTCGGCCCACAAGTTGTGCCGATCACATCTATACCTACCAACCCATACAACTATCTGTAACTTCCAATCCCATTAGATCCCATATACTCATGCAGAAGTCTTTTAAAAGACCCCAGCGAGTTCGCCTCCACCACCACCGATGGCAGCCGATTCCACTCACTCACCACCCTCTGAGTGAAAAACTTACCCCTGACATCTCCTCTGTACCTGCTCCCCAGCATCTTAAATCTGTGTCCTCTCGTAGCGACCATTTCAGCCCTGGGAAATAGCCTCTGAGAATCCACCCTATCTATACCTCTCAACATTTTATAAACCTCTATCAGGTCGCCTCTCAACCTTCGTCTCTCCAGGGAGAAGAGTCCCAGCTCCCTCAACCTATCCTCATAAGGCACGCCTCCCAGTCCAGGCAACATCCTTGTAAATCTCCTCCGCACCCTCTCAATAGCTTCCACATCCTTCCTGTAGGGAGGCGACCAGAACTGTGCACAGTACTCCATGTGGGGTCTGACAAGGGTCCTATAAAGGCTCCGATCAGGTGACATGATAGAATGTCACAGGGCAGCACGGTGGCACAGTGGTTAGCACTGCTGCTTCACAGCTTCAGGGTCCTGGGTTTGATTCCCAGCTCGGGTCACTGCCTGTGTGGAGTTTGCACATTCTCCTCATGTCTGCGTGGGTTTCCTCCGGGTGCTCCGGTTTCCTCCCACAGTCCAAAGATGTGCGGGTTAGGTTGATTGGCCGTGCTAAGAAATTGCCCCTTAGTGTCCAGGGATGCGTAGGTTAGAGGGATTAGTGGGTATAATATATTGGGATATGGGGGTAAGGCCTGGGTGGGATTGTGTTCGATGTAAACTCGATGGGCCAAAGGGCCTCTTTCTGCACTGTAGGGTTCTATGATGATCCTCCTGATGTACACCACCCAAAGGGACAAGCTACTACAGGGGGGTTGACCTTCTTCTTGAACTCTTTCCTCTTATTGCAGTTTGGTCAAACCTGCTGGGCCACTTCCGAGTGGAGTGTGACGTTAGTGTACCTTTAAGAACTGTTTTTTTAAACATGCTTTCAGCAGTTAAGCAGCTTTGGGTTTTTTTTTCATTGTTGCTGGGCTGTCTGCTGGAAGTCCTTTTATTGCTGCTTCTATGGTTTAAATGTGGGGTTTTGCTTATTTTTATTCTGGGCCTCAGGTACTTTCTGGGATCTTTTATGACCCTTGCGTTGTGTGAAAGGGGAGATTGAACAAGTCAAAGTCAGATTGTTCCTCTCCAGGAAAACCTAAATGATTCACTTTCAGTTTTGGTCTTAGAGTCAGAAACTGTCCTGGTTGTCAAATGGAAAGTATTGTTTCTCTCTCTCCCTGAGATTGGAAATTCTGCTGGCTGGCTGGAAGCAAGGCTTCTTGCCTTCCTAGAGTGAAAATTCTGCACTTGGTAGTTTAGCTAGCTAATAACTAGAGTCTTTCTCTCCTTGGTGTTTTGGGAAGCTGCTCTGACTTCAAACTCATGTGTGTGTGTGAATAAGTGTGTGCATGTGCGTGTCTGTGTGTACGTGTGTAAGTGTGTATGTGAGTGCATGTGTGTGTGTGTGTGCGTGTGTGTATGTGAGTGTTTGTGTGTGTATAGTGTGTGTGTTTTGGGGCTGGGGGTGTGTGTGTGCGTGCATGTGAGTTTGTGTGTGCATGTATATGTGAGTGTGTGTGTGTAAGTGTGTATATGAATGCGTGTGTGTGTGCATGAGTGAGTGTGTGCATGTGTGTGTGCACATGTGCATGTGAGTGTGTGTGTGTATTATCTGTGTGTGTGTTTTGGGGCTGGGTGTGTGCATGCATGTGAGTTTGTGTGTGCATGTGTGTGCGCGTGTGTAAGTGTGTATGTGAGTGTGTGTATGTGTACATGAGTGATTGTGTACATGTGTGTGTGTGCACTTGTGTGTGTGTGCATTGTGTATGTATGTGTTTTGGGGCTGTGTGTATGCGTGCATGTGAGTTTGTGTGTGCATGTGTGTGTGTGCGTGTGTGTGTATGTGAGTGCAATTGTGTGTGTGCATGAATGAATGTGTGCATGTGTGTGTGCACATGTGTATGTGAGTGTGTGTGTGTGTGTGTGTGTGTGTGCACGCGCGCATGTGTGTGTGTGTGTGTGTGCACGCGCGCGTGTGTGTGTGTGCGCGTGTGTGCGCATGTGTGTGTCTAGAGAACTTCAGCATTCAGCCAAAGGACTAAGTTCCAGCATCACGTGAGCATTCATATTTGCTGTGTTAAACTTTTGGCAAGGATTTTGTTTGTGGGGGAGTTTGTTTGGTTGGAACATTTCATATATTTGTTAAGGTTTATACAATATCACGGTTTGTTTTTCTCTTGTTTGTTATTGGTAAAAGTTGTTGTTAATTTTCTTTCTATACATGTTAACCGTATTCTTAAATAAACTTTGTTTGATAAAAGCTCCCTAGTGGGTCAGTTGGATCATATGTGAAATGAAACATCTCATGCTTACCTCAGCCAAATTCAAATTGCAAAACTTATGATCCATTCGGACTTCATAAAACACTTTGGAGCTTTTTGACCTGAATTATAATGGAGGAGTTGTACCAGCCATGTTGGTGTGGGTCTAGACTTACTCACAGGTCAGACTGGGTAAGAACAGCTCTGAAGGACATTATTGAACCAATCTCCCACAGCTTCACGGTCACGTTTACTGACACTGGCTTCTTACATCCAGAGTTTGGAAATAAAGCTCTGAAACACAATCTACTTACTTTCCTCCTTCCTCCCTCTCTCCCTTTTTCCTTCCTTTCTTCCTCCTTTTTCCTTTGTTTCCTACTTTTCTTTCCTTTCTTTGTCCAAACTACTGCAGCAGACAAATCCTGAACAATCTCATAGTAATGTCATTTATTGAGATCTTCCAGCAGTGTAGAACACCAAACCATTTTACAACCAGGTTGGTTGGCTGTGGACCTAATGCCCTTGTCTGGATAAAGAACTAGATTGATACAGTGCCCATTCTATAGCTCAGCATTGAGTTCTCACTGAAACACCGCTCAATTTACCAAATATGTTCGTAGACAATAGAATTATATAGAGATTCGTGGGAGAGTGCCAAGAACAGAGGGGGAAACAACAGCAACTTGCATTTATACAGCACTTCTAATATTGCAAAATGTTCCAAAGTGCTTCACATAATTGTTTTTTCACACAGAGGATGGTGGGTGACATAAGAACATAAGAAATAGGAGCAGGAGTAGGTCATCCAGCCCTTCGAGCCTGCCCCGCCATTCAATAAGATCATGGCTGATCTGTCGTGGCTCAGTTCCACATTCCCGCCCTCTCCCCATAACCCTTAATCCCCTCGCTTATCAAAAACCCATCAACCCGCGTCTTAAAAATATTTAGCGAGGCAGCCTCCACCACTTCAACGGGCAGAGAATTCCAGAGATTCACCACCCTTTGAGTGAAGAAGTTCCTCCTCAATTCCGTTCTAAACCGCCCCCCCCCCCTTTACCTTGAGGCTGTGCCCCCTAGTCCTACTGTCCTTTCTGAGCGGGAAGAGTCTCTCCACCTCTATCTATCCATCCCATTCATCATCTTATACGTCTCAATGAGATCTCCCCTCATTCTTCTAAACTCTAACGAGTACAAGCCTAGTTTGTTCAGCCTCTCCTCATAGCTCAACCCCCTCAACTCCGGCATCAGCCTAGTAAACCTCCTCTGCACTCCCTCCAAGGCCAAAATATCCTTGCGTAAGTGCGGCGCCCAAAACTGTACACAGTACTCCAGCTGCGGCCTCACCAATGCCCTATTCTGGAACTCACTGCCGGGAGAGGTAGTGGAAGCAGATACAACAGTGACTTTTAAGGAGTGCCTAGACAAATACATGAATAGGATGGGAATAGAGGTCCCCGGAAGGTAGAGGGTTTTAGTTTAGATAGGCAGCAGGATCCGTGCAGGCTTGGAGGGCCAAAGGGCCTATTCCTAAGCAGTAATTTTCGTTGTTCAGAGGAAAGTTGACTCCGAGCCACATAAAGAGATATTCAGACATGGGGTCAAATTCTTGGTCAAAAATATAAGTTTTAAGGAATACCTTAAGGGAAGGATGGAGGTGGAGGAGGTGGTCAAGAAGGCGTATGGTGTACTGGCCTTCATTAATCGAGGGATTGAGTTTAGGAGTCGGGAGGTAATGCTGCAACTTTATAAGACCCTTGTCAGACCCCACTTGGAGTACTGTGCGCAGTTCTGGTCGCCTCATTACAGGAAGGATGTGGAAGCTATTGAGAGGGTGCAGAGGAGATTTACAAGGATGTTGCCTGGATTGGGAGGCATGCCTTATGAGGATGGGTTGAGGGAGCTTGGTCTTTTCTCCCTGGAGAGACGAAGGATGAGAGGCGACCTGATAGAGGTTTATAAAATGTTGAGAGGTATAGATAGGGTGGATTCTCGGAGGCTATTTCCCAGGGCTGAAATGGTCGCTACGAGAGGACACAGGTTTAAGGTGCTGGGGAGCAGGTACAGAGGAGATGTCAGGGGTAAGTTTTTCACTCAGAGGGTGGTGAGTGAGTGGAATCGGCGGTGGTGGTGGAGGGGAACTCGCTGGGGTCTTTTAAGAGACTTCTGGATGAGTACATGGGATTTAATGGGATTGAGGGTTATAGACAGGTCTGATAGGTAGGGATATGATCGGCGCAACTTGTGGGCCGAAGGGCCTGTTTGTGCTGTAGTGTTCTCTGTTCTAAGAGAGAGTGGGAGAGAAGCAGAAAGATTTCAGGAGGGATTTCCAGAATTTAGGGTCAAGATGATTGGAAGCATGATTGTCAATTGTTGGGTGAATGTGGGGATGGATAAAAGGCCAGCGCTGGAGGAATTTTGTAGGGTTGAAGGAGGTTAAAGAGATAGGAAGGGACGAGATTATGGAAAGATTGGAATACAAAACAATGGTTATGGCTTTAAACGGCTCCTTGGGCCTCAGAACTCTACTCCCTGGCTGCAGTTTGGCCATTGAGATCTGTACCAAGCCAGTTAGACTCCAAGTCCCTCAACTGTCGAAAGGCCCAACAACAGCTGTTCAACAAACTGCACCATGTTTTCGTGTCATAATTAAAATGAATTGATGAAACTGGGGAGAATTCACACATTTTATATATATGATTAAACGGAGAGAGAGAGAGAGAGAGAGAGAGAGAGAATTGACCTCCTTCTCAAGAGCGACTGGGGATGGGTAACTGATGCTTGGCCGAGCCAGCGACATCCCGTGAGAGGACAGCGCCAATGGGGTCTGAACGGGTTTCGAGCTCGGTCTGGGCGGGACTGAAACGACGGGATTGACCCCACGCTGACACCTGGGTGAAAGTACTGAGGTTTTCATTCAGAAACCTGCAGCCACGTTTCCCAGCGCGCAAACAGAACTCGGAGCTCTGCAGAGAAACCGTCTGCGTAGCCCGCAGAATAAATACTTGCACAACACATACACATGCAAGACATTAACCTGAGGGGAATCACAGCTGACTACCGTGATTTATCTGGTTGCTGCTGGTCTGAGGATGAATTGTAAATCATACTGATTTCCAATCCCATTTCATTAGCTATGATTAATAACCAAGCGCAGCTTAGTACAAATGGCTTCAAATTGCTTCTCAGCATTCTTCCTGGCCCCTGCTATTAAATGTCCCACAGATTATGAATTTTTTATCCACAGGCATTTAAGTCCAGCAAGGGGCATGTGGGCGGCAGGTTGTAGTGGGCTGCTCTTGGATGTTGCTTCGGGAGTTGCCTACTGCTTCATGTCGTTGGTGTGCGTAAACTGGACCATCTCGAGGGCATCATGACAGCTCAGAGACTATCTCTGTTGCTGTGCGGACACATGGATTTGGGCCTGTGTCCGTGGGAGTTTGCGCGTTCTCCCCGTGGTTGCGTGGGTTTCCTCCGGGTGCTCCGGTTTCCTCCCACATCCCAAAAATGTGCTTTTAGGCTGATTGATTGGGTAACAAATTGTCCCTATATTGGACCTCCCTGATCCTCACACATTAGGCGTAGACTAAAATCATGAATAGGTCACTGAGACAATGGGACGGCAGCGCAGGCTCGTTGGGCCGAAGGGCCTGTTTCCCGTGCTGTGTTGTTCTTTGTTCTTTATTAGTCTTCATATCCAATCCATTTGCTCCTAAATGGATGCTAAAACCAGGAAAACGAGCTCACGTCTGGGAGCATCAGAGACGGTGAGGGGTACAGCAGCGGGAGACGCGGTAAATACCACTAAAGATGGCACACAGATTAGGGAAGAGGGAATTATTTGTGGGGGAGGGGGTTGGTGGTGGTGGCCGGGGGGCTGGTGTTGGGGTTGGTGGTGACGGGGGAAGGGGGGTATTATTCAGAGAGGGCAGGGTGGTGACTGGCAGGGTTTCAAGTCTGAAGAAATGCAGGAGCTGGACCTCTCTTTCTCTCGGTGAATATAAAACATGGCTTCTCAGTTGCAGCCCAGCAAGAGTTTGGTGCCTTTAAGGAACCTTCCCTCCCCACCCCTCCCCTACCATCATTAGACACCACCACTACATGAGTGTAAGAACATAAGAACATAAGAAATAGGAGCAGGAGTAGGCCATCCAGCCCTTCGAGCCTGCCCCGCCATTCAATAAGATCATGGCTGATCTGTCGTGGCTCAGTTCCACCTTCCCGCCCTCTCCCCATAACCCTTAATCCCCTCTCTTATCAAAAACCCATCAACCCGCGTCTTAAAAATATTTAGCGAGGCAGCCTCCACCACTTCAACGGGCAGAGAATTCCAGAGATTCACCACCCTTTGAGTGAAGAAGTTCCTCCTCAACTCCGTTCTAAACCATCCCCACTTTATCTTGAGGTTGTGCCCCCTAGTCCTACTGTCCTTTCTGAGCGGGAAGAGTCTCTCCACCTCTATCCTATCCATCCCATTCATCATCTTATACGTCTCAATGAGATCTCCCCTCATTCTTCTAAACTCCAACGAGTACAAGCCTAGTTTATTCAGCCTCTCCTCATAGCTCAATCCCCTTAACTCCGGTATCAGCCTAGTAAACCTCCTCTGCACTCCCTCCAAGGCCAAAATATCCTTGCGTGAGTACAACGCCCAAAACTGCACACAGTAACACCTATTATCCTTTATTCCTTCACGGGATGTGGGCATCCCTGAGCAGACCAGCATTTATTGCCCACCCCTAATTGCCCTTGTGAAGGTGGTGGTGAGCTGCCTTCTTGAACTGCTGCGTGGTGTGGGTACAGCCACGATGCTGTTAGGGAGGATTCCCAGGGTGTTAACCCAGCAACAGTGAACATAGAACATAGAACATTACAGCGCAGAACAGACCCTTCGATGTTGCGCCGACCAGTTACAAAAACAATGACCCACTAGCCTATACCAATCCCTTTTCGTCCATAAACCTATCTACAGATCTCTTAAACGCCCCCAAACTAGGCGCATTTACAACTGCAGCAGGCAGGGCATTCCAATCCCTCACCACCCTCTGGGTAAAGAACCTACCCCTGACATCCGTCCTATAACTACCCCCCCTTAATTTAAAGCCATGCCCCCTCGTGCTAGCTTTCTCCATCCGAGGAAAAAGGCTATCACTGTCAGGACAGTGAGTGACTTGCAGGGGGGAACTTCCAGGTGCTGGAGTTCCCTTGTGTCTTCTGCCATTGTCATTCAGGTGATAGTGGTCATGGGTTTGGATGGGTTATCTAAGGGCTCTGCGTTATCTAAGTGCATCTTCTAGATGGTGCATGCAGCAGTCACTGTGCATCATCACAGAACCCTACAGTGCAGAAACAGGCCCTTCGGCCCATCGAGTCTACACCGAACACAATCCCACCCAGACCCTATCCCCATATCCCGACACATTTACCTGCTAATCCCTCTAACCTACACATCCCAGGACACTAAGGGGCAATTTTAGCATAGCCAATGAACCTAACCCGCACATCTTTGGACTGTGGGAGGAAACCGGAGCACCCGGAGAAAACCCACGCAGACACGAGGAGAATGTGCAAACTCCACACAGGCAGTGACCCGAGCCGGGAATCGAACCCAGGACCCTGGAGCTGTGAAGCAGCAGCGCTAACCCACTGTGCTACCGTGCCGCCCATCAGTGCTAGAGGGAGTGAATGTTTGTGGAAGGAGTAGCAATCAAGTAGATTGCTTTATCCTGGGTGGTGTTGGGCTTCTTGAGTATTGTTGGGTCTGCATTCACCCAGGAAAGTGGAGAGTGTTCCGTCACACTCTTGACTTGTGCCTTGTGGATGGTGGGCAGGCTTTGGAAAGTCAGGAGGTGAGTTACCTACTACAAGATTCTTAGCTCCTGACTCGCTCTCACAGTATTTATGCAGCTAATCCAGTTCAGTTACTGGTCAATGGTAAATCCCAGGATGTTGATCACCCTAGTGGAAGTTAGGGTTATCCCTAACCCTAATCCTAACTCTAACCCTAACCCCAATGGTAATGCCTTTGAGTATCAAGATGCAATGGTTAGATTCTCTTTGGTTTGTTCGTTATCCGGAACGTATGGTGTTGAATATTATTTGCCACTTGTCAGACCAAGCTTGGATATTGTCCAAGTCTTGCTGCATTTGGATTTTGAAGAGTCACAAATGATGCTGAATTATGTGTAATCACCTGAAAATATCCTCATTTCTGACCTTATGATGGAGGGAAGGTCATTGATGAAGATGGTTGGGCCTCAGATACTAGCCCAGAGATTGAGATGATTGAAATCCATCAACTGCCATCTTCCTTTGTGCCAAGTATGAGTCTAACCAACGGAGAGTTTCCCATTGACTCCAGTTTTACATGGGCTCCTTGATGCCACACTTGGTAATATGCTACCTTGATGTCAACGGCAGTCTCTCTCACCTCACCTCTGGAATTCAGCTCTTTTATCCACGTTTATCCAAGGATGTAGGAGCTGAGTGAGCCCAGCGGAACCCAAACTGAGCGGGTTATTGCCGAGCAATTGCCTCTTGATTGCACTGTTGATGACCCCTTCCATCACTTTACTGATGATCGAGTGTAAACTGATGGAACAGTCCGTGTCCTGGGCAAATTTGCCCTGCTTTTGGTGTGCAGGACACGCCTGAGTCATTTTTCACATTGCCGTGTCAATGCCAGTGTTGGAGCTGTACCGGAACAGCTCGACTCGGGAAGCGCCAAGTTCTGGAACATTACCAGGACTCATTGCCTCGGCAGTGTCCAGTGCCTGCAGCTGTTTCTTGACATCATGTGGAGTGAATTGAGCTGATTGAAGTCTGACAGTTGTGATGCTGTGATTGTGCAAAGGCCTAGTCAGCCTGGGCCCCGTACGTCAATTTTTGCCTTTGCCAATATGGCGAATGAACACACACTTCCTGTGCACTATTCCCACAGCTTCAGAGACTGTTTAGTGACAGGACTGAATTTCGAAGCCATTTAAAACAGTTTCTCCAGTTGTCAGCCATGGCACAATGGTTGCCCTCTCACCCCCTCAGCCAGAAAGCTGTGGGTACAAGTCCCACTCCAGAGGGTGCAGCAGGCTCGAATGCGGGGTGCTGCACTGTCTGAAGTGCTGACATTAAGCTGCGATGTTAAAACTCCATCGGCGCTACTTGAAGAGGGGCAGCTGGAGAAGCCTTCTTGGCCAATATTTATCTCTCAACTAACATCACCAAAAATGGGTATTATGGCCATTTGTTTGTGGGAGCTTGCTGTGTATAAATTGGCTGCCATGTTTCCGAGGTCACACCGTTGACTTTCTTCGTTCCATATCACGCATTGAGATTAGAATTGTAAATAATAGTCAAGACTTCTCGTCAAAACTTTGGGGAGAACACGCAACTCCGCACAGTCACCCAAGATCAGGATTGACCCTGGGTCTTTGGCACTATGAGGCAGCAGTGCTAACCACTGTGCCACCATGCTATCCACAAAGGCCTCAGGTCCCATGTCAGGCCTAGTATTCAGGCAGAGGGATTGCTGCTTGTTCTTGGTTCACAGCAACAGAGGGGCAGCAAAATGAAATTCTTAACGCCAATTTTAAAGCTCTGTATAAGATGCCAGGCACTGGAACTCTGGAAAATGCCACCCCCCCCCCCCCCCCCACCCCATTTACAATTCTGCAAAGCGCTCCACATAATTTCCCCCATAAAAAGACCCCTCCCCCGAGAGGGCATCGGATTATTTGGTATCTTTGGCGAGTGTGTTCTGTGCACCGTATGATTACAAACACCTTTGTGTTGACTACATGGGTCTCATCCTCACGCCTGGGCCCAGAGGGGGATTTCTTGGGCCTGTTTATTTGTGTTCCACAGCACCCAAGGGAACCTTCAGCCCTGACTGTGAGGAGAAATGTGTATTGTTGACAACTTGATGAATTACTGCTCGGTCAAACATCCACATCGCACCCATCTGTTGCCATAGCAATACGTCCAGGTGATACCGTTTTTGACAAGCTACATTAAGCCAATGACCAGACAGAACAAATGTGAAACGTTCGCTCTTTAAAGGAAAATTCTCTGCCTTCGGGAGAGGCAGAGTCAATGGATTTAAGTTTTAATAACAAGAATAAATTAATTAGAAATAGATTGTCCTTAAATCTCTAGGGTAGCGTTTTAGCAGAGTCAGAAAATCATAGAGACACTGAAATACAGAGCACAGAAAGAAGGTATTTGGCCCATCATGTCTATGATGACTCTTTGAAAGTTCTGCTGAATCTGCTTTCAGTTGGAGTATAACGTTAGCAAATGTGAAGTTATCCATTTTGGTAGATTACTATTTCAAAGGTGAAAAGCTGCAGCATGCGACGGTGCAGAGGGACCTGGGGGTCCTTGAGCACGAATCGCAAAAACCCAGCTTGCAGGTGCAGCAGGTGATCAGGAAGGCGAATGGGATGTTGGCCTTTATAGCGAGGGAGATTGAATATAAAAGCAGGGAGGTCTTGCTGCAACTGTACAGGAGAGGCTGCAGCTGGAGTACTGTGTGCAGTTTTGGTCGCCGCACTTGCGCAAGGATATATTGGCCTTGGAGGGAGTGCAGAGGAGGTTCACTAGGCTGATACTGGAGATGAGGGGGTTGGACTATGAAGAGAGATTGAATAGACTAGGTCCGTACTTATTGGAGTTTAGAAGGCTGAGGGGGGATCTTATAGAGACGTACAAGATAATGAAGGGGTTAGAAAGGAGAGAGGTAGAGAGATTCTTCCCGCTCAGAAAGGACAGCAGGACTAGAGGGCACAGCCTCAAGATAAGGGGGGGGTGCAGTTTAGAACGGAGTTGAGGAGGAACTTCTTCACTCAAAGGGTGGTGAATCTCTGGAATTATCTGCCGGTTTGAAGTGGTGGAGGCTGCCTCGCTAAATATATTTAAGTCACGGGTAGATAGGTTTCTGATAGACAGGGGATTAAGGGTTATGGGGAGAAAGCGGGAAAGTGGAACTGATCCACTTCAGATCAGCCATGATCTTACTGAATGGCGGGGCAGGCTCGAGGGCCTAGATGGCCTACTCCTGCTCCTATTTCTCATGTTCTTACGTACCATTCCAGATCCTAACAACTTGCTGTGTAAAAAGAACAATTCTCTTTCTTGTTCCTCCAGTCCTTTTGCTAATTATCTTTAATCTGCGTCCTCTGGTTTTCAACATCCCCTGCCATTGGAAACAATCTTTCATTATTTAATCTATAAAAAAGCATTCACGGTTATGAATACCTCGACTAAATCTTAGCTGTCTCTTTCCTACAGAGAACAGAATCCACAAACAAAAATCATTATCACCAGTCAAATCCTCACAGACTAAAGTCAATAGTGATGTATCCGTGTGTACACACGGTCAGCTGTGGTGAAGCTCAGAGTAAACCAGTTTAATTATAGAGGGCCTTTTATAGGGAGGGCCTCAAAAAAAACATTAGGCCCCTTACGCAAAAAGTCTAACGTCTGCTTTAAGGCCAGGCATTAGTTGCCTATTTCTTTGTGGTTGTGGGCAATGCCCTTCCAGCTCTGGATGAGTACATGCTGTCAAACCAAAGAACAAAGAACAACACAGCACGGGAAACAGGCTCTTCGACCCAACGAGCCCGCGCCGCCATTTTGGACACCACATTGGACACCCAAGCACCATCAAATGTCTAGGCTTTTTTTTTCTGCATGGTATACTGTCCGAAGAGAAAAGAGAACTTGAAAGTATTCTCGGGGTGGGCATTTTCCGTGCTCCCCCCCCTCACCCCACAATCCCCTTTCTCTCAACCGCATGCAGAGTTGCTAAGATAGAGCTATGACTAAATGATAATGGTTTGAACAAATCACAATCTGGTGTGGCTTACTTAAGCAAAGTAGACAAAGACTGGAGATTCCCACCTCGACCCTACACACACAACAAAACACCCCCAGTCTTTTTGAATATTTCTGTGGGATTTTTAACATCCAACCAAGAGTCTGCCATAGTTCCATTTGTAGCGCTTGCAATGCTGGTATTTGTCCAAGTCTCACTTGTAAGACTTGAGTACATAATCATGCCTGCCACTTCAGTGTAGCAGTGCTGAAGAGGTGCTGTGTTGTTGGAACTGAGACATTAGGAATAGGAATAAAAGTATGAGGCTATGAGCTTGCTCTGTCATTTAATGGACCCTGGCTGAACTTTGGCTTCAATTCCACTTCCCCATCCCGTCTCCATATCCCAATCTGTGGAAGGGTCATACAGACTCGAAATTGTTTATTGGTTTACTTCACAGGTGATTCGGTCCACCTTGTTGTCCAACGAGGGGCACACACGCCGGGGGGTCGTACGTGGGCTGCTCTTGGATGTTGCTTCGAGAGTTGCCTAGTACTTCACGTCGTTAGTGTACGCTTAAACTGGACCAACTGACGGGCAACACAACAGCTCAGTGACTATCACTGTTTGCTGTGCAGATACATGGATTTGGGCCGGTGTCTATGGGAGTTTGCGCATTCTCCCCGTGCTTGCGTGGGTTTTCTCCGGGTGCTCCGGTTTCCTCCCACACCCCAAAGATGTGCTCTTAGGCTGATTGGGTGTAACAAATTGTCCCTAAATTAGTCTCCCCTCAATCTTCCCCAATAGGCGTAGACAAAGGTCATGGGTAGAGGAGGGGACTCACAGTGTTAAAATGGCGGAGCGGGCTCGTTGGGCCGAAGGGCCTGTTTCCCGCGCTGGGTTGTTCTTCGTTCTTTGAAATACATTAACTCCGTTTCTCTCTCCATAGATACTTCCAGACCTGTTGGAATATTTTCTGTTTTTATATTAGATCTCCCTCATCAGCAGTATTTTGCTTTTATTCATACCCATTGGGTTTACATACTGCCCAAAAATCTATGGCACAGTGGGTAGCACTGCAGCCTCACAGCACCAGGACCCAGGTTCCATTCCGGCCTTGGATCAGAGTTTGTGTGAGGTTTGCACACTCTTCCTCCGGGTGCTCCAATTTCCTCTCACACCCCAAAAATGTATGGGTTAGGTTGATTGGCCATGCGAAATTGCCCCTTAGTGTCAGGGTAATTAAGTGAGGCTATGGGGATAGGGCCTGGGTGCGCTCGTGCTCAGTATAGAAATGGCCCCTTTCTGCACTGTATGGATTCTATCTGAATCGTGAATATACTCAAAACTGTACATCCACAGCCCACTGCAAGAGAATTCCAAATATTCACAATCCTCTGAGATGGACAAACTTCTTCTCATCCCACTCCTCACTGGCTAATCCCAAGACCATGGCCTTTAGGAGTAAACCCTCCAGCTGGGTCCACTGGCAGCATTTATCCTGGGTAATCCTCTTAGAATGTTATACGTTCCATTAAGCTCACCTTTCATTCTTCTTAACTCAGGGAATATTGGCCCATTCTATGTCTTCAAACACCAGCTCTCTCACATTTCAGGATTCAATCTAGCGAACAGCTTTCATTGCACATTCCTCGAGGTGAATATATTTATCCTTAGGTATGGAGACCAAACGTGGACACAGTCTGCCAGGTGTCGTCTTACCAAGCACGGCATAATCACAGGAACACTTCTCATTCTTATATTCCAACCTCATTGCAATAAAGACTAACATATGTAGAATCATACAGTGCAGAAGAGGCCCATCAAGTCTGCATCGAAACATGAGAAACACTCAAACTCCCACCTAACCCCATTTACCAGCACTTGACTCAAAGCCCTGAGTGTCACAATGTGCTAAGTGCTCATCCAAATACTTCTTAAAGGGTGTGAGACAACCCACCTCCACCGCCCTCCCAGGCAGTGCATTCCAGACCCTCACCGCCTACTGGGTAAAAAAGCTTTTCCTCACATCCCCCGAAACCTCCTGCCCTCCGCCTTGAACCTCTGTCCCCTCAACAACAAAGAGGAACAGCTGCTCCTTATCCACTCTGTCCACGCCCCTCCTAATCTTGAACATCTCAATCAGGTCGTCCCTCAGTCTTCTCTTCTCCAACGAAAACAACCCAAGCCTATCCAACCTCTCTTTATAACTTAAATGTTCCATCCCAGGCAGTATCCTGGTGAATTTCCCCTGCACCCCCCCCTCCCGTGTGTTCACCTCCTTGCGAAAATGTGGGTGACCAGAACTGCACACAGTGCTCCAGCTGTGGCCTCACCAAAGTTCTATACATCTCCAACAGGACTTCCCTGTTTTTGTAATCTATGCCTCCATAGATAAAGGCAAGTGTCCCGTATGTCCTCTTTAGCATTCTAATTTTATACCCTTTCTGCTTTTAGAGATCTGTAGACAAACACGCCAAGGTTCCTTTGCTCCACAGAACTTCCTTGTGTTGTGCTATCCTTCCAAAGTCTATCACCTCACACATGAGGACGGCCTCAACCGGGATCTTGGGTTCATGTTGCACTGTCTGTAACCCCCGTGACTTGCCTGGGCTTGTAAAATCTCACTTACTGTCCTGTCTGGAGACAATACACATCTCTTTAACCTGTGCTAATGCTAACCGCACTCACATTGCCTGCACCTTTAAGACTTGAATAGCAGGTTAGCTGTAAAGACTTGCATTCTAATCAGTATTCTGTAAACTGTCTGTGCTTTATATCCCCTTCTCTGATCAGAACCTTCCACACACCTGACGAAGGGACACCGTTTCCGAAAGCTTGTGGGTTTACTATAGGAATAATAGTAGGAGGGATTGCTATTTAAAGGGCGAAAAGCTGCAGCATGCTACGGTGCAGAGGGACCTCGGGGTCCTTGTGTATGAGTCGCAAAAACCCAGTCTGCAGGTGCAGCAGGTGGTCAGGAAGGCGAATGGGATGCTGGCCTTTATAGCGAGGGGGATTGAATATAAAAGCAGGGAGGTCTTGCTGCGGCTGTATAGGGCATTGGTGAGGCCGCAGCTGGAGTACTGTGTGCAGTTTTGGTCACCGCACTTACGCAAGGATATTTTGGCCTTGAAGGGAGTGCAGAAGAGGTTCACTAGGCTGATACCAGAGATGAGGGGGTTGAGCTATGAAGAGAGACTAAACACACTGGGTCTGTTCTCGTTGGAGTTTAGAAGGATGAGGGGGGATCTTATAGAGACGTATAAGATAATGAAGGGGATGGATAGGGTAGAGGTAGAGAGATTCTTCCCGCTCAGAAAGGACAGCAGGACTAGAGGGCACAGCCTCAAGAAAAAGGGAGGGCAGTTTAGATCAGAGTTGAGAAGGAACTTCTTCACTCAAAGGGTGGTGAATCTCTGGAATTCTCTGCCCGTTGAAGTGGTGGAGGCTGCCTCGCTAAATATATTTAAGTCACGGGTAGATAGGTTTCTGATAGACAGGGGAATTAAGGGTTATGGGGAGAAAGCGGGAAAGTGGAACTGATCCACTTTAGATCAGCCATGATCTTATTGAATGGCGGGGCAGGCTCGAAGGGCTAGATGGCCTACTCCTGCTTCTTATGTTCTTATGGACTATCAAATAAACTGGTTGAGCTTTAACCTGGTATTGTGAGACTTCTTACTGTGTTTACCCAAGGGCAGTGGCAGAAGAGAGGTACAATCACGCCTGTGCAAGGGTGGTGGGTGAAAGGTAAATGAGATTCCACTGTCTGGATTGTTCCAGAGCATCTCTGCAATACCCCCAGAGCTTGTTACTTATCATTGTGGCATCCTGCACTTTGCCCAACTGGCATTGCCAAAGGAGGGGCCCATTTGAGGATGAGGACACTGAGGCCACTCCACACTCCTCAAAGGAAGACTTCTCAGATGAGGAGCCCAGGATGAGAATGAAAAAGCAACCTTGACGAATCTTCAGGGAGTTGGGGACACCCAGGGAGGCCTTGACTCAAATCCCCTACCCCCCCAAGGCTGCCCAGCCTTGCTCTCCATCTCTGTACCAGGGCACTGCCTCCCTCACATACAATGCCATGACCCCAGTGTCACCTCACAGCTTCTGGAATAAAATTTGCTGCTCTTGCTGTCAATGATAGGCTACCATCTACGGAAAATATGAAGGATGCTCAGTATCATTGCAACACAATACTTACTTCTAAGATGACATAAAGAAGAGGCTCTCTTGAAAACCCATTCTGTGCTCACAGTGTGTTAGGTATCCTGTGAAATACTCTTTGAAATGCTGGTGGCGTTGGGCCTTCACATTCATGATACTGTCCATATCATTGCTAAGACTACCTGTTTCCAGTCCAGTAACATTGCCTAACTCCACTCGTCTCATATTATCTACAGCTCAATCCCTCAACCTTTTCTACCTCTGGAATTCATTATTCAAATGCACTCTTGGTTGGCCTCATATCTTAAACCCCCATAAACTTGAGGTTGTCCAAAGCTCTGCTTATGTCAAACTCAGTGCTTGTGATTGCTACACCCTGGTGCCCCCTCCCCTAACTGGCAGCAGCATCGAGGGCAGGCTGCTGACTCCCCTGTTGTGTTGCCCCTGGCGACCATGGCAGCCATCTTGTGTTGGCCGGGATCTGCCTCGGAGGGCACGATGTTGGGCATGGCTGGGTATTCCTGCGTCGCTTCTGCCTGAGAAGATGCCATGGCTATTGGGAGGAGAGCTGCCACGCTCATCCAGAGCAGCGTCAGAGATGCATGCAGAGATAGCGGGCAGCTTGTCTACTACCTGAGGCACGCCTGCATCTCCCTGCTCACCAATGACGGATAGGCACCAAGCCCAGAGAGTCGGTGCCTCACCCATCTCTCTCGGTGGCACTGAGCTCCTGAGGTCATGGCCTGTGTGAGGGTTTGTTGATCCAAGTGCAAGCCCAGTAACTCTGGATTGGGTTCTCGGAACTGCCTCTTTGTGAGAGTGGCCATTTTCCCAATGGAGGAGGTTGTGCTCCTTGTGCACTCCTCCAATGACACAGACCCTCTGGAATCTCCACCAGATCTTCCAGCGCATTGAGCTAGCCACCCAGCATAATTCCAGAGGATTATTATCTGCCTCAGACTTTGCATGGTCTCTAGCAGTGCTCCAAACAGCTGGCACCCTCTGCCAGCTTCTCTAGTGAGTCTGATGTGCCCTCAGCACAGTGCACCCAAACCGACCTGGCACAGAGTGCCAGTAACTGCCCAGGTACTTATTGTAGTCAGCAGATGCATTGTTTAGTGGTTCTTCCTTGGGTCTCCTCAGGGTGAGTGGTGCACCGTGAGAGTGGTGCCTCTGCGGGAACAGCAGGTTCTGTCACTAGAGTGGCTGTGGAAATGTGATGGCAGTTTGCCTAAATGGATGTGTGTCTCACTAAGTCACTGAGAGTGGCCAATCGACGGGAGTTCTGCCCTTCTCGCTGGAGATGCCGAATCCCAGTCCTTCCGCCTATTTCCCCAGTTCCTCAACAGCAACAGAAAATGCTGGAAAATCTCAGCAGGTCTGACAACGTCTGTGGGGAGAGAATGGAGTAAGAACATCAGGTTAAAGTCCAATTGGCTTATTTGGTCCTTCATCAGGTGAGTGAGAGCAGTGTTCACAAACAGGGCATAGATAGTCAAAAACTCAATTGCAAGATAATGGTTGGAATGCGAATCTCTACAGGTAATCGAGTCTTAAAGGTACAGACAATATGAGTGGAGAGAGGGTTAAGTACAGGTTAAAGAGGTATGAATTGTCTTCAGACAGGACAGTTAGTGAGATTTTGCAAGCCCAGGCAAGTCACGGGGGTTACAGATAGTGCGACATGAACTCAGGATTCCAGTTGAGACCGTCCTCATGTGTGCAGAACTTGGCTATCAGTCTCTGCTCAGCGACTCTGCGCTGTCGTGTGTCATGAAGGCCGCCTTGGAGAATGCTTACCCGAAGGTCGGAGGCCGAATGCCCATGACCGCTGAAGTGTTCGCCAACAGGAAGGGAACAGTCTTGCCTGGTGATTGTCGAGCGATGTTCATTCATCCATTGTTGTACTGTCAGCATGGTCTCCCCAATGTACCATGCTTCGGGACATCCTTTCTTGCAACGTATCAGGTAGACAATGCTGGCCGAGTTGCAAGAGTATTTACCATGTACCTGGTGGATGGTATTCTCACGTGTGATGATGGTATCCATGTTGATGATCCGGCATGTCTTGCAAAGGTTGCTGTGGCAGGGTTGTGTGGTATTGTGGTCACTGTTCTCTTGAAGGCTGGGTAGTTTGCTGCGAACAATGGTCTGTTTGAGATTGTGCAGTTGTTTGAAGGAGAGGGGGGTGTGGGGATAGCCCTGGCGAGATGTTTGTCTTCATCAATGATATGTTGAAGGCTCTGGAGAAGATGTCATAGTTTCTCTGCTCCGGGGAAGTACTGGATGACGAAGGGTACTCTATCCACTGTGTGTCGTGTTTGTTCTGAGGAGGTTGATACGGTTTTTCCACTGTGGCGCGTCAGAACAGTCGATCGATGAGTCGAGCACCATACCCTGTTTTATGAGGGCATCTTTCAGTGTCTGGAGGTGTCTGTTGTGATTCTCCTCATCTGAGCAAATCCTGTGTATACAGAGGGCTTGTCCATAGGGAATGGCTTCTTTAACATTTTTAGGGTGGAAACTGGAGAAGTGGAGCATTGTGAGATTGTCTGTGGGCTTACGGTACAGTGAGGTGCTGAGGTGACCATCCTAGATGGAGATGCGTGTGTCCAAGAATGTAACCGATTTCGGAGAATAGTCCATGGTGAGTCTGATGGTGGGGTGGAATTTGTTGATATCATCATATAGTTGTTTCAATGATTGTTCACCATGAGTCCAAAGGAAGAAAATGTCATCGATGTATCTAGTGTACAGCATCGGTTGAAGATCCTGTGCGGTGAAGAAGTCTTGTTCGAATCTGTGCTTGAAGATTTTGGCACATTGAGGTGTGAATTTGGTCCCCATGGCTGTTCTGTGTGTCTGGATGAAGAACAGTTCTTCACACTATCTGTACATGACTCACTTTGTTTTTGCAAAATCTCACTAATGGTCCTGACTGAAGACAATACACACCTCTTTAACTGTGTTTAACCCTCTCTCCACTCTCCGTACCTTTAAAACTTGATTACCTGCAAAGACTCGCATTCCAACTATCATCTTGTCATTGAGTTTGTGTCTATATGTGCCCTGTTTGTGAACACAGCTCCTCACTCACCTGATGAAGGAACGGTGCTCCAAAAGCTTATGCTACCAAATAAACCTGTTGGACCTTAATTCGATGTTGTGAGACTTCTTACTGTGCCCACCCCAGTTCAATGCTGGCATCTCCACATCAGGGACAGAATAGACCCAACATTCTGAGTCTGGAGGACCCTTTGCCAGCTCCTCACATCCCCATCTAGCCAGCCACGATGGTCCCTGACCCTCCTCGCGTTGCAATGCCACCCCAACAGTGACCTTCATGACCCCTTCCATCTCAGCAAAAGCTTCCACTTCTCACTCTAGAGGTCTCCATTTCCTCTCCACGCTGGAGAAGAGAGCACAGGACATCCGAGAGAGGCAGGGAATTGCAGATGGACCTTCCATCATCCCCAGCGTGTCAGCTACAGAGAAGGGACGGCATGGTAGCACAGTGGTTATCACTGCTGCTTCACAGCTCCAGGGACCCAGGTTCGATTCCTGGCTTGAGTCACTGTCTGTGATTGCACATTCTCCCCGTGTCTGCGTGGGTTTCTTCCGGGTGCTCTGATTTCCTCCCACAATCCAAAGATGTGTGGGTTAAGTTGATTGATCGTGCTAAAATTGCCCCTTAGTGTTCTGAGATGCATAGGTTAGAGGGTTTAGTGGGTAAATGTGTAGGTAGGGGGGTAGGCTTGTGTGGGATTGTGGTTGGTGCAGGCTCGATGGGCCAAATGGCCTCTTTCTGCACTGTAAGGTTTCTATGATCCCCAAGGAGGGCTGGGATGAAGCCAGTTGTTGACATGTCTGCCCAGTGGCGAAAGTTTCCTGTTACTCGCTGACAGAATAGACTATAACAAAACCGCAAGGTATACAACACTAATTCATGTTGACTTGATGTCAGCCACCACTGAAATATGATGATTTGTACAATGCTGGCGTTCTGTCAGGTTTAGTTCATGTCTCTCATTTTCCAAGTATCCAACAGGCGTCCATAAGGAGCTGGCGCTGGAGGTGGGCGAAGGTTCCTTATAGAACCATAGAAAATGACAGCTCAGAAACAGGCCTTTTGGCCCTCCTTGTCTGTGCCCAACCATTTGTTGCCTAGTCCCACTGACCTGCACTTGAACCATATCCTTCTCATCCATGTACCCGTCATTCACTCAGAGGAGGCACTACCACTTAAGGGCATTCTTCACCAGCCCAGATGCACGTGCCACAGTGGCACCAAGACAGGAAGCTCGCTTGTCACCTGGTGAGACGCATAAACTGCGTGAGCAGGAGGCAATGCATGAGTCACAAAAACCCAGCCTGCAGGTGGTCAGGAAGGCGAATGGGATGCTGGCCTTCATAGCGAGGGGGATTGAATATAAAAGTAGGGAGGTCTTGCTGCAGCTGTATAGGGCATTGGTGAGGCTGCAGCTGGAGTACTGTGTGCAGTTTTGGGCGCCGCACCTGCGCAAGGATATTTTGGCCTTGGAGGGAGTGCAGAGGAGGTTTACTAGGCTGATACCGGAGTTGAGGGGGTTGAGCTATGAGGAGAGGCTGAATAAACTAGGCTTGTACTCGTTGGAGTTTAGAAGAATGAGGGGAGATCTCATTGAGACGTATAAGATGATGAATGGGATGGATAGGATAGAGGTGGAGAGGCTCTTCCCGCTCTGAAAGGACAGTAGGACTGGGGGGGCACAGCCTCAAGATAAAGGGGGGCGGTTTAGAACAGAGTTGAGGAGGAACTTCTTCACTCAAAGGGTGGTGAATCTCTGGAATTCTCTGCCCGTTGAAGTGGTGGAGGCTACCTCGCTAAATATTTTTAAGACGCGGGTTGATGGGTTTTTGATAAGCGAGGGGATTAAGGGTTATGGGGAGAAAGCGGGAAAGTGGAACTGAGCCACGACAGATCAGCCATGATCTTATTGAATGGCGGGGCAGGCTCGAAGGGCTATATGGCCTACTCCTGCTCCTATTTCTTATGTTCTTATGTTCAATGTCAGGAGTACCAGTAGAGAAACACTGTTGGAGGGTGCAGGATCTCCCAACTCCACCCAGCTGGACGCAGGGGGACGCTGTACCTACAGGATCACCAACAAGAAAGGGGGATTCTGAAACAGCAATGGAAAATGTGTGAGTTTGCGTTGACATTCCCAGCTGCTCTACGCGTGATTAGGGAGAGATTGGAACAGTTCACCTTCACTCTCAGTGCCACAATGTCTCAGGCCTTCCCATGGATGTCCATGTGCGTGGAAAGATCTGCTCAGAGGATTAGGCGCACCAATTGCACGTGCATCCTAACCAACGGCTCACAAAACCAGGCTGCCTTGTGAGAATTGAGGGAATCCTCACCTTTATTCAGCCCCACACTGAATCTCAGCTAGCACTGCTGCTTCACAACTCCGGGGTCCTGGGTTCGATTCCCGGCTCGGGTCACTGTCTGTGTGGAGTTTGCACATTCTCCTCGTGTCTGCGTGGGTTTCCTCCAGGTGCTCCGGTTTCCTCCCACAGTCCAAAGATGTGCGGGTTAGGTTGATTGGCCGTGCTAAGAAATTGCCCCTTAGTGTCCAGGGATGTGTAGGTTAGAGGGATTAGTGAGTTAATGTGTAGGGATATGGGGGTAGGGCCTGGGTGGGATTGCAGACTCGATGGGCTGAAGGGCCTCTTTCTGCACTGTAGGGTTCTATGTTCTAATGTGCTCTTCAGGGAAGAGTGGGTGGACTTGGACAGGGAAGATGGAGATGTGGACAGGAACAGAGGATGTTGGAAAATGTCTGTGGGTCTGGCAGCATCTGTAAGGAGAGAAAGCCAATAGAATTGGGAGCTCTGCTCAAAACACTTCCATTCATGGCCCCTATGCCTCCCATCCATGTTATCAGGATTCCTGTTGAGACCGTCTCCATGTTATCAGGATGGGTGAGGTTTCCCCAGCATAGGTTCAAGTGGGGCAATCATTGGTGGGGACCTCACGGGCTCTAGAAGCCAGAGAAAACTAGGACTACACACGCACTCAGATTCGGAGCCTGTCTTTAGCTCTGCTGAAAGAAATTGTAGATTTTATGCATATGGATATTCACAAGGGTGGAAGGCAAATAGAGAGTTCATCTTTATTGGAGAGGAATCTTAGAACCCTACAGTGTAGAAGGAGGCCATTTGGCCCATCGAGTCTGCACTGACCACATTCCCACCCTGGCCCTATCCCCATAACCCTACATATTTACCCTGCTAATCCCACTGACTCTAAGTGACAGTTTAACAAGGCCAATCCACCTAACCCACACCGTGGGAGGAAACTGGAGCATCAAGGATAAAAATAGGGGAGTGTTGCTACAGTTGGACAAGGTCTTAGTTAGACCGCATCAAAACCACGTACAGCTTTGCTCTCCTTACTTGAGAAAGGATATCATATTGGAAGCAGTTCAGAGATTGTTCTGACTGATTCCTGGGACGAATGGCTCAGCTTCTGAAGAAAGATTGAGCAAGTTGGGCCTATACTCACTGGAGTTTAGATGAAACAGAGAAACAAAGGACATAGGAGCAGGAGGAGGTTATTTGGCTCTTAGAGCCTGTTCCGCCATTCATTACGATCATGGCTGATCGTCCAACTCAATAATCCTGCTTTTTCCCCATAACCTTCAACCCCATTCGCCCCCAGTGCGATATCCAGCTGCCTCTTGAATGCACTCAATGTTTTGGCAACAACTACTTCCTGTGGTAATGAATTCCACAGGCTCACCGCTCTCTGGGTGAAGAAATGTCTCCTCACCTCTGTCCTAAATGGTCTACCCTGAATCCTCAGAGTGTGACTCCTGGTTCTGGACTCCCCCCACCAACGGGAACATCCTCCCCTGTCGAGTCCTGTTAGAATTTTATAAATCTCTATGAGATCCCCCCCCCCTCATTTGTCTGAACTCCAGTGAAAACAATCCTAACCTAATCAATCTCTCCTCATATATCAGTCCCTGGAATCAGCCTGGTAAACCTTCGCTGCACTCCCTCGAGAGCAAGAACATCCTTTCTCAGAGAAGGAGGCCAAAACTGTACACAATATTTTAGGTGTGGTCTCACCAAGGCCCCCGTATAATTGCACCAACACATCCCTGCTCCTGTACGCGAAACCTCTCGCAATGAAAGCCAACATACCATTTGCCTTCTTCACCGCCTGCTGTACCTGCATACTTACCTTCAGTGACTGGTGCACAAGGACACCCAGATCCCTCTGCACACTCCCCTCTCTCAATTTACAGCCATTCAGGTAGTAATCTACCATCTTGTTTTTACTTCCAAAGTGAATAACCTCACATGTATCCAAACTATACTGCTTCTGCCATTGATTTACCCACTCACCCAACCTGTCCAGATCATTCTGAAGGATCTCTGTATCCTCATCACAGTCCACCCTCCCACCCAACTTGGTATCATCTGCAAACTTTGAGATGTTACATTTTGTTTCCTCATCCATGTTATTAATCTATATTGTGAATAGCTGGGGCCCTAGCACCGATCCCTGTGGCACCCCACTGTCAATTTGAAAAGCACCCATTAATTCCTACTCTTTGTTTCCTCTCTGCCAACCATCTCTAATACACTTCCCCTAATCCCATGCGCTTTAATCTTGCATATAATCTCTTGTGTGGGATTTTGTCAAACGCTTTCTGAAAGTCCATATATATCACATCGACTAGCTCCCCCTTGTCAACCCTACTAGGTCCATCTTCAAAACAAATTCCAACAGATCATGATTTCCCCTTCACAAATCCATGCTGACTCCGTCCGATCCTGCTTTCTAAATGCTCCACAATAAAGTCCTTGATAATGGATTTGAGAATTTTCCCTCCTATCGATAGTAAGCCTACTGGTCTATAATGAGAGGCGATCTTATTCTGAGGGGATTTGACAGGCTGGATGTTGAGGGGATGTTTCCCCTGGAACTAGTGGACACTGTTTCAAAATTTGGGGTCTTCTATTTAAAGCTGAGATAAAGGGGTGTGTTTTATCTCTCAGAGGGTCATTACACTGGTAACTCCTCAGCCCCAGAGAGCCATGGAGGCTGGGTCACTGATTGTAGACAGATTCATGATCTCTTTTCATTCACAGGTTTTAAGTCGGTCCACCTTGTCCAACGAGGGGCATACACGCGATGGGTCGTACTGGGGCTGCTCTTGGTTGTTCGAGATTGGCCTAGTGCTTCATGTCGTTAGTGTGTGCCTAAACTGGACCAGATACTGGGCAAGACGACAGCTCAGTGACTATCGCTGATTGCTGTGCAGACATGTGGATTTGGGCCGGTGTCTGTGGGAGTTTGCCCATTCTCCCCGTGCTTGCGTGGGTTTCCTCCGGGTGTTCCGGTTTCCTCCCACACCCCAAAGATGTGCTCTTAGGATGACTGGAGATAATAAATTGTCCCTAAATTAGTTTTCCCTCAATGTGGAATGCCATAAGCATAGATAGGGGTCATGGATGGAGGAGGGCACTGGTAATGTTAAAATGGCGGCGCGGGCTCGTTGGGCCGAAGGGCCTGTTTCCCAGGCTGTTTTTGTTCTTTGACAAGGGTTATGGGGAAGGGGTGGGAGGGGAAGGGGGGGGGGGGGGGGGGGGGGAGGGGGGGTGTGTGGGGTAGAGAAGAAAGTGAAATTGAGCCACAAATCAGATTAGCTACAATCTTATTGAATGGTGGAACTGACTGAACTCTTCATGCTCTTGACCCTTTTGTTCTCAACTTCACCTGGATACTTACAATGTTCTAACATTTCTGAATCAGGCTCATGGGCTGTGCAGTTTATTTCAAAGCTCCACTGTCCTGTCCTCTTGCATTTTTGCCTTCCATTCTGCCAAGTTGCCTCTTGCTTGGTGAAGGACGTCGCGACAACAATTGAAGAGGAGAGATGGTGTGAGAGAGTGATGAAGGGCTGGGACTTGGGCGACGGGGCAGAACCCAGAGAGTTCAGCATTGGTCAGCCCAGACTGGTGAATTCTCTGACGTTTAGGGTGCATCATTGGCAGCTCAGTGCACGTATCAGACACCTCCTGATGTTGTTCTGTCTCTCCCTGCTGCTATAAAACGTAATGCTAATTCCCAGGGAACCATCTGCAAGCTCAGCTTCGATCTGTAAATATCCCAGGGAGACTGGATGAACACATCATGGCAGCTTCCTGAGACACACACAGTGGTCTTTCAGCGTTTCCATACCAAACTGATTAGTCATCGAACCCTACAGTGCAAAAAGAGGCCCTTTGGCCCATCGAGAATGCACCGAACACAATCCCACCCCCATATCTCTACACATTTACCCACTAATCCCTCTAACCTACACATCCCTGGACACTGAGGGGCAATTTCTTAGCTCGGCCAATCAACCTAACCCCGCACATCTTTGGACAGTGGGAGGAAACCAGAGGAAACCCACGCAGACACGAGGAGAATGTGCAAACTCCACACAGACAGTGACCCGAGCCGGGAATCGAACCCAGGACCCTGGAGCTGTGAAGCAGCAGTGCTAACCCACCGTGCCACCCTAGTGTTGGAATCCCTTTGGATTGACGAATACTGCTATAGATCGGAGGGCACCTCGATTGCCACACAACGTGCAGCCGATCACTGCCTCCAGCTGTGAAAATCCGGCCTGACCTGCAAATCCAAGGTGCCCCTCACTCTGACTGGCACCATCAGCAATGGTGAAGATGGAAGTGGCTACCCTGGCAAAACATGACCTGCCATGAGGGCGTTGCATTTGTGGGCAGCAAGGTTGGGAGGTCCTATCTGGAAGGAGTAGGAGGTGAATAAATTCAGGGCCTTGGCAACCACTGGCTCCACTTGGCACAGGAATATTTCAGGAAGCTGCTAATGTGAGTAACTACCAGCCTCCTGAGGCACTGGTACTCCGTCACGTGCCGGAGGTGGATCCCCTGTGTGCGCTCCCCGTGCAGGAGTTATCACCTCCAGTGAGCTGTACTCTGTGGAGAGGAGAAGGCAGCTCCTGGTCTGCTCCTCCTGAGGCCCGGGCAGTGAGGGGGGGGGGGGGGGGGGGGGAGCTGCAGCTCCTGACAGAGGGGCTAGTGCAGGCCCAGATTCAAAACCTGGAGCGGCAATGTCCTCCAAAGTGTAGGAAATGATCAAATCAGTGAAAGCACACTCTCAGAACAGGTCTGCTCAGGAAAGCCCTAAGGCAAGGAAGCATCTGTCACAATACTTAAAGGTGAAATTTGCCAACACTGCAACTACAGAACGTAAACTCTGCAGAGCCCTTGTGCCTTGTTCCCCGGTCTCTGCTGCTTAGGCCTCAGGCCTTACTCACTGGTCACTGTTGCTCCAACACTCAGACCTTGCTCACTGGTCACTGCCACTTTGGCCCTCAGGCCTTACTCACTGGTCACTACTGCTCCAACCCTCAGGCTTACTCACAGGTCACTGCCTTTCTGGCCCTCAGGCTTTGTTCACTGGTCACTGCTGCTCCAGCCCTCAGGCCTTGCTCACTGGTCACTGCTGCTCCAGCCCTCAGGCCTTGCTCACTGGTCACTGCTGCTCCAGCCCTCAGGCCTTGCTCACTGGTCACTGCTGCTCCAGCCCTCAGGCCTTGCTCACTGGTCACTGCTGCTCCAGCCCTCAGGCCTTGCTCACTGGTCACTGCTGCTCCAGCCCTCAGCCCTTGCTCACTGGTCACTGCTGCTCCAGCCCTCAGCCCTTGCTCACTGGTCACTGCTGCTCCAGCCCTCAGCCCTTGCTCACTGGTCACTGCTGCTCCAGCCCTCAGCCCTTGCTCACTGGTCATTGCTGCTCCAGCCCTCAGGCCTTGCTCACTGGTCACTGCTGCTCCAGCCCTCAGACCTTGCTCACTGGTCACTACTGGTTAGGCCCTCAGGCCTTGCTCACTGGTCACTGCTGCTCCAGCCCTCAGGCCTTGCTCACTGGTCACTACTGGTTAGGCCCTCAGGCCTTGCTCTCTGGTCACTGCTGCTCCAGCCCTCAGGCCTTGCTCACTGGTCACTGCTGCTCCAGCCCTCAGGCCTTGCTCACTGGTCACTGCTGCTCCAGCCCTCAGGCCTTGCTCACTGGTCACTACTGGTTAGGCCCTCAGGCCTTGCTCACTGGTCACTACTGGTTAGGCCCTCAGGCCTTGCAAAATACCAACACTCATTTTCCCACTGCATCATTAATCCTCCCATCACAAGCTGTTTCTCTCCAAATTTGCTGCTAACAGCCTGAATTTAAAGCAACAAGCATGGGGGAGAACCGGCCTGTGATTGGAGGAGCAGGTCCTTATAGAATCTATCACTTCCAGTTCAGAGGTCACCTCTTCTCTGATTGGTCATCCCCATGACTGAATTTTCCAGAACTTTTTGGGCACATTTTTCAAAGCTGAATCAAACTGTTTGTAACTTAAAGCTAAAAACATGGAACGTATACTTGTGAATTAACTCCAATTATTTCCAATGCATTTTTATTTCCAATGCATTTTTCTCAGCGTGGATTGGAATGAGGTATTATAAGCCACATGTACTCGTATACATGAATTGGAAAAATGGAGGCAATACCAAGGGGAGGAGATGGCCTAATCATATTATCGCTAGACTATTAATCCAGAAATTCAGCTAATCTTCTGGGGAGCCAGGTAGAATCCTGGGGGGATCTTATGGAGACTTATAAGATAATGAAGGGGATGGATAGGGTAGAGGTAGAGAGATTCTTCCCGCTTAGAAAGGATAGCATGACTAGAGGGCACAGCCTCCAGATAAGGGGGAAGGGGCAGTTTAGATCGGAGTTGAGGAGGAACTTCTTCACTCAAAGGGTGGTGGATCTCTGGAATTCTCTGCCCATTGAAGTGGTGGAGGCTGCCTCGCTAAATATATTTAAGTCACGGGTAGATAGGTTTCTGATAGACAGGGGAATTAAGGGGAGAAAGCGGGAAAGTGGAACTGATCCACTTCAGATCAGCCATGATCTGATTGAATGGTGGGGCAGGCTCGAAGGGCTAGATGGCCCTACTCCTGCTCCTATTTCTTATGTTCTTCTGAATCCTACCCTGGTAATTCAATAAAAGATATCTGGGATTAAAAGTCAAATAATGAAACCATTGTCGATTGTCAGAGAAACACCTCTGGTTCACCAATATCCTTTAGAGAAGGAAATCTGCTATCCTTACAGGTCAGCGAGCATAGGACTGATGGGTGAATGGGGCTCAGTGCAAGTTAAAGTACAGGCAGCATAAACTTCCATAAGCTCATTGTTATGTAGAATGGCTGATGGGGTGTGTAATGACTCAGGAAGACTGACTGGAAAGAAACATAGTTTGTTATGGAAAGCAAAGTAGAACCCCTGCTGTAGTGTACACACACTAGTCCCTGCCTGGGATTACAGTTCAGCAGGCCCAGTCCTGGGCCTGCCTTATAAAAGGCTCAGGTAATGAGGTACAGCTAGGCAGACCACTGCCTGTCACCAGGGGAACTCATTCCCAAAGGTGATGAATGAATGGCCAGTCAAAGGTAAAAGAGTTAGCAATTTGAGAGTTAGGAATTTGAAAATGCAGGTGGGAAGCGATTTGAGGGAGAGTTTCCTTCAGAAGCTAACACAGAAATAGGTGAGTTAGGGAAGAGATCATCATAGAACCCTACAGTGCAGAAAGAGGCCCTTCGGCCCATCGAGTCTGCACCAAACACAATCCCACCCAGGTCCCCATATCCCTACATATTATACCCACTAATCCCCTCTAACCTTCACATCCCTGGACACTAAGGGGCAATTTCTTAGCCTGGCCAATCAACCTAACCCGCACATCTTTGGACTGTGGGAGGAAACTGGAGTGCCCGGAGGAAACCCACGCAGACACGGGGAGAATGTGCCAACTCCACACAGACAGTGACCCGAGCCGGGAATCGAACCCAGGAACCCTGGAGCTATGAAACAGCAGTGCTGATCCACTTGAGGAAGGAGATTGTGGTTGGAGGGCGATACAAGGGGGCAATCAGAGATGGTTTGGTCCGTGACGGTGGATGTGGAGAATGGTGCTCATGTTTGTTTTATTTGCTGACATTATGATGACCACGATTTTCTTCCAGCACCTTTCCTGGATCGGAATGACACTGAGGCACTGAGGATTAAATGATGAGTAATGGCTGCATACACTTACCGTGTTTCTCTTGTGTACAGGAGATTAAACAGTGATCTAATCAAGGTTTTTGACATGCCAGTGAAAGCCTAAAAATCTATTTCTCCTGGTGGGGAAATTAAGATCAACCTTAAAATTAGAGTGAGGCCAATTAGAAAGAAAATTGATCAGAACTTTTTTCGTCAAAGGGTAACCTGAACTTGTCGAATGCAGAATCATTTCACCCATTGAGCTTGCACTGACAAAAATCCTACTCAGGACACTTCCGGTAATCTCTATAAGTCCCCCTAAAACTAAGAAACAACTTAGCAGGGAGTGTGAGAGGAAGCCGGAGCACCCGGAGGAAACCCATGCAGACACGGGGAGAATGTGCAAACTCCGCACAGTGACCCAAGGCTGGAATTGAACCTGGGTCGCTGGCACCTGCGAGGCAGCAGTGCTAACCACCGCGCCACCTAGAACTCAAATCCAGGACTCTCTCCTTCCAAAGGCTGAGGATGCTGGCGAACGGGTGGAGCGTTCAGGATTGAGGTTAACAGATTTTTGTTGGATAAGGTCATCGAGGGATATAGAGAAAAGCAAGTGGATTTGAAATGCAGATCAGATCGGATCTAATTCTTTGCTGGAGTCAGTTTGATGATCTGATGACCTTCTCACTGTCCGATGTTCCAACATGTTACCAAGTTGTCTGCTGATGGGTTGCTTGTGCATCATTTTCCAATCTGCCGTCTCAGCAGACATCAAAGCACATTGTCATTTTTAAGCCACTGTAAGCACTTTACTTTTTGAGTGAGCTTACAAAGTTGATACACAAATACCAGAGTAATCCACTTCAGATCAGCCATGATCTTATTGAACGGCGGGGCAGGCTCGATGGCCTACCCCTGCTCCTATTTCTTACGTAATTCTCCTCCAATGTTCTACTTTAACTATTGAATCATAAAGCTGTTCTCCTTCACCTTGCTCTAGCTAACACTAATCCTTCAACCAATATATTTCTGGTTCCATTTCTGACCATCTCCAGTGGTCTATTGCAGGGGTCTCCAAACTTTTCAGGACAAGGGCTACTTTGTATATTTTACACATTTTCGCGGGCCGAAGAAAAATAAATGGTTCTAAACTCAGGGGGTTAATTTTATAATAGTTATTTTTCTAGAAAAGGCGCCAAATAATTTTAAATTCATTGCGATTGGTGACTGCGTTACAGCAGCACACCGCAATTGGCCGCAGCAGATGTCAATCACAATGTGGGTGTTGCCCTGAGCACGTGGCTCTCTGATTGGTCTGAAGCACCGCCGCCATTGCCATTGTTCTCGCTCACTTCAGGCGGTTGGAGCTTACGGATTGGATAAAGCAGCTGTCACTCAGTCAATGCAGAGCGGCAATTGGATAGCAGATATCTCTGTCGCTGATTCGTTTGATGAACTGTCAGTCACAAGACAGCAGCTCTGATTGGACAATAGGCCGGTAAAGGGGGCGGGGATTTGCATGGGCCCATCAGACACCGCGCGGAGCGGCAGCGAATATCCGACCTGTGGCTTCCGTCCCTGCGTCCAGGTCCTGAGTCAGTGGCGGGGTTCCGGAAGTGGGAATGTTTTCGGCAGCAGGCATCCCATTCCACCTCACTGGTTGTAGGTCAGATGTAGCCCGCTGTGGGCTGGATGTGGCCTGTGGGCCGTAGTTTGGAGACCCCTGGTCTATTGGATAAGGCGTCAACCTCCAGAGCTAGGGATTGTGGGTTCAAGTCCATCTAGGTTGCACCTTTAGGGCAGCAGGGTGACACAGTGGCTAGCATGGCTGCCTCACAGCGTCAGGGACCTGGGTTCAATTCCCGGCTTGGGTCACTGTCTGTGCCCAGACTGCCAGTTCTCTCAGTCTCGGCGTAGGTTTCCTTCGGGTCTGCTAGTTTCCACCCACAGACTGAAAGGCTAGGTGCATTGGCCATGCCAAATTCATCCTCAGTGTACCCGAACGGGTGCTGGGGTGTGGTGACCAGGGGATTTTCAAAGAAACTTCATTGCAATGTTAATGCAAGTCTACTTGTGACACTAACAAATAAACTTAAATATCCTACATTCTACATGTGTTGGCCATGTCCTACTGTTCTTGCCCTATTGTAGTGTACTGTATTCTCGCCGTAGATGGCTGATATTCTTTCCAGTCGTATGTTCTCCCTCTTTCAGTAAGAAGCTTCACAACACCAGACTGAAGTTTATTTGGAATCACTTGAAGGAACAGCGCTCCGAAAGTTAATGATTCCAAATAAACCTATTGGACCTTAACCTGTGCCCAGTCTGCCAGTTCTCCCAGTCACAATGGTTGGACTATGATAAATAGACTGGGTCTGTACTCGTTGGAGTTTAGGAGGATGAGGGGGGATCTTATAGAGATGCATAAGATAATGAAAGGGATGGATAGAACATAGAACACTACAGCACAAACAGGCCCTTCGGCCCACGAGTTACGCCGATCACATCAACACCTACCAACCTACAGACCTATCGATAACCCTCAATCTCATTAAATCCCATATACTCAAACAGAAGTCTTTTATTAGAGATAGAGAGATTTTTCCCGCTTAGAAAGGACAGCAGGACTAGAGGGCACAGCCTCAAGATAAGGGGGGGGGAGGGGGGGCGCAGTTTAGATTGGAGTTAAGGAGGAACTTCTTCAAAGGGTGGTGAATCTCTGGAATTCTCTGCCCATTGAGGTGGTGGAGGCTACCTCGCTGAATATATTTAAGTCACGGGTAGATAGGTTTTTGACAGACAAGGGAATTAAGGGAGAGAGCGGGAAAGTGGAACTGATCCACGACAGATCAGCCATGATCTTATTGAATGGCGGGGCAGGCTCGAAGGGCTGGATGGCCTACTCCTGCTCCTATTTCTTATGTTCTTAACCTGACACTGAGTCTGCTTACTCAGTAAGAAGTTTGACAACACCAGGTTTAAGTCCAACCAGTTTATTTGATAGTAAACTCACAAGCTTTTGGGGTGACGAAGGGACAAACCCCGAAAGCTTGTGAATTTACTATCATATAAATTGGTTGGACTTAGACCTGGTGTTGTCAGACGTCTTACTGTGATTACTCCAGTCCAACGCCGGCATCTCCACATCATGACTCCCTATCTCAGTCCAATGCACTCCTCACATTCCTATCACAATCTCCCTACGTCTATCCCATGTCCCCTCCCTATTTCTGTTGTGCAGTATGCTTGCTTCTTACCTCGTGTGCTATGAATGCGATATTTTGTCACGTGCCAAACTTCCTCCTGTTACACATCATGTTCCCTCCATTCTTTTCTCACGTCCTGTGCTCTCTCCATACCTGTCATGTTGTGTGCACTCTCCCTTCCTTCATTCCAACAAAAGGGCCGGACTAAGGGTGTTACTTTTCAGTAATTTTAATCAAATTATAAAGAAAGTCTTACAGGAAGACAAATTGTATTGCAACCACTGAATCGATCTTACGGCTCAAAGAGCTTGGGAAACATTTTAGCTAAGAGCTAAAACTCTGGATACTAAAAGGACGCATCGCCATCACAAAACCACAGACAGTTAAAACCACACACCATTCACTGAGGAACGAAACTTTGAGGAGTTTTTTTTTTGAAACAGAAAACACACCCACTGCACTGAAATTCAAACACAAAGTTTGGCGGCACAGTGGCCCCTACTACATCTTGGAGACTGGGTCTACATGGGGAGGTCCTTGCTGCTTTATGCGAGTGTTGCACTGTCTACAAGAAGCAATTGAGTGCATTACTAACGCGGGATGGTGGACATTGATTGGCACTCCTGCCAATCATTAGCACAAAGCGTGGCATTGGTCAACTAAGATTCTCAGTTCAAATATAGTCTTTGCAAAGAAGTGGTTTTTTTTTGCAGCTTTCGCCATCAGTGGATGTTTCCTTTCAACAGTCCTTCCTTTAAAAATGTCACGTCAAGGACCGTGCTGCAATCTATTGGTCCTTGCCACTGCCTTCTTGGCTGGGCACGGATGCCATATAGCAGCAGTGTGTGCGAGAGAGGGAGAGAGAGAGAGCGCGCGGACTTAATCCCACTCTCTCCAGGGTCACACAGTCAAACCTCGCTGGACAAGGTCTGTTTCCCAGCCCCTCCTCACAGCTGGGTGACACTCTCGAGGGTGTCTTTGTCAATTGATAACAAACGCAGAGCACATCAGTTAAGGTGTGTACAGCTCTCTTTACAACAAGATCAGTTTCATAGCCCTATATGTCTTCATTAGATCAATAAAAAAAATAGACAGAACAATCCATTGTAAAATCATAAGTTAAACGTGGTACAGTTTCGTACATATTGCACATGTTAACATTAGAATCACTTCTTGTAAGCATAGTGAAGATACATTAGGATTGTGACCTGTTAGATACACAAATTCAAATATATATTTCTTTGTGGAGAATGCTGGGTAAGGGTTGGGGAGATTCTGTAGGTGCAGACTCGATGGGCTGAAGGGCCTCTTCTACACCGTATATGGAACTGGACCACTGAGTCCAGAAGTCACAAACAGCACAGCCTGGCAACAGTAAGCATTGTGATGCATTGCCATACTTAAAAGGTGCCCAGCTTGGCCAATGTTCCCTCAAAATGATTGCTACAGGTTAGATCAGGTCTGTCTCTTTACAGCTCGCTAACTTTTGCTCGAATGGCCTGAGATACAAGTGGCCTTTTCTAACGGAGATTTTCATTCTTTGCAGTGTTAACTGGATATCCTCCTAGCAGGCAAAGTTAGTTTTGAATGGTCCCAATTGGCTGATAGTATTTTCTTGCATTGAATGTACTGAGGGTGGGTGGGGAGGGGGGAGAGGGCAAGAGGGCTGGTAGATAGATAGGGAGCTGGCTGAGAGAGTGTCCTGCCCACAGTGAGGGAATCAGTTTGGGATCGCTCCAATCCAATCCACTGAGGGGTTTGTATCGGCTGCCTCATTCCCACCTCCCGTGCATCAGCTGCCCTCAATGGATTCTGTCTGTTTTCCTTTAGAAAGGTGAAGTTAAAAACACCCGCAGTGTCCACCAGTGTGATACAGTCAAGATCGCTGCTGGGACCCTTAAATATCTGATACCTTCACCAGCACTGGACACACCTGCCCTCTCCCACTATAAAATCACTGCCGCCCAGAACCCCTTTGAGTGAAGCTAGACCTTCCCAACTCTTGTCACCTTCTAAGTCTGAAGGACAGACCGCCGGGTGAGCGACTGCTATCGTTGTCGCTGGTCCCACGTCAGTCTGAGCTCAGTGCTCCTCACCCATAATCCACACAACCGACCCGACAGAGAAGAGGAAATTAGGAGACTGGCACTTCTCAGACTTTAGGTTAAGGGTAGGGTAAGCCAATTAAACCGAGATGGTAAGTAACGGGACTCTGTGAGTGCGTACGGTTTTAGTTTAGGCAGGCTTCATGTTCGGCTGGAGGGCCGAAGGGCCTGTTCCCTGTGCCGTGCTGTTCTTTGTTCTTTGAAGCCTCACCCGATGGAATTTTTCCAAGCCACCTTTTGGCTAAGCTGAAGCGTTAGATCAAGCCCGGGAGGGATCGCAACGTTCTCACCATCAGCTTGGATATTCCCTGACCGAGCCCAAGATGGGATGATGGAGAGTCTCATCTTGCCAGCTTGGGTCCGGCCCGTCCCTCATGTGGGGTCCGGCCTGTCCCTCATGTGGGGCCCACGATTGGATTTAATTGGCTTTTCTGGTTAGAAATTAAGTACTGAAAGAAAAATCAATTAGGATACTCTGAGTCTCACCACAGCACACCTAGCTTTTAATAGGTGGACTACTTAGAACATAGAACATTACAGCGCTGTCCAGGCTCTCTGACCCTCGATGTTGCGCCGACCAGTGGAACCAATCTAATGACCCTCTAACCTAAACTATTCCAATGTTATCCATATGCCTATCCACTGACCATTTGAACGCCCTTAAAGTTGGCGAGTCCACAACTGCTGCAGGCAGGGCATTCTACTACCCTTGAGTTACCCTTCACCTACTTGAGGCTCTCATCCCCTGGGCTTTTCAAAGCAGAGGTTTAACTCAACTCTTTTGGACACTGTGTGGGTTAAGAACTTGAGCTGAATGAGTTTCATTGCTGCCTCCTCTCCCTTGAACCCAACAGCACAATTTTCCTTACTATCTGAATCTGGTTTTGTCCAGCCCCTGGCCTCTCTCCGGGTTAGCTCCTCGTTAAAGTTGGGGGGCTCGCTGACCAAGGTCGCGGGAGCCCGCCACCACCACAAGCTTGGCCACCCACAGACGCGGTGAAGGATTAAAACAGTATGGGTGGACAGGAGCAGCACAGCGCCAAACGCATTCAGGCCTCACGGTTACAGTCACAGTGGAACACAGGAGGAGAGGCAACGCAGTTGTGAGCCTTCTCCAGCACAGTGATACAAAAGAGGGACACAGAACAGATATCCCAGAAACAGGCTATTCAGCCGTCCAAAGAGGGCCAGGGAACACTTGGGGAGATTTAAGTGACTCGGACTTTTTCAGATCTCGCGAATAATTATCTACAGGTTGTCACGGGGGTGCGGGGGGGGGGGGGGGCACACATTCTTTAGCCTGAGATTGACCCTCTGAGCTAACTGATCTCTCGAGAGTTCTAGCAATGACCTCCAGTGTTATTTGCTCAAACCGTTTTCACCTCAAAAAAAGGTCTTGTCAAGTCAGTCCATGATACAGATTATTACGTGAGCTGTTAGGACATTTAGCAGCTGAGCATGCTGGCGGTGCCTGGGGAAGGGAGAGGGCGGCAAGGTGAGAACCAAGAAGAAGAAGTCCGCTGATCTGGTACGAGAAGCGACAGTCAGAGTCGTGAAAGATCAGGGTGAATCGTCAAGACGTGTGCCGAGTGACCCATCCTTCGGCTGAACGCTAGCCAGCCCTTAAGGAAGAGAATTGTCTGCTCGATGATCAGGGCAACGCCTTCACTTTCAACATCTAATAAAAAAGGATCCTTGCGCAGGGACTGGTCCTATAGTCGGTCAAGGTCCTCGTTGCGGTCCCGCCCAGTCCTTTGGGCAGTTGTGCTGCTTGACGCCACCCAGAGCGTCAACACAAACTGAGGGTATTGCTTGAAAAGTGTTTGGCTTGGGTCAAGTGCGATGCTGTGCACCTTGCTCAGTCTGACCGGCCCAAAGACACGAAGCAGCTCATGGTCACAACTGGTAAGAGTCAGCCGAGGGGTGGAAGGTTGTGAAGGTCGCGTCTGACACAGAGCCTCACTGGGAGCCTGCTTTTTTTTTTTTGCGCCCAGTCGGTGGCTCACGTTGACTTCCGAAGCAACATTTTCTTGGCACTAAGTTTGTTACTCTTGAAAAGGGGTTTTCCTGTCACGTTGTAACACCGTGGACGTGTCGCGGCGCAGCCTAAACGCAGATTTCAATCGGGGTGGCAACCAGAATCCTGGTGTTGTTGCTCTCCCTTGTCGCTCGCTCGTAGCTGCTGTTGGACGAGAGGGAGCTAGAGGTGGTCATGGAGGAAAAGCGTGAAGACGGCGTCTCCACGGAAATTGCACTCTTGGCCACGTTGCACACCGGGGACAAGCTTTGCTGCTTCATCCTGGCGACCAGGTCCTCTTCTGAGGAAGAGCTCACGTCGGCAAAGCTGTTGTTGTAATCCGTGTCCAGCATCCACCGATAACTCAAGTATCGGAAGATCTCTTTGACGGAACATCTCCTCTCCGGCTCGACGGGTAGGAGTTTGCGGAACATGCGGAGAGCGTCGTCGGTGAACCGCCTCCACTGAGACGGCACGCTGGCCCCCCTGCGTTTCTGCCACCTCACAAACTCGTCGTAGAAAGAGTCTGACAGTAGGGCTTTCTCCCAGGGGAAATTGCCGGTCAGCATGCAGAAGAGCAGCACTCCGAAAGCCCACACGTCGATGCTGTAATCCACCGAGAAGCCCTCGTGCTTGGAGGCATCGCAAAGCTCCGGGGCAGTGTACGGTATGGTCCCACTCACCCGTTTGACAGGGGTGCCAGCCCGACGAGTCATCCCAAAATCGGACAGTTTCACTTTGCGGCACTCCTTGTCGAAGATGAGGATGTTCTCCGGCTTGATGTCACGGTGTACCAGCTTCCGGCTGTGAAGGTAGTCGAGGGCTAAGGCAACCTGGTGCACACAGCGCTTGGCGATCTGTTCAGGGAGGCCAACCTTACAGAAAGAAAGGAACGAAACAGAGGTTACCATTTTTGAATTCCTCATTAAATCAGACCGAGGGGAAGGACTGCAATCCTAACAACTATGGAATGGGAGAACCGAAATCCAAGAGTATTAGAGCCTTGGATCTAGGGATAGTGCAATGGAGATTCCTGAAGAGGATTCATTGAGAGGTGGCCTTGAAACCTAATGATGGTGGGATGGAGTATTTCCTAATTAGGAATATCAGGGGAGAGATCTCAAATGAATGAATGAACAGTCAAGACAGTAGATTCAAGAATGAGAATCTGAGGACCTCAGGCTAATGGATAATGAGATGGAAGATTTGACACCTCTCCAAACTGAATTAAAATAAGATAACTGATTTCAAGCAACACTCTTACTCTACTGAAAACCCTCGGACACTAATTTTTAACCATGATTTGTTGCAAGAATGCTTCTTGTTGGAAGGAGATGACCGGATAGCAAAAACAGCTTGGCCAAAAGTAGTAAAAGGAGGTTAGACGGCAGAACGTCACTAATTGGCATGGGGTTTCTGCTGAAGACGGTGTACCTGGGGAGGGATGATATCAAACAGGTCTCCTGCCGTCGCATATTCCTGGGCAAACACGTAATAGTCGTCAGTTTCAAAGGCTATTCCAAACATGTCGATGATGAAGGGCGAGGCGGACAGGTAGAGGGAGATGCTGTACTCTCGGAGGAAGCTCTTCAGTTTGGTAGTCTTCTTCCTTAAGAACTTCAAGGCCATTTTCGTACCTGAAGTGAGAGAATAAAAACGGATCATTTCATCCACTGGTTCACCTGATCGCTCCGAGGAACCTTGAACCCAACGTTAACGTGTTTGGAGGCATTTTGTACCATTACTGACGAGTGGTTGCTGGGAACCTAAAGCCCAGCCATTGGGGTACGAGAGAGAATAGTCTTGTGAAGGAGCAAGCGAGAAAACTAAATTGGACCCTTGAATCAGGGTGGGAAGAAAAATAAAAACGTGGGGAGGGTGCAACACAGCGAGCAACCAGCAGAAACACTCCGCCACCCCCCCCCCCCCACCCCCCACCCCACCCATGAATGGATCACAAGATGCCTTGGGAATTTACTGCAAGCTGTGGGATGTTGAACAGTATTTAGAATATATTGTGTTGCTTCCATAGCAACAGACATTGCCTTCAATAGAAGGAATTTATTGTGTATTTGTTTAAACCATGAAAGACACTTTATAAATGTGAGTATTTATTGCTTACAAAGGACTATGTGCCCACTCCAACTGAGTGGTGTCTGCACAGCTCTATGCAGAGTATAATCAGGAACTGTCTCTCTTTCTGGAGGCTCTAGCACTCCCCCAGCACTGCACTGCTTCTTAAAGCAACCCAAACGTCTGCCAGCCATAAAACAATACATGTTACATGTTTTGAGTATTCAGACTGTGGGCTTTCCTAACGTTCACATTTCTGTTGTGAAAGCCAGACGATGCCCTCTCACGTCCCAGAAACGGCTCAGCGTACCCCACCCCCCCGCCCCGTACAACAGATCTGCCCGAAATGTAAGGTGCTCAATTATTATTCGGTGGTCAGGTCAGATTAGTGGGTGGGTTTCAGCGCTTAGCACTGCTGCCTCACAGGGACTGGGTTCGGGCCACTGTCTGCGTGGAGTTTGCACATTCTCCTCGTGTCTGCGTGGGTTTCCTCCGGCTGCTCCGGTTTCCTTGCCACGTGCCAAAGATGTGTGGGTTAGGTTGATTGGCCGTGCTAAATTGCCCCATAGTGTCAAGGGGGATTTGCAGGGTAAATGCACGGGGTTAGGGTCGGGATAGATTGTGGTTAGTACAGGCTTGTTGGGCTGAATGGCCTCCTTCTGCACAGTAAAAAGTCTGACAACACCAGGTTTTAGTCCAACCGATTTATTTGATAATATTCTCACACGTCAGACTTTTTACTGTGTTTACGCCAGTCCAACGCCGGCATACCCACATCACTCCTTCTGCACTGCAGGGATTCTATGACTCTATGAAATGGTAACGTCTCCATGGTTATACCAACAATGGGATTATGACTCTTGTACAGCCTGCATACTCTTCAAGTAAGGCTCCTGCCAACAAAATTAACCCAGGAAGTGATTCCTTCATGATACAAGCCAGGATATTCAATGGGGTCAACATAGAAAAGTAACTCCAGCTCCAGAAGCCCTGATAATGTGAAGATATTGGAATATATTAAAAATCCCTGGCATTTTCTCCCTTCCTGTGTGCAATATCTTCCTTCCTGGTGTTACTTTTGTCGCACTATTTCCTCCTATTTCCCACTCTAGGTTCTGATATCTGACTAGAAGTTGCCCATGAGAAATGGCCATGATTCAAGTTCACCCTCTCACCATTAGTACCACTCTACACCTTACCACTGCATTCCCCCCGTCACCTGCTGGACTGCCGAGAAGGCTCTTCTGCTCTTACTCAGACAGATTGTATAGTATTTAACTTAATGACAAAGTATTTTATAAAAGCATCTTAAGCAATACCTTATACCAATGCAATTAAGATGTCACACTATTGAACGGCTGATCCATCTAAGGCTACGATGCATTCTCAGTCGTCCATCAGCATACACCCAGATTAGGCTTGGGATACTTCATAGAGTCTACAGTGCAGAAAGAGGCCCTTCGGCCCATCAAGTCTACACTGAAGACAATCCCACCCAGGCCCTATCCCCATATCCCCATATCCCTACATATTATACCCACTAATCCCTCTAACCTACACATCCCTGGACACTAAGGGGCAATTTCTTAGCATGGCCAATCAACCTAACCCACACATCTTTGGGCTGTGGGAGGAAACCAGAGCACACAGAGGAAACCCACGTAGACACCAGGAGAATGTGCAAACTCCACACAGACAGTGACCCGAGCCGGGAATCGAACCCAGGACCCTGGAGCTGTGAAGCAGCGGCGCTAACCACTGTGCTACTGTGCCGCCAGATTTCTCTCCACTTTCCTTACAGGCCAGGATTTTACAGCCCTTCCCACTCGGTGGGAAGTTATTGTCCCGTCAAAGGAAATGGTACAGTGGCACAATGGTTAGCACTGCTGCCTCACAATGCCAGGGACCCGGGTTCAATTCCAGCCTTGGGTTAGCACATTCTCCCCATGTCTGCGTGGGTTCCTTCCGAGTGCTCCGGTTTCCTCCCACAGTCCAAAGCTGTGCAGGTTAGGTAGATTGGCCATGCTTAAAATTGTCCCTTAGTGTCCTGAGATACTTAAATTAGAGAGAGTAGCGGGTACTAATATGTAGGGATATGGGGGTAGGGCCTGGGTGGGATTGTGTTCGGTGTAGACTCGATGGGCTGAAGGGCCTCTTTCTGCACTGTCGGGTTTCTACGATGATTTCTATGGTTAAGACCACAAGAAAATACAAAGTATCGTGAATGTAGCGCAGTCCATCATGCAAACCAACCTCTCATCCTCTGTCTACGCTTTCCACTGCCTCAGCAAAGCAGCCGGCATAATCAAGGACCCCGGACATTCTCTCTTCCTCCCCCTTCCATGGGGAAAAAGATACAAAAGTCTGAAATCACGGACCAACTGACTCAAGAACAGCTTCTTCCCTGCTGCCATCAGACTTTTGAACGGACCTACCTTGCATTAAGTTGATCTTTCTCTACCCCCTAGCTATGACGGGAACACTCCATTCTCACATTTCTTTCTCTATGAAGAGTATGCTTTGTCTGTATAGCATGAAAGAAACAGTGCTTTTCACTGTATGTTAATACATATGACAATGATAAAATCAAATCAAACACTCAAATAATCAGTGTGACTGTCTGATGATACCAGTTTGATTTAAGATGGTGGTCAAGTGCTCAGTGGTCATGCCAGACTTTATCTTCCCAACTCTCCCTCAGGAAACCGTGGCAGGTCAAAGTGCTGGCTACCGGCTACAATGTTTGCTGCCTATCCACTCTCCCAACCCTTGTACACTTCACGGTAACCAGAGGGAGGAATAAATTCTCCAACCTCCCCACTGAAAGGGGCAGAGGAGAAATAAGAAAGCAAAACAAGATGTTCTTACAGCTGCACCACCATCTAAATCAGACCCATTTCTGGGTTGGGTGGATAACCCCAGTAAGACACCATGCTTGTGCTATGGTCAGGAGATACACAACAACAACCCATGGCATGTCCACACTCTAATTACCTCTGTCCCACTGTGGGTGCTATTCAGTCCTGCCCACAGCAGTGGGCAGGTTCTCTACGCAATGGATTAAGCCGCCATCCAGTTACACCGAGGCATTGATTCCATGCAGGGATAAAGGTGTCCCCGCTCGCTCAGTGTCACATTGGAGGCAACAAATGGGAGCAGGACAAACAAAAGCAGGTAGATGGCACTGTTAACCATCCTCACCCGTTCTAACTTGGGCCAGTAGATAGCAGCAAGGAGCCAGTTTAATTCTCCCTCCCACAGCTTAGGGACTCCAAAGGTAACTGTCATACCCTTAACCGCCTGACTTGAGTTGTATAAATAAGGAATCAACTCTAAGACACATGAATTATGCAGCCAGTTTACGCCAGACAAATGTCCTATTGGCTTCCGAGGAGGATAATCCAACACATGTTGGCGCGGAGCCAAAGAAAGACGTTAAAACAGATGAACAAATGTTGGGTAAGGAGGCAGGTTTTAGGAATGTCTTCAACGAGGAGTGAGGGATGAAGGCGGGAGAGAATTTTAATGTTGTGAGCCGACACGGATAATAAAGGTACAGCTGTGAACGGTGAGGTGATGGCAGGGGAACGCACGCAAGGCCAGAATTAGAGGAATGTTAACATTTCAGAGGGTTGTAGAGCTGGAGGGAGTTAGGGATAGGGAGGGGACAAGGCCATGGAGAATACAGTGATGAGAGGTGAGTTAAAACTGCCAATATTTCAAGAAAGATTCTCATCAGAATGAAGATCTGAGCAGTGTTGTCCACACTGTAGTTTTTTAGGTGTCTCAGTGCCTGTAGAAAGCATCAGGTGTGATTCACTGGACCAGGGGGAAATACTGAAAATCTATGCTCTGACTTGCCGCTATCTGAGGGAACTCGCTGTCTAAATAGGATCTCACTGGGTACAAACTGGTGAGGGGGTGGGGGCAGAGTTGTAACAGTTTGAAGAACCCATTATGGAGTCTTAAAGACTTGGATATGGCCTGGCCCTGGAACAGCATCAGACACAAACACACTTCCTACTGGAAGGAAATTTGAACGTCTTCATCTAATGACGCAGATGAACAAGGCCATAGGACCTGCACCACTGGGTTAGCTTCAGAGCTACATCACTAGGCCAAGCCTCAGAAATCAAATCTCAATCTCCAGGACGCGACTGTGAGCTGTCGCAAGAGAGATAAATCTTCAGGAAAATGTACGCCGTTCTTCTCCCAATTTTCATTACACCCTTATTTTTAATAATTCTGACAACATTAAAAGGTCAGTTTGACTGGGTGGAAGTGGGAGGACAGGTAATGTAATCCCTGGGAACGCATCAAAGCAGAGTTAACTACTATAATCCGAGCCAAGTAACAAAGAATGCAGCCAGGCAGGTAGGGAGGGATTGGATAGAAAGCTTTGGAGTGAAAGAACCACGGCTGAATTTACACTGAGAAACATGGCCAATGCTGACTTTTTTTTTCAAATGATCTCCTCGTCCATTTGCAGCGTCTCTTATGTTCGATGTGCTAAATGTTTGCTTTAGTTTGCAATGTAAATTGAACCCATCACCTTTCTAATGAAGATTACCATTAAATTCAGGCATTGTGACTAGACCTCTTCATTGTGCATTGTGATAAGTCTGGACTAAATGAGTCTTTGTCAGTGCTGTGTAATTTGGGAATACTTAATCTAATTCCTAATGTACGATGCAGGACTTTGGCCCATTACAATCATACTACACAGAAGGTGATTCAGCTCACCGTGCCTGTGCCAGCCCTTTGAAAGCTACTAATCCAATTCCCCCCAAAGTCTTCCCCCCATCACACTGCAACATTCTCCTCTTCAAGCTTATATTCAACCCCCTTTTGAAAAGTTACTATTGAATCTGCTTCTATCGCTCCTTTCAGACCACGCATTCCAGATCAGTTATTAAAACAATTTCTCCTCATTTCCTTTCTGGATTTGGCTTGCCAATTCTAGATATCAGGTGACCTACCTCGGTATTCTTTTGGGAATCCAATGCCAGTTCTTGAAAAAATATGTTTTGTTAAGACATTGACGCTGGCAAGACCACATTTATTGGCCGTCCCAACAATATGGCCAAGTGGTTTGCTAAGTCATTTCAGTGGGTAATTAAGAGTTAGCTACATTGGTATGGAGTAGAACAGACACTATAAAGACAGCAGGATTCCTTCTCCAAAGGACATTAGTGAATCAGTTGGATTCTCACAAGAAGCCAATAGCTTGGTCACTTTTACTGATATCAAACTTTTTATTTCCTGAATTTTTAAAAACTGAATCCACATTCTTAAACCACACTAGTGTGATTTGAACTCCTGTTCTCTGAATTAGTTGAGCCCTTGCTGAACAGAAGTTATGACATAAAACAAACTGGGCACCACTCATAGAATCATAGTTCCCGACAGTGCGGAAAGAGGCCCTTCAGCCCATCGAGGCTGTACCCAACACAATCCCACCCAGGCCCTACTCGATATCAATAAGTGGGGAAAAGGACAAAACTAATAAGATATCTGTTTCAGACTAGCTTTCGTTACTGCTGAGTGGCGCAGTATGATAGCAGTACATTAACATATCTTGTCGATGGTACAGTTTAGTTTGTATTGTGTGCCTTTAGAACATAGAAAAACGACAGCACAAACAGGCCCTTCGGCCCACAAGTTGCGCCGAACATGTACCTACCTATTAGGCTTACCTATAACCCTCTATCTTACTAAACCCCACGTACTTATCCAAAAGTCTCTTAAAAGACCCTATCGAATCCGATGGTTGATATCCGTCACACCGCATCAAAGGTTCTCTGGGCTGAGGCAAATGGGGTATGTACTGACAGTGAGAGTGTGTAGGTGAGATCATTGGCAGCACTCGCTCCTCTGAATCCTGAGGCTCACGTCACACGCTTGAGATCGGAGCACAGATTCTAAGCTGATGTTCTAGCGCAGTGCTGAGGACGTATTGCACAGCTTTTTGGAGGTGATGTTAAACTGAAACACCATCTATCCCTCATCAGTAACAAATGTTTCGGTCATTTAACATTGCCGCTTGCAGTGTGCCATCTGGTTTGCTGCGTTTCCTACGTGACAACGATGACCACACTTCAAAAAAGTATTTAATTGGCAATAGCCTTGGGGATATCTTGAACTCAGGAAAGGTGCTATCTAAATTTATTTTCCAAGTTGGACTCAGGATTTCTCCCCACTGGCTTTAAGCGTCACGGATACACTGAGCAGAAACAACCGCATGCAAACACATGTACACACAAGCGAATTGGAACAACTTGTGGTTGCAATTTCCCCACGCCCCACGTACACGTGTACACTCTCACAGGGCAGCCCGCTGGATCGGTAAGTTTATTGTCAGACCCCCTATATAATGCTGATTAATTAAATTCCTATTGGATAGCGCCATCACCCAGAATAACTGGACCTCTCTCCACCCAAGGCGTGGCACCTCGGCTGCCTTCTAATTCTGAATGTCAGCTGTGTTGGAACATGTCAACTTGTCACGTTTCGGTTCAGTTTGTTAAAAAAAAAGAGAGATGAAAATGACACCACCACAGCTGGACGAGGACACACCCAAGAGCAGAAAACACAACCCTCCGAATAAACACCTTCCCAGCCCAAAGGGAACACACAAAATGCTGAAGGAACACCGGGATCATCGATGTATACCAAGCTGGGATACACGCACACATAGCACTACGGCATGGCACAGTGGGTTAGCACTGCTGCTTCACAGCTCCAGGGTCCTGGGTTCGATGCCCGGCCTCGGGTCACTGTCTGTGTGGAGTTTGCACATTCTCCTCGTGTCTGCGTGGGTTTCCTCCGGGTGCTCCGGTTTCCTCCCACAGTCCAAAGATGAGCGGGTTAGGGTGATTGGCCATGCTAAGAAATTGCCCCTTAGTGTCCAGGGATGCGTAGGTTAGAGGGATTAGTGGGGTATAATATATGGGGAGAGGGCCTGGGTGGGATTGTGTTCGGTGCAGACTCGATGGGCCGAAGGGCCTCTTTCTGCGCTGTAGGGTTCTATGATTCACACTCTGTACCAAGGGTGCTTGAAACGAAGAATCACTGTGAAGTACAACGACTGTCATGATGCCAGCTAATATAGTAGCTATGTTGCGCACAGCAAGATTCCATAAACACCAATGAGATAAATGGCCAATTAATCTGTAGTTTCATTGGGTTGGTAGAGTAAGATTTACGTCAATCTATCTAAGCAGGCAAGATGTTTCATCTACAACAGCAGGACGGAAATATGGCCCAAGCTTCAATCTGCAAATAACTAGGCCAACCATAACCCAGAAGCCTGACCAGGTCTGGATGATCATTTGTACCACAGTTTGAATGGACAAAGATTTGATTTAATGGGTCATTGTAGGGACAGTGCCTCCATCGATACAGTTCCCTCTCAGCTGTAGGCTTTGACTCAGCCAATAGCACTCTAACCGTTGAGTTGTACAAGTCCTTTTCCAGGGATCGAGCACATAATGTAAGCTGACACCCCTTCGGGATGGGGAGGTGCTGTCGTTTGACCCTGCCCTTCCTCTGGGCAGACATAAAGCACCCCGGTTTAAGAGAAAATCAGTGAGGTCTGGTCAATGTTGTCCCTCGAGCAACACCATTAAGACATGACGTGTTCCTTGGTGACCAGCGTGCAAACTGACTGCTGTGATTCCTGCACTGCCACAAGGACTACTCTTCCAAAATACTTCACGGACTGGGAAGTGTGTTGGGATTTCCTGAAAGGACAAACATATATTTTTGCTTTTCAGACACTGATAGTCTTGTTTTGTGTGTTTAGTAATCCTTCTGTCTATAAACAAGTCTGGATTGGAGATCTGAGCCAAACTAATCAATAATTGGGCGGCACGGTAGCACAGTGGGTTAGCACTGCTGCTTCACAGCTCCAGGGTCCTGGGTTCGATTCCCGGCTCGGGTCACTGCCTGTGTGAAGTTTGCACATTCTCCTCGTGTCTGCGTGGGTTTTCTCCGGGTGCTCCGGTTTCCTCCCACAGTCCAAAGATGTGCGGGTTAGGTTCATTGGCTATACTAAAATTGCCCCTTAGTGTCCTGGGATGTGTAGGTTAGAGGGATTAGCAGGTAAAATGTGTAGGGATATGGGGATAGGGTCTGGGTGGGATTGTGTTCGGTGCAGACTCGATGGGCCGAAGGGCCTGTTTCTGCACTGTAGGGTTCTATGTTCTATGTCTATAACTTATTGCTGGGATCTGGATGGTACAATATCTTAGAATTTAGCCTAGTCACTGAGCACAACAATGGACCCTGATGCTCTGTTGCAGTACTGAGGGAGTGCTGCAGTGCCAAGAGTGCTGGCCTTCCCAGGAAAGAAGAATCCATAGCCCAGGCGACTCCCTCGGGTGGTTGTAAAATATCCCACAGTATTATTTCCAAGATGACCATGGTGAATTCCCGAGGTCAAACCGACGTCACAAAACCAGATGACCTGGTCGTTATCACACTGCTGATTGTGGGAGCTTGCTGTGCACAAGTTGGCTATCATCAACACCAACGCCTACCAAAGCATCTCACTGGCTGTAAAGTGAGGTGGGCTATCCCGAGGTGATGAAGGTGTGACGTTTATACAAGTTTTTTTTTATATAAAGGTAAAGATGGTAGAGAGGTGGGGAGGTTCAAGTAGGAAAGTTTAGGCCTAAACAGCTGAGGCAACACAAACATACCCAAGCAAGATCACATTGCAGTGGGCAATGATAATCCCTGAAGGGGACCTGATGGGGAAAATAGTGGTTATGTTACTGGACTAGTAATTCACAGGCCTTGACTCATGATCCAATGGCCACCACAACAACAATTTAAATTTGAGAGATTGAATAGACTGGGTCTGTACTCGTTGAAGTTTAGAAGGATGAGGGGGGGGGGTCTTATAGAGACGTATAAGATAATGAAGGGGATGGATAGGGTAGAGGTAGAGAGATTCTTCCCGCTTAGAAAGGACAGCAAGACTAGAGGGCACAGCCTCAAGATAAGGAGGGGTGCTGTTTAGATCAGAGTTGAGGAGGAACTTCTTTATTCAAAGGGTGGTGAGTCTCTGGAATTCTCTGCCCATTGAAGTGGTGGAGGCTACCTCGCTAAATATATTTAAGTCACGGGTAGATAGGTTTCTGATAGACAGGGGAATTAAGGGTTATGGGGAGAGAGCGGGAAAGTGGAACTGATCCACTTCAGATCAGCCATGATCTTATTGAATGGCGGGGCAGGCTCGAAGGGGCTAGATGGCCCTACTCCTGCTCCTATTTCTTATGTTCTTAAAGTGGGAAAGTGGAACTGATCCACTTCAGATCAGCCATGATCTTATTGAATGGCGGGGCAGGCTCGAAGGGGCTAGATGGCCCTACTCCTGCTCTTATTTCTTATGTTCTTAAATTCAATTCACTAAATTAATTTGACAGAAAGAGCTAGTCTCTCAGGAGGGACTACAGAACACACAGGCTGCTGTTAAAACCAATCTGGTTTAACATTGCCGTTTCGGCAAGGGAGATATTTTGTCTTTACCCAGGCTGGCCTTTTGAATGCAGACCGACAGCAATAGGGTTGATGCAATACATTGCCCTCAAAGATGGCCTGGCCAACTGCTCAGGTGGCTCTGGAGAGCTGGCTGGACATGGCAGTGTCTCACACGTCCTATGAACGATTTCTCAGGTGGTTACTGAAGTTGCCTTGGCTTCAATTTCTGTCTGTGCTTTATATGCATTGTCTGAGGCCAGAACTCTCCATTCACCTGACGAAGAGGCAGTCCCCTCGAAAGCTTGTGAGGATATTATCAAATAAATCGGTTGGACTAAAACCTGGTGTTGTCAGACTTTTCAATGTCGACTACATAAATAAGTCAGAAAGTGGAGTCTTGCTCTACAGTTGCCGTCAAAGCAGCCACAAGGGTAATGGGAATGTTATGCTGGTAACCGAGAGTGCGGCACAGCCTTAGGCAGTAACACTGCAAATACCCGGTAAACGCAGAAAATTCCGTTTTATGTTACACCTCGCTTGAAGTCAGCTATTAATTAATTGGATATGAAGTATAGTCACATAGCTAGGGTTTGAGAGGCAGCTTTGTACTTCAACTGAACAAATATAACAACATATATTTATCTAACATCCCAAGGCACTTGGCAAAAGGACAAGCCAATGATTAAATACTCGGTCAAAGAAGGCTGTTCTGAAGAAGCTCCCATGTGTTAGTTGGTTGGTATCACTGCTGCTAGTCCCACTACAGAGACCTGACCACAACAATTAGAGGCTGATGCTCGATTGTAGTACCGAGGGAGTGCTGCAGTGCCAGAAGTGCTGGCCTCTCCAGGAAAGAAGAATCCAAATCCTGGTCTCCTCCCTCGGTTGGGAGTGAAATATCCCATGCCATTATTTCCAAGAAGAGCCTGGGAATTCCCGAGGTCAACGCCAAAACCAACCTCTCAAAACCAGATGAACTGGTCATGGTCACACTGCTGTTTTGTGGGAGCTTGCTGTGCACAAAACGACTGTCATTAACAACAATGACTACCAAAGCATCTCACTGGCTGTCAAATGTGTTGCAACATCCTGAGGTGATAAAGGTGTGACATTTACGTAGTTGGTCATTTTTATAAAGGTGAGGGAGATAGAGAGATGTGAGGGGGGGGGGGGGGAGGTTTAGAACAAAGAACAAAGAACAACACAGCACAGGAAACAGGCCCTTCGGCCCAACGAGCCCGCGCCGCCATCCCATTGTCTCAGTGACCTATTCATGATTTTAGTCTACGCCTAATGTGCGAGGATCAGGGAGGTCCAATATAGGGACAATTTGTTACCCAATCAATCAGCCTAAAAGCACATTTTTGGGATGTGGGAGGAAACCGGAGCACCCGGAGGAAACCCACACAACCACGGGGAGAACGCGCAAACTCCCACGGACACAGGCCCAAATCCATGTGTCCGCACAGCAACAGAGATAGCCTCTGAGCTGTCATGTTGCCCTCGAGATGGTCCAGTTTAAGCACACCAACGACATGAAGCAGTAGGCAACTCCCGAAGCAACATCCAAGAGCAGCCCACCACAACCTGCCGCATGCATGCCCCTTGCTGGTCAACAAGGTGGACTTAAGTAGGAAACTTTGGATCTTGGGGCTTAAACAGCTGAAGCAACAAAACAAATAGCGCAAATAGCACTGTAAAAATCAGGTTGAATGAAACATCTTGTTCTTGCAGAGTAATCGAGCTTGGGAAAACCCCAGAAGCAGGGAAAAATTAGATTTAAACATGAAACGAGAACTGTTATCTAAAGACATGTGGGACATGGACAGAAGGGGCCATTAACAAACTTAACTCAAGGCTGCTACCAGGAATTGATGTAAAGAACAGGAATGTTTCAGTGCAGTCCCGAGTCACACCCTACAAACTGGAAGAAACTGTTGCTGCCGCTGCTACATACCTCTGACCTTGTGGATAACCAGGTCAACCTTGCCATAGGTGCCTTTTCCCAGCTCCCTGATCACCTCGTAGTACTTGTTCACCTCCAGCCTCTCCAGGTTCTGAGCTGTGAGCAACTGCAGCTCCTCCAGAACATCACTCGCTCCTCGAGTCATCAGTGAAGAACTCATGGCTGTTAGTGGAGGCAAAATGCATCAAAATCATTCCCAGTTCCCAACTCGGAGCTTTCTCCATATCAGAAAAATGAGACCTTGTTGCATTTCAATTCAAACCTCAATTGTTGACCTAAAGCTACTTCAGCAATGATCTATCCTGGGCCACATACCCATCATTGAGCCTTACTTTGATAAAAATCATTCTCGGACTAGGGAGACTAGGAGAGATCATATGGGCGGCACTATTTCCCTTGCCCCTGGTACCCATTGTACAACATTGCAATACCCTGACAATGCATGCCACTGCACAAATCAAGTCCAGAAACATGCAAGTTTGGTCAGGGGGATCTTACACCAAATCATTTACCCTACTGTCTATTTTTTCCCATCACTTGAGGCATATTCAGTCTCATGTTCACAATGCCAACTTCCCAATATCACTAAATCCGCCATTCCCTATTGCCTAGACTATCACTCATAGAACATAGAACCCTACAGTGCAGAAAGAGGCCCTTCGGCCCATCGAGTTTGCACTGAACACAATCCCCCATATCCCTACACATATACCCACTAATCCCTCTAACCTACATATCCCAGGACACTAAGGGGCAATTTCTTAGCACGGCCAATCAACCTAACCCGCACATCTTTGGACTGTGGGAGGAAACTGGAGCACCCGGAGGAAACCCACGCAGACACGAGGAGAATGTGCAAACTTCCACACAGGCAGTGACCCGAGCCGGGAATCGAACCCAGGACCCTAGAGCTGTGAAGCAGCAGTGCTAACCACTGTGCTACCGTGCCGCCCATTCATTTATATCAATGTATCATTAGACAATCTGCTAATCACAGTGGTATCTGCCCAGTAACAGCTGCTCTGTCAGCAGTAATAGTAACATCTGGTCTGTCCATCACAGTGATATCTGTGTAGTAAAGACTGATACACATACTCTAATTTACTACTACAGTCATCCTATCCCTGAGTACTTGAATTTCCTTGCCATCTCTCAGACTTTTGCATATCAAAACACAGGTCACTGGACATTACTAGACACATATCAAATGGAACAGAAATTCTCTTAACTCAGATATGATAATTAGATTGGCAGAGTGTGTCGGACTAAATCTGTCTGACCCCATCATCTTCACTTACAGGCTATAGAACCTGGAGTTCGGCTCAAGTGAGACATGTCCACCAAGATTGGGTTTTCTGACTCTGTATTTTGCCAAGAAGAACTTGGCTTTATTTCACACCCAAGCTACACCTCACCTGGAATTAATGTTTCATTGTAATTGGACGGGAACGAAAAGAATCTGCATTTAAGGAATATATATTTACACATATCCCATTAAAAGAACTCATAGAACCCTACAGTACAGAAAGAGGCTCTTCAAATCTGCAATCCCACCCAGGCCCTACCCCCATATCCCGACATATTATACCCACTAATCCCTCTAACCTACCCATCCATGGATTCTAAGGGGCAATTTCTTAGCATGGCCAATCAACCTAACCCGCACATCTTTGGTATGTGGGAGGAAACCGGAGCAAACCCACGCAGACACGAGGAGAACGTGCAAACTCCACACAGACACAGCGACCTGAGCCAGGAATCGAACCCAGGACGCTGGAACTGTGAAGCAGCAGTGCTAACCCACTGTGCCGCCCATTCTTGAAGACCTTTACAAACAGTGGACTACTTTTGAATTGCAGTCACTGGTGGGTACACAAATGTGGCAACTGATTTGTGCACAGGAAGATCCCACAAGCAGTAGCTGATTGAATGACCAGATGATATGTTTTTGGGGCGGCTGACAATGTTGGCCAGGGCATTATATTTTTTTTAAAATCCCAGCTCTGAGAATACCCATCGTGGAATCGTTTACAGGTTTGATGTCTCCTCTAAAGGCCAGCACCTCCCCGCACTCTTCACTTCCCCCAGTATTGCTTTGGAACCTGGGCTGTGTGCTTCAATGAGGTGAGCACTTTGTGGGAGACTCAGTGGTCACAGGTCCATTCTCAGTTCCTGCTCTGTGTTTAGATAGTTGACCTTGGCTGGGCTGCTTTCTGGGGCGGCACGGTGATTAGCATTGCTGCCTCAGAATGCTAGGGGCCTGGGTTCAATTCTTGGCTTGGGTCACTGTGTGGAATTTGCACATTCTCCCCATGTCTGCATGGGTTTCCTCCGGGTGCTCCGGTTTCCTCCCACAGTCCAAAGATGTGCAGGTTAGGCTCATTGGCCATGCTAAGAAATTGTCCCTTAGTGTCCAGGGATGCGTAGGTTAAAGGGATTAGTGGGTATAATATGGGGGTAGGGCCTGGGTGGGAGTGTGTTCAGTGCAGTCTCGATGGGCCGAAGGGCCTCTTTCTGCACTGTAGGGTTCCATGATTCTCCACAGTCCAAAGATGTGTGGGTAAGATGGATTGGTTATGCTAAACTGCCCCTTTGTGTCAAGGGGACTAGCTAGGATAAATACGTGGTGTTATGGGGATAAGGCCTAGCTGGAATTGTGGCCGGTGCAGACTCAATGGGCCGAATGGTCTCCTTTGGCACAATAGGTATTCTATGATCTATAAGCTGCACAGCAATTGAATCGAGCCTAGTTCCTGATTTATATTGCACACAAACAGAAAATGCTGGAAAATCTCAGCAGGTCTGGCAGCGTCTGAGGAGAGGGAATAGAACTAATGAAGGGTTTTCCAGGGTGGAATTTTCCCCATTCCATCTGCCACGGGAATCCTATCGAGCAGGACAGAGACAACGCAAAGGACTGCGGCGGGATTTTCCAGCCTTTGTGGGGGGGGTGGCGAGTGTGTCAGACTTGCTGAGATTTGGGCGGCATAGTAGCGCGGCGGTTAGCACGGCTGCTTCACAGCTCCAGGGTTCCTGGGTTCGATTCCCGGCTCGGGTCACTGTCTGTGTGGAGTTTGCACATTCTCCTCGTGTCTGCGTGGGTTTCCTCCGGGTGCTCGGGTTTCCTCCCACAGTCCAAAGGTGTGCGGGTTAGGTTGAATGGCCGTGCTAAGAAATTTCCCCTTAGTGTCCAGGGATGGGTAGGTTAGAGGGATTAGTGGGGTATAATACGTAGGGATACGGGTGGGACTGTGTTCGGTGCAGACTCGATGGGCCGAAGGGCCTCTTTCTGCACTGTAGGGTTCGATGATTTTCCAGCATTTTCTGTTTCTGTTTCAGATTCCAGCACCCACAGTATTTTGTCTTTAATCCTGATTTAAATCCACTACACAGTGAATGAGAGAAGCAGGGCTGGATGACGGTTCCGTGCATTGGCAGGGTATGGAGATGAGAACACGTTGTTCAGTGTCCTTTCAGTAAAGCGTGTTTACCCAAATACAGAGATTGCAAAGGATGCAAGCCGTCATCACACGCCCCCCCCCCCTCCCTCCCTCCCTCCTCCAGGTGATGGTGCAGTGATGAGAATTATATGAAGTTTCCTCGTTCTCCAGAAAGCAAATAAACGCGTGTGTCAAACAGTTTACACCAAGATCTTTCACACCCAGAGACAGACACACGCCTGGTTTGTGCCTGCATTGTAATTTGGCTGAGGGATAAATGGATGGGGAGGGAATGGATTGCTTCATTCAAAGAATGGCAAGACTGGGAAAAAGGATTTGATTTATTATTGTCACATGTATTAGTATGCTGAGCCCTATTTGTGGGTCTCTCTCTGTCCCCATTGCTACCCACCTGCCCTCGCCTGCCTCCAGCCACCACCCATTCTCATTTTCTCCCTCTCAATTCCTCCCTTTTGTAGTTCTACCTTTCTTGCCCTCACCCTGCCTTTCTCAGTTAAAAAAAAATTCCTTCCGGTTGTTCAGCTGCCACCTCCTGCTTCGTCTGTCGCTCTGCTGTCGTTCGGATCCCTCTGTGCACATCCCCTCTCCTCCTCCCCTTGTATCCATCGCCAATACTGCGTGACCAGTCTGCCAGATGCGACAACACCCCACAGCAACCTTCCCCCCCCCCCCCCAAACCCCCCCCCCCCCCCCCGCCACCACCACCAACCACCCCCTATCCCAGCGCCTTTAGGAATATTAGCACATCTCCTTGTAAATAAAGCTCCATCCAGCCTGCCTTGTAGTCAGGCGCTGAATATTAATCCACTTGATTATCCTGACACTGATATTCCCACTCCCCCATTGAAATGCATAGGATTTTCCTCTTCAAGATTCACTGAGCAGAAAAGGGGGGTGGTGGGGGGGGGGGGGGGGGGGAATCTGGAGGCTGTGCGGGATGAAGGAGCTTAAGAAACAGGCATTATTTATCCCTTAATTCAAACAAACCATTAAACCAGGTGAAATGTTGAGATTTACTCAGTCTTGCATCCTGAAGGTGCTCTGACACTAGAATAATTTAGCAGTGATGCATTTATGAATTACCGGAGGAGGCCATTCAGTCTGTCGTTTCCCCTGCTAGCAATTAGTGCCACTCCCCTGCCCTTCCCCCCCCCCCCACCTGCAAAATACTCCCTCATGTCCTCTTTTAAAAGTTGCCAGCCTTCGCTGATCAGAACCATTGGCTGCGTAACCCAAAATTCCCCTCTTGTTTCCCCTCTGTTAGTGATGAAAAATAAAAGGAAGGTTCAGTTTCCCTTGCTGATCACTCATGAGAATAAAAGCTGGTCAATGTTCATTCATGTTTACTGCGGATGGAATTTTGGGGGTGGGTGGGGAGGGGGGGGGGGCTAAAACGCGATTAGTAGGAAATGGTCAGGGGTACAGAAACAGCAGGTCTATACACACACACACACACACATCAAACACAACATACAGTTCCCCTATTCCTGCAGTCTTGGGCTTGGCCACAGAACATGCCCATCACATGTAGTGGTGTCAGGTATGTTTAATACAAGGGGCGGGGGGGGGGGTTTGAAGTGAGTAAACACCATACACACACACACACACACATTCTCAGTCGGCGTGTGACCAGGTGAATTACTGCACTGTCTTGGGAATCCTGCAATTCTCACCCACCCTCAATACTACACACACACACTAAGTGATCTATCCATATCAACACAAACCGAGCCAAAAGACAAAACCAAACCATCTCCAATCGCACCCAGTGCAGAGGGATCTTTAACAATGCAGATTTGTTTTGTTTTTGAGGAAGTGGGAGCATTGTTTGAGAGCAAAAACAAACCTCCAGCACCTGCCTTCCCAAATCCCAGGAGGACGGAGCGATAACAACAAAACTGTTCCTTCCCCCACCCCCCAACCAGCCCCCAGAAGGTAAGAAAGAAACAGCGCCCGGTGGTGAACCCAGCTATTTGGTTCCCTGTTATTTGCTGAACAATTTGCGTTCAGTGGTCAGACTGAAAGAAAGGACAGCGTTTTTGATCTCCTTCACCCTGAAATTCTCCAAATCGGCGCTTGCTCGCATGTGAAGCAGGGCACAATGCAGCTTTACAATGCTTAAGAGAGAGAGAGAGAGAGAGAGAAAAAAAGGCACACGCCTCTGAATTAACTAGGAAGCGCCGCAGTAGCACAATGCACTGGAGAGGGCAGACAGGCAGCAGCTGGATCGCTCCAAACCGCTGTCCTGGTGCCCAGCTGCCTGCATTGGTGCCAGGATCACCCTTGCAGCCTCTCATTCTGCACTGCACCCATTACAGATTAAACCTTTTGACATTCCTGCAGCCAGCAATCTTCTCCCGTCCACTGGCATCACCTCCCTGTGCCTAGACGCGACCAACGTACATGCAATTAATAATGTATACATTTGAGACTAAGGCATATATGTCTATAACTATACATACCCTCGACGTTAGAATATTAATTTTTAAGGTTGCATTCCTTATTATCGTAAGCAAATCAACACAGCAAATAGACATCCCATTGCTGAATGCTTTCTTTTAGTGGTTTTCTATTGTTTTATGCAAACAAATCTCTTTTTTTTTGTCCTCTTGCTGTGCAATCTGCAAGGTGCCTCACCTTAGCGCTGGGATACCTGGCCACTGTGCAGCCCAGATGGAGGGTAAGGATGAAAGTGATGGTGTTTGCAGCAGCTTCTGATGGTAGCATTGAGTTGCTCCTTTGTTTGTGAGTGCCTGCTCCTCTTGTCTTTAACTGCCCCTTTTGTGATTTTGTTTTTTGTTTCCTCTCCCTCAGATGAAATTACAGTTTTTTTTCTCCCCCCCCAACCAGTACCTCTCCCTCAAGTCTGTCTCTCAAAGCAGCACCCACCCCCCTCTCTCTCACTCTCCTGCTTTCAGTTTCCAGCTGAGGGACATTTAAAGGGACCCAGACCAACCAGCTGACAGCGGGGCCCCGCCCAGAATCTCCAATGCCCAATCAGAGGCCAGCAGTGTGCAGCAGCCGCCAATGGAAATGCAACGCCGGGAAACAGCCACCAATCACAGCTCCAGCTCAGCTGGACCAATTGGGAGAAGGGTACGTAGGCCAATGAGAATGCAGTATGGTCTGCAGCCACCAATGAGGACTGTCCCCTATCCAGATCAGAGTATCTGTCAAGCAAGATGCAGAGAATGAAACAGCTATTGTTTAACTCTACACACACACACACACACACAGACAAACACAGTACGGTGTGGAATCTATCAGTCTTCAGATTGCAATGTTCAATTGGGTTTGCAATGTGTTCCCAACTAAACTCTCAAGCTATTTACCTGTTCCAGACATAGACCTAGGTTCTCTGGGGGCAGTATGGAAGCCAAGTCATGCAGATACCACAGACTGCGAGAGCAAAGCCTATAATTTGAATGAACCCTGAGGTTAAATTACAGCCCTGTAATCACTCCCTGGTATCTGTTATTATGTTTATAGTACAAACAATATAACACTCTTTTAATTCATTGTACCCATATGTGCGGAGTTATCAGCACTATTTGTATTGGATAACATCTGAACTTTCGGTTCATCAGGCACATGCATGTTTCTGCCAGCCATATTTAAAAGCAGCTTTCCTCCCCCTGCTGTGTGTCATCATAAAATGACAAGCGAAAATCCTGCTAATCACAGGCCACTAATTCACATTCAAGCTAAATTCTCGTGCTGATAAGTACCATGTTAGTAGATCCATTTCCACAATATGGAAACCAAAGGAAGTAATGAGAAATGCATATTCTGGATGTCACACTGCACCGCATTAGGTGGCCATCATTGAGAAAACCTCTTTGCTGCTCTAACAGAGTGTTACCAATTTTAAATAATCACGGGCAAACGCAAAATACTGCAGAAGCTGGACATCTGAAAATGTTGGAAGCACTCTGCACATCTTGCAGACACTGTGGAGAGAGAGAGAGAGAGAGAGAGACAGAGTTCATCCAGAATTTTACAACCTCACGGGCCCCAGAATCCGGCTGGGCGAGGTTTGCAGAAAGACATTCTCCATTAGCCTCAGGTGAGACCAGAACTAGAGGGTACAGCCTCAAAATAAGAGGTTGGGGGGTGGGGGGGGTTCAGTTTAGAACAGAGTTGAGGAGCAACTTCTTCTCTCAGAGGCTGGTGAATCTCTGGAATTCTCTGCCCATTGAAGTGGTGGAGGCTACCTTGTTGAATATATTTAAGTCACGGGTAGATAGATTTCTGATCAATAAGGGAATTAGGGGTTATGGGAAGCAGGCGGGTAAGTGGAACTGATCTTATTGAATGGCGGGGCAGGCTCGAAGGGCTAGATGGCCTACTCCTCCTCTTATTTCTTATGTTCTTATGAGACCTTACGAACCTCAGGCGGGCTAATGTTCTGGCAGCTTGGTCACGTGGAATGCATGGCCTGTGATATGTGGGAAGTCGATGATAATACCGGTGACCTAGATGATCATGTGTGCAGGAACTGCTGCCAGATGCAGAAACGTGAGCTCAGGGGTTTGGAGCTTGAGTGATTGCATGAGTTACTTTGGTATGTCTCCGGCATGTTTCAGAACTGAAGGTCATTTACTCTGTTTCTCTCTCCACAGAGGCTGCTCGACCAGCTGAGTATTTTCTGCCTTTGTTTGAAATAACTAATAAAATTTTTTTTAAAGTTTAAAAGGATGATATTGAAACTTAATGGAACCTGCTGACTGTATACACAGTTCAGCATCAATAATTTCCACACTATATATAATACATTCGCAGATGGGATTGCTCACAATGACTTGGAGGGTATGTTGTTTTATAAAGTGGATGCAACAGCAAAGTGTAACAGGGTAAGTGTTACAACAAATATACGTCATCCTCAGAGGAAATGACTGCCACATGCATGACTACTAAAACAATCCTACGTCTGCCGACACTTTCAGTCAACATTTTCCACCATAAATTCCTGCACCCCACTTTGAATGGAAATTGGTCGCATGAACATCTTTAAAAGTTATTTATTATTGTCACAAGTCATCTTACATTAACACTGCAATGAAGTTACGGTGAAAGTCCCCTAGTCGCCACACTCCAGCGCCTGCTGGGGTACACTGAGGGAGAATTTAGCATGGCCAATGCGTCTAACCAGCACATCTTTTGGACTGTGCGAGGAAACCAGAGCACCCAGAGGAAACCCACACAGACACGGGGAGAATATGCAGTTTCCACATAGACAGTGACCCAAGCTGGGAATCGAACCTGGGTCCCTGGTGCTGTGAGGCAGCAGCGCTAACCACTGTGCCACCGTGCCACCCATAGTTCTCTTGGACTACCAGGCAGTTATCCGAGTTCGAACTCAGTTTTGTGTCTTCAAACCCCTCAGCATGTACTGCAAAGAAACTCTATACCTCCAACTAACTGTATTATACAAAATTAAAGACTAAGGATGAGACAGAAACTGAGCAGAAACGAACCTGGGTGCAAACCTTATCTTCCAAGCTGGGTTTCGAAAGAAAAATCAAAATGGTGACACCACAGGAAAACTGTATTTTCATTGATTGGTAAAAAAACACTAGGATTAATGGGAAGTCAGGGCCAATAAAGGAATATAAGTAAACCAAAGAAAAATAAAGTTAATGTAAGGGAGATAAAGCTAAGACAGGGCAGGCAACTTGGAGAGAGTGATCATTGTATGGTGGAGTTTCTGGTGCAGATGGAGGAGGAGAAAGTGGGTTCCCAGACACGCGTCCTTTGTTTGAATAGAGGGGAGTATGGTAGGATGAGAGAAGAATTGGCGAATGTGGACTGGGGGAACGCGTTGGAAGGTAGGTCTGCTGAGGAGCAGTGGAGGATCTTTAAGGAGATCTTTCTTGGTGCTCAGCAGAAATTTATTCCGATGGTTAAAAAGGACAGTAGGAGGAGAGGTAATAAGCCGTGGATAACGAAGGAGGTGAAGGAAAGTGTTAAATTAAAAGCGGAGGAGTTTAGAGTAGCTAAGAGCAGTGGGCGAGAAGAGGATTGGGAAAGGTTTAAATGTCAACAAAGATTGACAAAGAAATTGATAAAGGAGGGTAGGAGAAGCTATGAGGCTGGGCTAGCACTTAATATAAAAAAGGATAGCAAGAGTTTTTATAAATATATAAAAAGGAAGAGGCTGGCTAGGATAAACGTTGGTCCTTTAGAGGATGAGAAAGGGGAGCTAGTGGTAGGGGATAGGGATATGGCTAAGGTCTTGAATAACTTCTTTGTTTCTGTCTTCACGGAGGAGGACGTGAATAATTTGCCGGGTGTTAGCGATGGAAAGGTGGTAGGAATGGAGGGTCTTAATGACATTACTGTTACTAGAGAGGTGGTGCTCGACAGACTGGAGGGGCTGATTGTGGACAAGTCCCCAGGACCGGATGGAATGCATCCGAGGGTTCTGAAAGAAATGGCGGAGGTGATAGTGGATGCCTTGGTGGTTATTTTCCAGACGTCGCTGGATTCCGGGGAAGTGCCGGAAGATTGGAAAACGGCTAATGTTACGCCGTTGTTTAAGAAGGGTGGCAGGCAAAAGGCGGGGAATTATAGGCCGGTTAGTTTAACGTCTGTGGTAGGTAAAATGTTAGAAACCGTCATTAAGGAGGAAATAGCGAGGCATCTTGAGGGGAATTGCTTGATAGGGCGGACGCAACACGGTTTCATTAAAGGGAAGTCGTGTCTGACAAATTTACTGGAGTTCTATGAGGATGTGTCTAGGGCAGTGGATGGAGGAGAGCCGGTGGATGTGGTCTTTCTGGATTTTCAGAAGGCGTTTGACAAGGTACCTCACAAGAGGTTATTGCAGAAGGTCAGGGGACATGGAGTTGGGGGTAGGGTGTTAGCGTGGATAGAGGATTGGTTGTCAAATAGGAGGCAGAGAGTGGGGGTCAATGGATGCTATTCGGATTGGCGGTTGGTGACTAGTGGGGTGCCCCAGGGGTCGGTGCTGGGGCCTCAGCTATTTACCATTTATATAGATGATCTGGAGGAGGGAACCGAGTGCAGGGTGTCGAAATTTGCTGATGACACCAAGATTGGGGGAAAGGCAAATTGTGCGGAGGGTGTGGAGAGTCTGCAGAAGGATCTAGATAGGCTGGGCGAATGGGCCAGGAAATGGCAAATGGAATTTAATGTTGGCAAGTGTGAGGTGGTCCACTTTGGTAGGAGGAATGGTAGGAAGGACTATTACTTACGGGGCGAAAAACTGCAGCAGGCGACGGTGCAGAGGGACCTCGGGGTCCTTGTGCATGAGTCGCAAAAACCCAGCTTGCAGGTGCAGCAGGTGGTCAGGAAGGCGAATGGGATGCTGGCCTTCATAGCGAAGGGGATTGAATATAAAAGTAGGGAGGTCTTGCTGCAGCTGTATAGGGCATTGGTGAGGCCGCAGCTGGAGTACTGTGTGCAGTTTTGGGCGCCGCACCTGCGCAAGGATGTTTTGGCCCTGGAGGGAGTGCAGAGGAGGTTTACTCGGCTGATACCGGAGTTGAGGGGATTGAGCTATGAGGAGAGGCTGAATAAACTAGGCTTGTACTCGTTAGAGTTTAGAAGAATGAGGGGAGATCTTATTGAGACGTATAAGATGATGAATGGGATGGATAGGATAGAGGTGGAGAGACTGTTCCCGCTCAAAAAAGACAATAGGACTAGGGGGCACAGCCTCAAGATAAAGGGGGGGCGGTTTAGAACAGAGTTGAGGAGGAACTTCTTCACTCAAAGGGTGGTGAATCTCTGGAATTCTCTGCCCGTTGAAGTGGTGGAGGCTGCCTCGCTAAATATTTTTAAGAAACGGGTTGATGGGTTTTTGATAAGAGAAGGGATTAAGGGTTATGGGGAGAGGGCGGGAAGGTGGAGCTGAGTCACGACAGATCAGCCATGATCTTATTGAATGGCGGGGCAGGCTCGAAGGGCCAGATGGCCTACTCCTGCTCCTATTTCTTATGTTCTTATGTTCTTAACTTGGTCACATGGAATGCATGTCCTGTGATATGTGGGAAGTCGATTATTATACCAGTGACTTAGATGGTCATATGTGCAGGAACTGCTGCCAGATGCAGAAAAGTGAGCTCAGGGGTTTGGAGCTTGAGTGGTTGTATGAGTCACAGTGGTATATCCGCGAGGCTGAGGGCTATCTGGATAGCATGTTCCGAGAGGTGGTCTGAAGCATGGAGGCAGAAAGGGAATGGGTGGCTGCCTGGCAGTCCAAGACAACCAGGCGGGAAGTGCAGGAGTTCCCTGGGATCCCAAACACTAATCGGTTTTCTATTTTGGATACTGGTGGAGGTGTTAGTTTCTCCGACCCAAGTCTGTGGCACCATGAGCAGCTCAGCTGCACAGAAGAGGGAGAAGAGCAGTAGTAATGTGGATTTGTTAGTTAGAGGAACAGATGGTGTATTTATGACCATAGCCATGACGTGGGTATGCCGGCGTTGGACTGGCGTAAACACAGTAAAAAGTCTGACAACACCAGGTTTTAGTCCAACTCCAGGATTGTATATTGCCTCTCTGGTGCCAGGGTCAAGGATGTCACAAAGTGGCTGCAAGACATTCTTAGGGGAACAGCTAGAGGTCATGGTCCACATTATACTAATGCCTTTGGTAGGAAGGGGGATGTGGTCCTGTAATGATTGTATACCGTATAGTAAATAAGATGGGGAGTTGCTGGCACAGGCAGCCATGCAGAATTATAGAACTATAGAATCCTACAGAGCAGAAGGAGGCCATTGTGGACCAAAAACAATCTCACCAAGGCCCTAACCCCATGCATTTACCCTAGCTGGTCCCCCTGATGCTAAAAGGAAATTTAGCATGGCCAATCGACCTAACTTATAGTATTAGTATAACGTGGACCATGACCTCTAGCTGTTCACCTTTCCCCTGAGAATGTCTTGCAGCCACTTTGTGACATCCTTGACCTTGGCACCAGAGAGGCAATATATAATCCTGGAGTCATGGCTATGGTCATAAAGTCTTTGGACTATGGGAGGAAACTGGAATTTAACACAGACAAGTGCAGGGTTATTGGAAGGATAAACCAAGGTAGAACGTACAGGGTAAATGGTAGGACTCTGAAGAGTGCTGTTGAACAGAGGGATCTGGGAATACAGGTACAGAATTCCCTAAAAGTGACGTCACAGGTGGATAGGGTCGTAAAGAGTGCTTTTGGTACATTGGCCTTCATAAATCGGAGTATTGAGTTTAAAAGTTGGAGTGTTACGTTAAGATTGTATAAGGCATTGGTGAGGCTGAATTTAGAGTATTGTGTACAGTTTTGGTCACCTAGTTACAGGAAGGATGTAAATAAGGTTGAAAGAGTGCAGAGAAGGTTCACAAGGATGTTGCCGGGACTTGAGAAGCTGAGTTGTAGAGAGAGATTGAATAGGTTAGGACTTTATTCCCTAGAGCGTAGAAGAATGAGGGGAGATTTGATAGAGGTGTATAAGATTTTGATGGGTATCGATAGAGTGAATGCAAGCAGGCTTTTTCCACTGAGGCTAGGGGAGAAAAAAACCAGAGGGCATGGGTTAAGGGTGAAAGGAGAAAAGTTTAAAGGGAATATTAGTGGGGGATTCTTCACACAGAGAGTGGTGGGAGTGTGGAATGAGCTGACGGATAAATGCGGGCTCACTTTTAACATTTAAGAAAATCTTGGATGGGTTCATGGATGAGAGGGGTGTGGAGGGATATGGTCCAAGTGCAGGTCAGTGGGACTAGGCAAAAAATGGTTCGGCACAGACAAGAAGGGCCAAAAGGCCTGTTTCTGAGCTGTAATTTCCTATGGTTCTGTGGAGCACCCGGAGGAAACAGACACGGAGAGAATGTGGAGACTCCACACAGAAAGTGACCCAAGCCAGGGATTGAACCCGGATCCCTGGTGCTGTGAGGCAGCAGCGCTAACTGCTGTGCCTCCATGCCACCCCCTGATGTTGTAGTGATATCAGAGATCTGGCTCAAGGAAGGGCTGGACTGGATATTAAATATTCCCGGGTACAAGGGATTCAGGAGAGATTTGCCACCTGACGGGTAGGTTAAAGGTCACTGTCTCAACATTCAAAATGTTGCAATCAGTTCCAAAGTGTGGATAGTTATATCTGGATGCTCACCCTACAGAGACTCCTGAGCTAACACGACCTGATTGTCTGCACTCCTTTGTACAACTGTGTAGAGATCGTGTATCAGCACAAAATAATTCCTACCTCTTAACACACTCAGTGACTCACAGTATAATTGTTTCCATCTTACTTTATATTTAATGTAATGATGACTACTTTCTAATCAAATACCAAATGAGGGGAAGCAAATAACTTGAATAGCAAGTGGAGACTGTAGGAGGCAGCAGTACTGGCAGTGGAAATCTGCGGTTATTTTATATAGAGGCATCTCCAGAGGGTATGGTTAAATGCTAAAAGGTAAGTGGCACAATGGTCTTCGAACAGCTCTTATCAAAGTCACAAATTACATCATATGTGACAGTAACAAAGGTCACTATCCCTCCCCGTCATTCACAACCTGTCTACAGCCCCTGGTCCCATGTCTCTCACAGTTGTTTAGCTGGTTGGAACTGTTCTCACCTGCTCCCGTTCTTATCTATCTAATCCTCACCAGAGAATGGCTTCTCTTTCTGCTCCCGCACTGTTACCTCTGGTGTCCCCCAAGGATCGACCCTTTGTGTTCAACCAATGCACCCCACCCCACAAGATCCCCGCGCCCCCAATGTATCAATGACACCGTTCCCCTCAGCAGTGTTTGAAGGAAACTGGTGAACGGGTGCAGCAACAATAATCTTTCCCTCAATGTCAACAAAACCTCAGGAAGCGTAAAGGAGAACATTCCCCTTGTCTACATCAAGGGGGACGAAGTAGAAAGGGTCGGGAGCTTCAAGTTTTTAGGTGTCCAGATCACCAACGACCTGTCCTCGTTCCCCCCCCACCCCCCCGCATGCCAACAATATAGTTAAGAAAGCCCACCAACACCTCTACTTTCTCAAAAGACTAAGGAAATTTGGCATGTCAGCTATGACTCTCACCAACTTTTACAGATGTACCATAGAGAGCATTCTTTCTGGTTGTATCACAGCTTGGTATGGGCTCCTGCTCTGCCCAAGACCATAAGGAACTACAAAAGGTCATACATGTAGCCCAATCCATCACGCAAACCAGTCTCTCATCCACTGACTCTGTCTACACTTCCCACTGCCTCGGCAAAGCAGCCAACATAATTAAGGACCCACACATCCCGGACATTCTCTCTTCCACCTTGTGTCAAGAAAAAGATACAAAAGTCTGAGGTCATGTACCAACTGACTCAAGAACAGCTTCTTTCCTGCTACTGTCAGACTTTTGAATGGACCTACCTTGCATTAAGTTGATCTTTCTCTACACCCTAGCTATGACTGTAACACTACATTCTGCACTCTTTCCTTCTCTATGAACAGCATGCTTTGTCAGTATAGTGCACAAGAAACGATACTTTTCACTATATCCCAATACACGTGACAATAATAAATCAAATCAAATGGCAGAGTGTTAGTTTTCACATGTACACTGATGAAACCCTGGTCTACTTTCCCAGCATCTATCTCCACTGCTTTGCTGTTGCGAAATTATCAGTCTGCTTATCTGACATCCAGTACTGGATCAGCGGGAATTCCCTCCAGCTAAATTATGGGAAAACTGAAGCCACTGTTTGCAGTCCCGCTCCAAATTCTCTTCCCTTGCCTCCGAATCCAACCCTCTCCCTAGCGACAGTTTGAGATGAAGCCAGTCTGCTCACAACCTTTGTGTCACATTTAGTTCCACCAATCAGTTTCCAGCCTCATGCTTGTGTCAAGACAAAGAAGGCCGATTTCACCTCTGTGATATTATTCTACATTGTCCCTGTCTCAGTTCCTGCTGAAACCCTCATTCATACCTCTCAGTTTTGACTGTCCCAACTCACTCCTGGCCACTCTCCCGTTTCCTACCCTCTTTAAACTTGAGACCATGCAAAGCTCTGCTGCCAGTGTCCTAACCCCTACAAGTCACATTCCCCTATTACCCCTGTGCTCGCTCACCATTGGGTCCTGGTCAAGCAGCACCTTGATTCTATAAACCTCATCCTTGTTTTTAAGTCCCGTCATTGCCTCAAACCTCCTTATCTCTATGATCTCCTCCAACTCCACTATCCCCTGAGATATCTGTGATTCTCTAATTCTTGTGCGCTCCGATTTTAATTGTTCTATCATTGGTAGCCAAGCTTTCGGTTGCGTAGGCCCCAAGTTCTCTACATCTCTCTGCTCTCTATCTCGCTTTCCCTCCTTTAAGATGCACTTTACGACTTGCACTTTTGGCAATGTGAGCCTATCTCCTGACATAGCTTGGCTTCACACTCTGTTTTAGAATGCACCTTTCTCTCCAACCCATCATGATTTCCAAACCCACTCCAAGACTTCAGTACAAAAATCAGGGCTGACACTCAGCCCAGTATTACAGGAGATGTCGGTTTTTGGATAAAGTATTAGGCTGAGGCCCCGTCTTCTTCAACAGGTTGATGGTAAAAGATTGTATTTTGAAGAAGAACATTGGTGTTCTCTTCAGGGCCCTGACCTCTGTACATATTCCTTGGTCAATGTCACCAAAAACAGATGACCTGATCGTTCAGCTATTTACCATTTATGTAGACGATCTGGAGGAGGGGGCTGAGTGTAGGGTGACGAAATTTGCTGATGACACGAAGATGAGAGGAAAAGCAAATTGTGCGGAGGGTGTGGAAAGTCTGCAGAGGGATCTGGATAGGCTGAGCGAGTGGGCGAGGACCTGGCAGATGGAGTACAATGTTAGCAAGTGTGAGGTTATCCACTTTGGCAGAAATAATAGTAGGAGGGATTATTATTTAAAAGGTGAAAAGCTGCAGCATGCTACGGTGCAGAGGGACCTCGGGGTCCTTGTACATGAGTCGCAAAAACCCAGCTTGCAGGTGCAGCAGGTGGTCAGGAAGGCGAATGGGATGCTGGCCTTCATAGCGAGGGGGATTGAATATAAAAGTAGGGAGGTCTTGCTGCAACTGTATAGGGCATTGGTGAGGCCGCAGCTGGAGTACCGTGTGCAGTTTTGGTCGCCACACTTATGGAAGGATATATTGGCCTTGGAGGAAGTGCAGAGGAGGTTCACTAGGCTGATACCAGAGATGAGGGGGTTGGACAATGAAGAGAGACTAAATAGACTGGGTCTGTACTAGTTGGAGTTTAGGAGGATGAGGGGGGATCTGATAAAGACATATAAGATAATGAATGGGATGGATAGGGTAGAGGTAGAGAGATTCTTCCCGCTTAGAAAGGATAGCAGGACTAGAGGGCACAGCCTCAAGATACGTGGGGGGCAGTTTAGAACGGAGTTGAGGAGGAACTTCTTCACTCAAAGGGTGGTGAATCTCTGGAATTCTCTGCCCGTTGAAGTGGTGGAGGCTACCTCGCTAAATATATTAAGTCGTGGGTAGATAGGTTTTTGGTAGGCAAGGGAATTAAGGGTTACGGGGAGAGAGCGGGAAAGTGGAACTGATCCACTTCAGATCAGCCATGATCTTATTGAATGGCAGGGCAGGCTCGAAGGGCTAGATGGCCGACTCCTGCTCCTATTTCTTATGGTCTTATGTTCACCATCTTGCTGTTTGTGGGTGCTTGCTGCGCGCACATTGGTTGCAGCATACCCTACCTTACAACAGTGAGTGCACTTCATTTTCTGTACAATGTTTTGGGATGTCTAGTAGTCATGAAAGGTCCCACTGTGAACCTCGATTTCCTGCCTTTCTTGGGGCATGGGCTGGCATTGATGGTGCGTACGATGGAAGCACTGGCTTGGATGGTTACATTCGCACGCTGCTGTGATGAGCAGATTGTTATCTCCTTATTATTGAGCATTTCACTTCATTCCAAAGCTGGACCAGCTGTGTCTGGATAACACAGACTCCTGAGCGAATATAACAATATGCTTGATTGCTTCTCTGAGCAACTGCACTGACGCTGTGCAGCCATCGAGAATGCCTCTTGCCCTTTCAGTCAATCTCTCTATTTTCTGTTCTATTCATATGGATGATAAATTTCTGGTGAAAAGCAAAGCAATGAAAATTAAACGAAACAGCTAACGTGGGTTTCACACAGTCTAACGCCTTGCGATCGTTTACGATGGGAAAGGAATGGTGTGGGATGGACAATGAGAGTGTTGAAAGCACGTTTGAAAAGATGTGTTTCACAAAGGATTCGAGAGCAGTTGCAGATACATGGCCTGGATCTTAATTCCAAGTGGGTAACACGGGAAGTTGTCTTGGTTTCTCTTTACGGATATATCCTGGCTGACTGTAACAGTGCAGGACAGCATCAGGGCTTTCCCCATTCTTGGTGGGCTTAAGATTGCTCTTTAATTATTCATTTACAAGATTTATTGCCCATCTCTAATTGCCCTTGAAAAGGTGGGGATGAGCTGCCTTCCTGAGCCGCTGCAGTCCATGTGGAGTATGTACACCCACAGTGCAGTTAGGGAGAGACCTCCAGGATTTTGACCCACTGACAGTTTAAAGTTTATTTATTAGTGTCATAAGCACATTAACACTGCAATGAAGTTACTGTGGAAATCCCCTAGTCGCCACACTCCATTCGGATACACCGAGGGAGAATTTAGCATGGCCAACGCTCCTAACCAGCATGCCTTTCCTCCCACAGTCCAAAGATATGCAGGGCTAGGTTGATTGGCCATGCTTAGAAGTTGCCCCTTAGTGTCCAGGGATGTGTAGGTTAGAGAGATTAGTGGGTATAATATGTAGGGATATGGGGGTAGGGCCTGGGTGGGATTGTGTTCGGTGCAGACTCGATGGGCCGAAGGGCCTTTTTCTGTAGGGTTCTATGGTTCTATGGGAGGAGACTAGAGCACCCAGAGGAAACCCACGGAGACATGGGGAGAATGTGCAGACTCTACAGTGACCCAGGCCGGGAATCGAACCCAGGACCCTGGCATTGTGAGGCAGTGATGCTAACCACTGTGCCATTCTGCCACCCAGTGAAGGAGCGGCAATATATTTCCAAGTCAGGATGGTGAGTGGCTTGGAAGCTCCAGGTGGTGGTGTCCCCCAGTATCTGCTCTTGTATTTCTAGATTGCAGTGGTTGTGGGTTTTGAAAATGCTGCTGAAGAAATCTTGGTGAGTTCCAGCAGTGCATCTTGTAGATGGTGCACGCGGCTGCCATTGTGTGTTGGTGGAGGAGGGAATGAATGTTTGTGGATAGGGTGCCAAGCAAGCAGGCTGCCAAATTGGTGCCTATGGAAGAAGGAATAGTTGGGTATCCTTGAGAGGGAGCTGCGATACCACTGCATGCAAGGTTCTTGCATCCTCATATTTTCATTACCTCCCACTTCCATATGACCATAAGATATAGGAACAGAATTAGGCCATTTGGCCCATCGTGTCTGCTCCACCATTCAATCATGATTCGCATTCCCGTTCTCCTGTCTCCTCCCCATAACCCTTGATTACATCTTAAACTCCATTCTGAACCATATATAATAATTTATAATGGAAGATGTTTACAGGAAGTGTAAGTTGAAATGGATTTTTTTGACATCTTTCTCCTGAAATGTTGTGCATCGGGGTGTCAAAGCAGAGTTAGAGGGTTATTGCTTTAGACCCAGCAGAAACTGATGGCTAATTCTTGCTGGAAATTCTTGCATCCTCATATTTTCATTACCTCCCATTTCCATACGACCGTAAGATATAGGAACAGAATTAGGCCATTTGGCCCATCGTGTCTGCTCCACCATTCAATCATGATTTGCATTCCCGTTCTCCTGTCTCCTCCCCATAACCCTTGATCCCATCGTTGATCAAGAACTGATCTATCTCTGTCTCAAAGACACTCAATGACCTGGCCTCCACAGCTCTCTGTGGCAATGAGTTCCACAGATTCACTGCCCTCTGGCTGAAGAAATTCCTCCTCATCTCAGTTTTAAAGGAGCATCTGAAGTTGTACCCTCGAATTCTAGTCTCTCCCCCTCGTTGAAACATCTTCTCCACATCCACTTTACCCAAGCGCTCAGTATGCTATAAGTTTTAATTAGATTCTCCCCTCATCATCATTCTAAACTCCATCGGGTACAACTGCTCCCCAAATGACAAACCCTTCAATCCTGGGATCCTTCTTGTGAACTAAGAACCAAACATCCCACCCAAACTGGTGTATTCCTTTGTTGTGACGCATCAAGTATGAAGTGAACACATGCATTGTTACTTGATTTTGTTTTATTTGTTTATGAGGTGTGGGTGTCCTCTATCATCCTGCAACTGTACAGGGCACTGGTGAGGCCGCAGCTGGAGTACTGTGCGCAGTTTTGGTCACCGCACTTGCGCAAGGATATTTTGGCCTTGGAGGGAATGCAGAGGAGGCTTACTAGGCTGATGCCGGAGTTGAGGGGGTTGAACTATGAAGAGAGGCTGAATAGACTGGGCTTGTACTCGTTAGAGTTTAGAAGAATGAGGGGAGATCTCATTGAGACATATAAGATGATGAATGGGATGGATAGGATAGAGGTGGAGAGGCTCTTCCTGCTCAGAAAGAACAGTAGGACTAGGGGGCACAGCCTCAAGATAAAGGGGGGGCGGTTTAGAACAGAGTTGAGGAGGAACTTCTTCACTCAAAGGGTGGTGAATCTCTGGAATTCTCTGCCCGGTTGAAGTGATGGAGGCTGCCTCGCTAAATATTTTTAAGACGTGGGTTGATGGGTTTTTGATAAGCAAGGGGATTAAGGGTTATGGGGAGAGGGCGGGAAAGTGGAACTGAGCCATGACAGATCAGCCGTGATCTTATTGAATGGCGGGGCAGGCTCGAAGGGCTAGATGGCCCACTCCTGCTCCTATTTCTGATGTTCTTATCCTCTCCGGGTATGTCCTTATCCCAATCACCAGGCCAGACCGAGCAGAGGTGGTAGCACGAGTGAAAAACAATCGGGAGGGAATGAAACTCAACATTACTTCCAGACCCGATGAAGTGGCTAGCAGATAGGAGACAGAGAGTGGTGGTTGATGGGAAATATTCGTCATGGAGTTCGGTTACAAGTGGTGTGCCTCAGGGATCTGTTTTGGGGCCACTGCTGTTTGTAATTTTTATTAATGATCTGGATGATGGTATAGTTGGGTGGATTAGTAAGTTTGCTGATGACACCAAAGTCGGAGGTGTGGTAGATTGTGAGGAAGGGTGTCATAGTTTGCAGGATGACTTAGAAAGGTTGCAGAGCTGGGCTGAGAGGTGGCGAATGGAGTTTAATGTGGAGAAGTGTGAGGTAATTCATTTCGGTAGGAATAACAAATGTGTTGAGTATAGGGCTAACGGGAGGACTTTGAATAGTGTGGAGGAGCAGAGGGATCTAGGTGTATGTGTACATAGATCCCTGAAAGTTGGGAATCAAGTAGATAAAGTTGTTAGAAAGGCGTACGGAGTTTTGGCGTTTATTGGTAGGGGGATTGAATTTAGGAGTCGTAGCGTCATGATGCAACTGTACACATCTCTGGTGCGGCCGCACTTGGAGTTTTGTGTGCAGTTCTGGTCCCCACATTACAAGAAGGATGTAGAGGCTTTGGAGAGGGTGCAGAGGAGGTTTACCAGGATGTTGCCTGGTATGGAGGGGAGATCCTATGAGGAGAGATTGAGAGATTTGGGGTTGTTTTCGCTGGAAAGAAGGCGGCTAAGAGGGGATCTCATTGAAACATATAAGATGATTAGAAGTTTAGACAGGGTAGATAGTGATAGCCTTTTTCCTAGGATGGAGAAAGCTAACACGAGGGGGCACGATTTTAAATTAAGGGGGGGTAGTTATAGGACAGATGTCAGGGGTAGGTTCTTTACCCAGAGGGTGGTGAGGGACTGGAATGCCCTGCCAGCTGCAGTTGTAAATGCACCTAGTTTGGGGGCGTTTAAAAGATCTGTGGATAGGTTTATGGATGAAAAGGGATTGGTTTAGGCTAGTGGGTCATTGTTTTGTAACTGGTCGGCGCAACATCGTGGGCCGAAGGGCCTGTTCTGCGCTGTAATGTTCTATGTTCTATGTTCTATGTTAAGTCTCATGATATCAAGTCAGAGACATGGGCAAGAAGAAGGTTGATGACCACCTTCCACCCTTTCTCAGCTGGAGGGTAATTCCTGGGAGTGTCAGGAAAATTCTGGAGGGTTGGCAACCCTATGTATCTAGAATAGGAGAATGAAGCTGAACATATAGAGACTTAATGCAGAGTTGGGAATGTTTTGCTTTGATGCACAGTCTCAATGTAGCTTACAAGCATGCAGACAATCAAGTGCGTTGTAGTGCTAGCTCAGGATTTTGTGTTGAATGAGCGTCTAGACAGAATTAGTCACTCTTTGGAGCTGACTAAACTGGTCAGTTGTGAGGTGACGCTGATCTGATCCTGATGAGACATGGAGAGCCCCGCTGCACCGTGCCATCAACCTCTATCTTCACATCACTGCACAGAGGCCTCTGTACAAACATGGTCCTCGTTTCAGAAACACCATCTGAGATTAGAAGAGCCATAGGTTGAATTGAGGCCATACAATTCTTACCCAGGCTGATCTTAAGAGTCAAACCACCGATCCCTGCCTTAGGATCGAGGAGTTGGAGGCTGCTATCTTCAATAGGCCATGTTTTTGTCAAAACAAGCCTAAAAAATTAATTTGCCCTTTGAAGGCAACAATAACTCACCTTTCTGATGAAATATTTAACCGATGCCCCCTCTATTCTGTGAGGCAGTTGTCATAGCTCCAATAGAATATTCAGAGAAGAGGAAGGGAGCTCCCCCCCCGCGACTCTCCTGGACAACATCTATTCCTGAAGCAGCTCGACTAAAACAGATTGCCTGGTTAATACCATGTTGCTGCTTTGGGAGTTTCAGTGCACTAACTGGCTACTGTGCTTCCAACTGTATAACCCTGACGACACAACCAAAGTGCATCATTAATTGTGAAAACACTCTGGTTCATTCTGAAACCTTAAAGGCGCTACAGAAATGAAAATACTTCTGTTTTTCTTTGACGGATACATTTGATTATTTTAGTCCAACTGCGGAAAATGATCCCCAAACAACTGGGGTGATTCCATTAAAATGCATTTGTTCTGAAGAGCTTTGGAATATCTGTAAGACGTGATAACAAGTTCCTTTTTTACGGAGCAGGAATAGACCCCAGACTGAATAACACAGAGACAGATTGGCTATTAGTCATTATTGAATTAAGTTCTACCTTATAGAACTGGCTGTTCTTCAATGGAGTTTTCCCACTCTAAAACTCCAGTCTTAATCGCTGTCCGTAATAATAAAATCAAAATAAAAGCAAAAATACTGTGGATACTGAAAATCTGAACAGTAAATGCTGGGTAAACTCAGCAGGTCTGTGGAGAGAGAGACAGAGTTAACATTTCAGGACAGGAGAGGGGATAAAAACAATTAAAATCTCTCTCTGGAGTGGAAGGTATACAACTGTGAATGCTGGGTGAGGATATTACTCTCCTTGGGTTCAATCTTTAATAGACAGCTCCTTGCCCTGAGACCATGACCCCTAGTTCTAGACTTTACATTGAATGGAAACAATCTCTCAGCATCTTTCCAATCAAACTCTCGAAGAATTTTAAGCTTTTAAGAGGTGATGGGAGCAGGTACGATGGCAACATTTAAGGGGCATGTAGACAAATACACGACTAGGAAAGGAATGGAAGGGTATGGACTCTAAGTGCATACTGTTTTAGTTCAGTTGGGCAGCATGGTCAGTACAGGCTTGGAGGGCCGAAGGGCCTGTTCCTGTGCTGTCATTTTCTTTATTCTTTGTTCAATGGGACCATCTCTCACTCTTCTCAAACTTTTATCATAGGGCAGCCCTCTGATCTGAGGAATCTTTGATGCGTTCCCTCTAAGAGGAGTTTTATTCTTCCTTAGGTAGAGAGACCAAACTGTATACAGTACTCCACGTGTGGTCTTACCAGGTGCCTTACAGAATTGAGAAACACTTAGAAACAGAGAAACATAGAAACCCTACCATGCAGCCATTCAATCCATTGAGTCTGCACTGACCTCAATCCCACCCAAACCCTATCCCCTTGTGTACACTAAACTGTTCACTTCCAGAGCTCTCTCGCTCTTCATGGAACAACACAGCACGGGAAACAGGCCCTTCGGCCCAACGAGCCCGCGCTGCCATTTTAACATTGTGAGTCCCCTCTTCCACCCGTGACCCTTGTCTACGCTTATGCCACTCCACATTGGAAACCAGATCGAGGGGAGACTAATTTAGGGACAATTTGTTACACCCAATCAGCCTAACAGCACATCTTTGGGGTGTGGGAGGAAACCAGAGCACCCGGAGAAAACCCACACAAGCACATGGAGAATGTGCAAACTCCCACAGACACCGACCCAAATCCATGTATCTGCACAGCAAACAGTGATAGTCACTGAGCTGTCATGTTGCCCATCAGATGGTCCAGTTTAAGTGTACACTAACGACGTGAAGCACTAGGCTACTCTCGAAACATCCAAGAGCAGCCCTCGCACAACCCACCGCGTGTATGTCCCTCGTTGGGGAACAAGGCGGACCGAGTGTTCTTTTGTGTATGTGAGTAGGAGACGGGCAAGTCTAAATTGTGAAGATGCAGGTGTTTCTTCATAGTCAACTTGAACATTTGGATAACCGGTCAGCTATCCATTCCAGGCTGGATGGAAGGGCAGTATTTGCACATGCTGGATGCCATTGGTTTACACAAAGTGTTGCAGTTCCTCCCCAGTGAAAGCAGACCCCTAATCAGAGACTAGACATAGACATAGAACCCTACAGTGCAGAAACAGGCCCTTCGGCCCATCGAGTCTGCACCGAACACAATCCCACCCAGACCCTATCCCCATATCCCTACACATTTTACCTGCTAATCCCTCTAACCTACACATCCCAGGACACTAAGGGGCAATTTTAGCATCGCCAATGAACCTAACCCGCACATCTTTGGACTGTGGGAGGAAACCGGAGCACCCGGAGAAAACCCACGCAGACACGAGGAGAATGTGCAAACTCCACACAGGCAGTGACCCGAGCCAGGAATCGAACCCAGGACCCTGGAGCTGTGAACCAGCAGTGCTAACCACTGTGCTACCGTGTCGCCCTGATTTATCAGCATGGACGCCCCGAAACTGGGGCAATTCCTCTTTGGCTTTGGGCATGATCTTAAGACCCTCAGGCAGCCTTACAAGCAAAATCAGGGCCTACGGGTGGCAATTGTTTGCTGTAGTTTATAGATTGTTGCCAGGGAGATTGTAGTCTTCATCTTAGGTATGTCTATCCACTTAGAGTAGGCATTAATGATGATCAGGAACACAGTGCCCATGAAAGAGTCTGCAGAGCCATTGAGGATTGGAAAATGATGGGGAAAAGAATCGAGGCATTGAAATCGAACTGAAGACTGTGGGTGAGAAATGGCATTGAGAATAAGGACTGGGAAGAGGGCTTAGAACTAACAACTGGGACTGAGCACTTGAAACAAACAGTAGAACAAGGGATGGAACCGAGCACTGGGAACGCAGCTGGAATAAAGGGTGAGAGATAAAATGGAAGGGAAAGGTATAAAGAATGAGTAGAAATTGAGATTGGAAATAAGGATCAGAAAAGGGTTAAAAATAAAGGATAAAAACAACAACTGGACACAATGGTTAGAAAAGAGTGAGGGGAGAGAGACCTGGATGCCATAGCCTGGATTCTCTGACAACCTTATTTTAGTAAAAAGTCTGATAACACCAGGTTTTAGTCCAACCGATTTATTTGATAATATTCTCACAAGCAAGCAAGCTTTCGGGGTTAGCCCCTTCGTCAGGTGAATTTTAGCCTTATTTTAGCCCTGTTACCAGTCCCTTTATTTTAAACCGGTTAATAGAATACACTTGGGAATCTAGTCTAGAGATTTGGGTATTTTAATTATAGAATCACAGATCCTGTAATGTAGTGAGGTACAGGTTGGATTCTAATCAAGGTGTTTTGGTGATTTATAAATAGAATAATCGAGACCAGGAAGCGAGTTACAGGCTGGAATCTAACTGAGGCATTCTGCTGGTTTATATATGGAATAACAAATACCATGGGATTTAAGTGATGGGTTTGTGGTTTCTATGTAGAATTACAGATTTATGAGAGTATGGTGTCCTTTGTGACTCTGCTTATCTTTGTTCTGCCATTTACACATTCTTATCTCTTAATGGCCGCTATTAGCACCCTTCTTAGACATGATCACCACCATTTACATTGCTTTTGCTTTTTTGTCCATGACAACTTTGTCAATCCCCCTCCTCCCCCTCAATCTAACAGTGTAAATATCATCCTATTTTCAGCTCTGATGAAGATTCATCCAAACTCGCAGCACCGGCTCTATTCTCTCCTGGTGTGGAGATGCCAGCGTTGGACTGGGGTAAACACAGTAAGAAGCCTCACAGCACCAGGTTAGAGCCCAACATAAGAACATAAGGAATAGAAGCAGGAGTAGGCCATCTAGCCCTTCGAGCCTGCCCCGCCATTCAATAAGATCATGGCTGATCTGAAGTGGATCAGTTCCACTTTCCTGCTTTCTCCCCATAACCCTTAATTCCCTTGTCTATCAGAAACCTATCTACTCGTGACTTAAATATATTTAGTGAGGTAGCCTCCACCACTTCAATGGGCAGAGAATTCCAGAGATTTACCACCCTTTGAGTGAAGAAGTTCCTCCTCAACTCTGATCTAAACTGCTCCCCTCCCCCTTATCTTGAGGCTGTGCCCTCTAGTCCTGCTATCCTTTCTAAGCGGGAAGAATCTCTCTACCTCTACTCTATCCATCCCCTTCATTATCTTATACATCTCTATAAGATCCCTCCTCATCCTTCTAAACTCCAATGAGTACAGACCCAGTCTATTTAGTCTCTCTTCATAGTCCAACCCCCTCATCTCCGGTATCAGCCTAGTGAACCTCCTCTGCACTCCCTCCAAGGGCAATATATCCTTCCGCAAGTGCGGCAACCAAAACCACACACAGATTTATTGTAGCAAATGCCACTAGTTTTCGGAACGCTGTTCCTTTGTCAGGTGAGTGGAAAATTCTGATCAGAAACAGGGTATATAAAGGCACACACAGTTTACAGAATACTGATTAGAATGCAAATCTTCTAATCAGTGTGCCTTTATACGCCCTGTTTGTGATCGTAACTCTCCATTCACCTGGCGAAGGGGCAAAGCCCCAAAAGCTAGTGGTGTTTGCTACCAAATAAACCTGTAGGACTTTAACCTGGTGTTGAGAGACTCCTCACTCTATCCTCTCCCCACAGACACTGAGAGACCTGCTGAGATTTTTCAGCATGCTCTGTGTTTTGCTTGGGAGTGGGGATGTGAATGGACAGCATGAGGAATGGAACTGGGGAATAGGAGAGCGAACAGAGGCTGAATGACGGGGCCCTGGAGCGGATCCAGGGAGTCGGAATCGACCAAAATGCGTAAAAGCGATTGGGAGGGTCGGTCAACAGTGAGAGGAGCAGGAATTTTCCGTGTGGACTGAATATTTGCTTCAACAATCACTTCATTTGGAGACAATAGAAGTTGAAAACATTTCCAAAATGAAGTGAAGAAGAAGGAGAATTTAATAAGATAATTGAGAATAATCTGAACTTCAGGAAAAGACAACAAGAAAATAAGAGTGAGTCCAGCGAAGAATGGAATCAGGAGAATACGAGCTTGAAGAAGGAAGCTTCACAATGAGAAATTAACTGGAGAGGTAAAAACAGTGAAATTGATGACACAGAATCAGCAATTCAGACAGAAGGAGACGTGGCAGAACAAGGTTGCTGAAATGGTCACACGAATAGAAAAGAACTGATCTGATAAAATAGTCAAAAAAGATGCTGAACTGAAATGCTGGAAAAAGGAGAAACTTTATTTCTTAAGTAGCAGAAAGAGCGCACCATGACCACTCCTTCACACGTGATAGACCAAGATTGTGAAAGAACTGTTACGACAAAAGACTGTGTTGTGTGGTGATGGGAAGTAAATATTCTCTGTTAGAAGGGAGGAATGTTTTTGCAAAGGAAAGTGAGATGTGATGATATGTGCCTGCGGGCATTACAGTGTAAGGTACTCAGCAGAGCAAGGGTTAACATGGGATTGGAGAGTGGCATCGCCCAAAGTGGGCAGCACGGTGGCACAGAGGTCAGCACTGCTGCCTCACAGTGCCAGGGACCCGGGTTTAATTCCAGCCGCGGGTCACTGTCAGTGTGGAATTTGCACATTCTCCCCATGTCTGTGTGGGTTTCCTTTCCCAGCTCTGGTTTCCTCCCACAGTCCAAAGATGTGCAGATTAGGTTGATTGGCCGTGCTAAATTGCCCCTTAGTGTCAGAGGGACTAGCTAGGGTAAATACGTGGGGTTATGGGGAAAGGGCCTGGGTGGGATTGTTGTCAGTGCACACTCAATAGGCTGATTAGCCTCCTTCTGCGCTGTAGGGATTCTGTAATTCTATTAAAAAAGTGTGATGTATGTAGTCACATGGTCAGAGAACAGTCTAGAACCGATCTCGCTAAGCAGCAAGCTGTATGAAACAGCTGCATGCAAGACCATATGTGGAACTGAACATAAAAGTGTATACATTTAAATAGATGAGTCTTAAGGTCTCGGCAATGAGCCAACACCACTGTAACAATAAGGAAACCATATTAAGTATGTAATATGGCACTTCAGAAGTAGATCCAGTTGGATCAGTGTTGCTGTCAAAAAATATTTTTCATCTCCTGATCAATCTGTTATAGACATAACTGATGTCTCCATGGAAACAAGTAGTAATGAATTGTCCTGTACCAGAAGCGGTACCCTAAGAGGTACCTGTAATCGCAGCTCCTGTTAATATTTATCCTATGGAAACATTTTAGACCACAGAATTACACCATGCCACAAGAAATAGTAAAACCCATCAAAGACCCAGTTCATAATTGTCCAACTCATGTACATAACGTTTAGTTAGAATTTAGAGTTGTGTGAATTCGTTAGTGAAGATTGTACAAAGGAGTTAATAGGGGAGGGATGTGAGGATTGCCCCTGTAAGGGAAACACAGCAGAGTAAGGGTCACCTAACCTGGTAACTGATTGGGACTCAGAGTGGGGAATCACCCCAGGGGGAGGAGTTTTTTTTTGGCTGGAGGCATTCCACGCGATGAGCAGCAGACATACTATTGCACTATTGTGGGCGGCACGGTAGCACAGTGGTTAGCACTGCTGCTTCACAGCTCCAGGGTCCTGGGTTCGATTCCCGGCTCGGGTCACTGTCTGTGTGGAGTTTGCACATTCTCCTCGTGTCTGCGTGGGTTTTCTCCGGGTGCTCCGGTTTCCTCCCACAGTCCAAAGATGTGCGGGTTAGGTTCATTGGCTATGCTAAAATTGCCCCTTAGTGTCCTGGGATGTGTAGGTTAGAGGGATTAGCAGGTAAAATGTGTAGGGATATGAGGATAGGGTCTGGGTGGGATTGTGTTCGGTGCAGACTCGATGGGCCGAAGGGCCTGTTTCTGCACTGTAGGGTTCTATGTAGGGTTCTATGTTCACTTGTAATCCTTTGTACACATATGAGTCATAGAGTCATAGAGGTTTACAGCGTGGAAATAGGCCCTTCGGCCCAACTCGTCCATGCTGCCCTTTTTTAAAAACCCATAAGCTATCCCAATTATCCGCATTTGGCCCATATCCCTCTGCACTCATTGTACCCATTTAACTGTCTAAATGCTTTTTAAAAGATAAAACTATACCCACCTCTACTTCTATCTCTGGCAGTTTGTTCCAGATATTCACCACCCTTGTGAAAAAAATTGTCTCTCTGGACACTTGTGTCTTTCCCCTCTCGCCTTAAACCTATGCTCTCTAGTTTTAGACTCCCCTACCTTTGGGAAAAGATACTGACTATCTAGCTGATCGGTGCCCCGCATTCATTTATAGACCTCCGTAAGATCACCCCCCCCCCCGAGCCTCCGACGCTCCAGAGAAAAAAGTCCCAGTTTGCCCAGCCTCTCCTTACAACTCACTGCATCAATTCCCAGTGGCATCCTAGTATATCTTTTCTGCACTCTTTCTAGTTTATTAATATGATTAATAACATTGCCTGGCGAACGAATCAAAGAATGGCTGTCACTATTCTGTTTAATTGGAAAAAGTTGTTAACTAATGAAATCCCTGAGGCGGTATCAATGCGGAGAGCTGTTGTGATTCCTGAGAAAATCGGTGCCAATGGGATAGGAGGAACTATTCACGCGTATGCAGGATGTACTAGCAGGATGGTCTCAGAGACATTATAATCACTGGCATTCCACACATGATGTGGAGATGCCAACGTTGGACTTGGGTAAACACAGTAAGAAGTCTCACAACACCAGGTTAGAGTCCAACCAGTATTCTGTAAATTGTGTGTGACTTTATATGCCCTTCTCCGAACAGAACCTTCCACACACCTGACGAAGGGAGACCGTTTCCAAAAGCTTGTGGGATTACTATCAGATAGATTGGTTGGACTCTAACCTGGTGTTGTGAGACTTCTTACTGTGTTCCACACATGCACAGAATTGCCATCTTGCAGAACTTATGGACAGTGTTTTTGGAATCCACATACCAAAGGGGGGGAATTTTGCCATCATTAATCGAGGGATTGAGTTTAGGAGTCGGGAGGTAATGCTGCAACTTTATAGGCCCCTTGTCAGTCCCAACTTGGAGTACTGTGCGCAGTTCTGGTCATCTCACTACAGGAAGGATGTGAAAGCTATTGAGAGGGTGCGGAGGAGATTTACAAGGATGTTGCCTGGATTGGGAGGCATGCCTTATGAGGATAGGTTGAGGGAGCTAGGACTCTTCTCCCTGGAGAGACGAAGGTTGAGAGGCGACCTGATAGAGGTTTATAAGATGTTGAGAGGAATAGATAGGGTGGATTCTCGGAGGCTATTTCCCAGGGCTGAAATGGTCGCTACGAGAGGACACAGGTTTAAGGTGCTGGGGAGCAGGTACAGAGGAGATGTCAGGGGTAAGTTTTTCACTCAGAAGGTGGTGGGTGAGTGGAATCGGCTGCCATCGGTGGTGGTGGAGGCGAACTCGCTGGGGTCTTTTAAAAGACTTCTGGGTGAGTGTATGGGATCTAATGTGATTGGGGGTTATAGATAGGTCTATGGATTGGTAGGTGTTGATATGATCGGCACAACTTGTGGGCCAAAGGGCCTGTTTGTGCTGTAATGTTCTATCCCGCCTGCCAGAGGAATCGTACTGGATGGGGCAGATCACGCAAAGGTCTATTGACTCTGGGCCGAAACTTCCAGCCTCATGTGAGCGCGGCTGAGAAGTTCCACCCAAAAGTCAGGTGACCTTCTTGGCAGCAACCTTCTGCAGCCCATTTTAAAAGAAAAGTTAGTTCCAGAAGATTCCAAACTGATTATAGTTAAGTTTAAAAGTTATGGACAGGACGTGCCTCTACCAGGCGTGACCCCAAGCTCAAAAGTACTTCGTTGTTGGTAAATCGCTATGAGTTGTCTGGCGTGTCTGAAAATCTTTCCTATACCCTGATAGGAACTTCATTCCTTTAGCTGTTTTCTCCACCTCTTTTGGCCAATCAAGTTCATGGTGGTTAAAATTTCTCACGATTGTTATTCTATTTATTACTCATTCCCTAATTTATTCACCCTTCTCTTCCTCTGCCTCCCTTCGTTATCAGATGGTCCAATAAAGACACGTATTATTGTGATCTATCATTTAATATCTTTTATCTCTTATCTATAAATATCTACTTGTCTTCCTGAGGGCTGTTTTTTTTCTAATGTTAACCATTAATAACCGGTGATTCAAACTCCCCTTTTCATGTATGTTATTCTGTGCAATGTTTAATTCCCAATCGTGATTCTTCTATAAAGCCGTTTCTGAGTAATCCTGACTATATCTGGTTCCTTGCAACATATTACTGCCTCCAGTTCCTCTGCTTTGTGAAGGAGACTGTGTGCATTACTGAACAGAGAATTTAGCTCATTTTTAATAGCAGTCCCTCTCACTGTACCGTTAACCATCTTATAATAACTCCTTGCAATTCCCTGGCCATTTATGACCTCTCTTACTTGGTCTGCCCTCTGTTTGCCTTTCTCGTGTTCAGTTTTATTTAAAGTTATTTCATTACCTGTATGCGCCTTCCTCTGTCTGACTAGTTTAAAGCATTCAAAAACCTCCCCTTTACCTTTCCTCAATTAGACACTGCTCCCATCTGGTTAACATAGATTCGATACCATTGGTACAGGTTCCTCTCTTGTCCTGCCAGGAGTACCAGTGTCCCATAAAATTAACTCCTCTTTCCCGAAACCAATCCTTTGGCCATTCTTCTGACTTGTTTGTCTCTTTGTCAATTAATGTGAGGCTCAGGCAGGCTCAGGAGGGTGTGGAGAGTCTGCAGAAGGATCTAGATAGGCTGGGCGAATGGGCCAGGAAATGGCAAATGGAATTTAATGTTGGCAAGTGCGAGGTGGTCCACTTTGGTTGGAATAATGGTAGGAAGGACTATTACTTACGTGGCGAAAAACTGCAGCAGGCGACGGCGCAGAGGGACCTGGGGGTCCTTGTGCATGAGTCGCAAAAACCCAGCTTGCAGGTGCAGCAGGTGGTCAGGAAGGCCAATGGGATGCTGGCTTTCATAGCGAGGGAGATTGAATATAAAAGTAGGGAGGTCTTGCTGCAGCTGTATAGGGCATTGGTGAGGCCGCAGCTGGAGTACTGTGTGCAGTTTTGGGCGCCGCACTTATGTAAGGATATTTTGGCCTTGGAGGGAATGCAGAGGAGGTTTACTAGGCTGATACCGGAGTTGAGGGGGTTGAGCTATGAGGAGAGGCTGAATAAACTAGGCTTGTACTCGTTAGAGTTTAGAAGAATGAGGGGAGATCTCATTGAGACGTATAAGATGATGAATGGGATGGATAGGATAGAGGTGGAGAGACTCTTCCCGCTCAGAAAGGACAGTAGGACTAGGGGGCACAGCCTCAAGATAAAGGGGGGGGGGGGGGCGGTTTAGATCGGAGTTGAGGAGGAACTTCTTCACTCAAAGGGTGGTGAATCTCTGGAATTCTCTGCCCGTTGAAGTGGTGGAGGCTGCCTCGCTAAATATTTTTAAGACGCGGGTTGATGGGTTTTTGATAAGCGAGGGGATTAAGGGTTATGGGGAGAGGGCGGGAATGTGGAACTGAGCCACGACAGATCAGCCATGATCTTATTGAATGGCGGGGCAGGCTCGAAGGGCTAGATGGCCTACTCCTGCTCCTATTTCTTATGTTCTTATAATCCAGAGACTACTACTCATGATATTCTTCTTTTCAATTTTGCTCTTAACTTCATCAGCAGGTTTACTTCCCTGTTCGTGACTATGTTTGTTCCAACCATGGCATTTCCAAACTTCTTTCCAAATTCCTCTGATATCTCAAGGTATCTCTCCGTCAGGATTCTCATTCTTGTCAGTGGAGCATGCTACTTATCCCAGAATGATAGAACATAGAACACTACAGCACAAACAGGCCCTTCGGCCCACGAGTTGCGCCGATCACATCAACACCTACCAACCTACAGACCTATCTATAACCCTCAATCTCATTAAACCCCATATACTCATCCAGAAGTCTTTTAAAAGACCCCAGCGAGTTTGCCTTCACCACCACTGACGGCAGCCGATTCCATTCACTCACCACCCTCTGAGTGAAAAACTTACCCCTAACATCACTTCTGTACTTCCCTCCCTGTACCTTAAATCTGTGTCCTCTCGTAGCAACCATTTCAACCCGGGGAAATAGCCTCTGAGAGTCCACCCTATCTATTCCTCTCAACATTTTGTAAACTTCTATCAGGTTTCTCAACCTTCGTCTCTCCAGGGAAAAGAGTCCCAGCTTCCTCAACCTAACTTCATAAGGCATGCCTCCCAGTCCAGGCAACATCCTTGTAAATCTCCTCTGTACCCTCTCAATAGCTTCTACATCTTTCCTATAGTGAGGCGACCAGAACTGCGCACAATACTCTAAATGAAGCCTGACAAGGGTCTTATAAAGTTGCAGCATTACCTCCCGACTCCTAAACCCAATCCCTCGATTAATGAAGGCCAGTTCACCATACGCCTTCTTGACCACCTCCTCCACCTGCGAGGCCGATTTAAGAGTCCTGTGGACCCGGACCCCTAGATCCTTCTGCTCTTCAACACTACTCAGACTTCTGCCCTTGATAGTGTACTCGTTCATCCCGTTGGTTCTGCCAAAATGGACAACTACGCATTTATCCGCGTTGAATCCATCTGCCACTTCTCCGCCCAGTCCTGCATCCTATCTATGTCCTGCTGCAACTTTTGCCATCCTTCCAGACCATCCACAACACCACTGACCTTATGTGGTGGTGATAGAGTTCCCTATCACCACCCCATTTCAATTCTGTTCTTGCTCCCACCTTGAACATTCTTCTGCATGAGAATGCTGTAGCCTGTACTGTGGTCTTGCCTTCAAGGGATAGCAGCATGCTATCACTTTAAGGGAAGTGTGTCATATGATCCAGCCTCAGTTTCACTTTGGCCTGGAGCGGAACACAGCACGCACAACTCGGCTGCTGATGTCTCCAAGCTTTCTGTGTTTATGTTGATGAGTGCCTAGCACTAATAAAGTAAACCATATCACAATGTGTTTTCACAACCCCTTACAAGTGATTGGTGCTTTTATAATATCAGAACACACAACATGCCTGACAGCAAGATTCAGTACAGGTACATAGAACATAGAACATTACAGCGCAGAACAGGCCCTTCGGCCCACGATGTTGCGCCGACCAGTTACAAAACAATGACCCACTAGCCTAAACCAATCTCTTTTCATCCATAAACCTATCCACAGAACTTTTAAATGCCCCCAAACTAGGTGCATTTACAACTGCAGCTGGCAGGGCATTCCAGTCCCTCACCACCCTCTGGGTAAAGAACCTACCCCTGACATCTGTCCTATAACTACCCCCCCTTAATTTAAAATCGTGCCTCCTCGTGTTAGCTTTCTCCATCCTAGGAAAAAGGCTGTCACTATCTACCCTGTCTAAACCTCTAATCATCTTATATGTTTCAATAAGATCCCCTCTTAGCCGCCTTCTTTCCAGCGAAAACAACCCCAAATCTCTCAATCTCTCCTCATAGGATCTCCCCTCCATACCAGGCAACATCCTGGTAAACCTCCTCTGCACCCTCTCCAAAGCCTCCACATCCTTCCTGTAATGTGGGGACCAGAACTGCACACAAAACTCCAAGTGCGGCCGCACCAGAGATGTGTACAGTTGCATCATGACGCTGCGACTCCTAAATTCAATCCCCCTACCAATAAACGCCAAAACTCCGTATGCCTTCTTAACAACTTTATCTACTTGATTCCCAACTTTCAGGGATCTATGTACACATACACCTAGATCCCTCTGCTCCTCCACACTATTCAAAGTCCTCCCGTTAGCCCTATACTCAACACATCTGTTATTCCTACCGAAATGAATTACCTCACACTTCTCCACATTAAACTCCATCCGTCACCTCTCAGCCCAGCTCTGCAACCTTTCTAAGTCATCCTGCAAACTATGACACCCTTCCTCACAATCTACCACACCTCCGACTTTGGTGTCATCAGCAAACTTACTAATCCACCCAACTATACCCTCATCCAGATCATTAATAAAAATTACAAACAGCAGTGGCCCCAAAACAGATCCCTGAGGCACACCACTTGTAACCGAACTCCATGACGAATATTTCCCATCAACCACCACTCTCTGTCTCCTATCTGCTAGCCAATTCCTGATCCAATTACCTAGATCACCCCCAATCCCATACATCTGCATTTTCTGCAGAAGCCTACCATGGTGAACCTTATCAAACGCCTTGCTAAAATCCATATACACCACATCAACTGCCTTACCCCTATCCACCTCTTTGGTCACTTTCTCAAAGAACTCGATAAGGTTAGTAAGGCATGACCTACCCGCTACAAAACCATGCTGACTGTCTCTAATCAACTCATTACTTTCCAAATAACTATAAATCCTGTCTCTAATAATCCTTTCCAAAACCTTACCCACCACAGAAGTAAGACTCACCGGTCTATAATTCCCAGGGAGGTCCCTTCTCCCCTTCTTAAACAATGGGACAACATTTGCTGTCCTCCAATCTTCTGGTACTATACCAGAGACTAACGACGACCTGAAGATCAGAGCCAGAGGCTCCGCAATCACCCCTCTTGCCTCCCAAAGAATCCTAGGGTAAATCCCATCTGGACCAGGGGACTTATCTATTTTCAATCCCTCTAAAATATCCAGCACATCCCCCGTATCAACTGCAATACTATCTATTTTACACCCCTGCACCCCAGTGTCCTCCTCAGCTACATTCCTGTCCCCTTGCGTGAACACCGAAGAGAAATATTGGTTCAACGCCTCTCCAATCTCCTCCGGTTCCACACACAACTTCCCTCTACTGTCTGTAACTGGCCATAATCTTGCCCTAACCAACCTTCTGTTCTTGACATACCTGTAAAACGCCTTAGGGTTCACCTTAATCCTATCAGCCAAAATCATCTCATGCCCTCTTTTAGCCCTTCTTAACTCCCTCTTCAACTCCCTCCTAGCCAATCTAAAACTTTCTAATGCACTACCTGAGCCCTCAAGCCTCATCCGAACATAAGCCTCCTTTTTCTTCCTAACCAACGAATCAACTTTTTTGGTGCACCACGGTTCCCTGGGCCTACCAAATCCTCCTTGCCTGACAGGGATATACTTATCACAGACCCGCAATAGCTGCTCCTTGAAAAATCTCCACATCTCGGATGTTCCCAGTCCCTGTAATCTCCCATTCCAACCAATGCTTCTTAATTCTCTCCTAATAGCCTCATAATTACCCTTCCCCCAGCTGAAACTACTGACCCGAGGTTCATGCCTATCCCTTTCCATCACTAAGGTGAATGTAACCGAATTGTTGTCACTATCCCCAAACTGTACACCAACTTCCAAGTCTAGCACCTGGTCTGGCTCATTACCGAGCACCAAATCCAATATAGCCTCACCTCTCGTCGGCCTATCTACATACTGAGTCAAAAAACCTTCTTGCACACTTTGAACAAAAACTGACCCCTCTAACGAGCCAGAGCTGTAGCAATTCCAATCTACATGAGTAAAGTTAAAGTCCCCCATAACAATTACCCTATTACTTTCACTCCTAACAAGGATCGTCTCCGCAATCCTTTCCTCAACCTCTCTAGAACTTTTTGGAGGTCTTTCACCCCCTCTACTCAGGATCCCACCCACAGCAAGCTGAACAGTGTTGATCCAGAAGGAACTCTTCCAGTGTAGATAATAAAAATATAATAAAACTTACTCCAACCTATAAATCAAAGAAAAGGTTTACTAAAGAAACTTCATTACTCCAAACTTGAGGTCTCGTCCTGGGCCATTCCCAGTTCCCCACAAGTCCCAACGTGTTTTAATTTATACAGTGTCGGTGAGTCAGCTGATCATAACATCATTCTGCCATTGGCTACATGGTTTACTGGGTCAGCTGACCCTTACAGCTTGTTCCCATTGGTCACGTTACAACAGATCCAATATTATCACCAGTTAGATTGTAACAAACAGTCTGAGATTGTGCTAAAGGGCATGGGGTGATATTCAGTGCTCTAGCCGGACGTTGCAGAGTGTTTGAAATTGCAGAGTAGCGACTATGCAGAAAAGCTTTGAAGGGGACATGGATACAGTGATGGTGCTGGTAAGCAGATGGCTCTATTGTAGTGAGACTGCAATGAAAAGCCTGTCTGTTCAGTGAGTGGGACCAGCACTGGGTTAGCTCAGTCAGGAAGGGTGAGTATCCTGTTTTGGCTCAATCGATAGTGAGCAAGGGAAAGTCAAACAAACAAGACAAAGTCCCAAATTTCGAGGTTGGGATTCTAATAGGTGGCACTTTGGAGAAGTGAGTGAAAGCTGTTACCGCAACATTCATCCAAGGTGTATGGAAAGGACGGACGGTCAAAGGGACACTGTTTAAATGCCCACAAAATTCCCCAGGTTGAACTGGGATGCACCTGTCCTACCATCCACATTGAAAATGTTAAACCAGTGTTTGGTTTCCTGATTCACTTATGTGCAAACCAGACAAGCAAGTGATAAAAATTCACCTAACAATTGGGAATGAAGATCTGTAAAGGTTGAACATGTCAGGATTAAACAGCAGAAGAGGTAAAGGATCCCCCGACCAAATGGACTGATCAGATTAAACTTCCGTAATTTGTCAACTAAAGTTCATGTCATTTTAACATCAGCCAACAGAATCCGCAGACTCTCAGTCAGCAGATACAGAGAACTGCATGTAAACTCAGGAGTACAGAATATAGGGCTAATGGAAGGACTCTTAGTAGTGTTGATGAGCAGAGAGATCTCGGGGTACATGTGCATTGATCCCTGAAAGTTGGCACCCAGGTTGATAAGGTTGTTAAGAAGGCGTACGGTGTGTTAGCTTTTATTGGTAGAGGGATTGAATTTCGGAGCTGTGAGGTTATGTTGCAACTGGTGCGGCCGCAGTTTGGAGTATTGCGTACAGTTCTGGTCGCCGCATTATAAGAAAGATGTGGAGGCATTGGAAAGGGTGCAGAGGAGGTTTACCAGGATGTTGCCTGGTATGGTGGGAAGGTCTTATGAGGAAAGGCTGAGGGACTTGAGGTTATTTTCATTGGAGAGAAGAAGGTTACGAGGTGACCTAATTGAGGCATACAAGATGACCAAAGAATTGGATAGGGTGGACAGTGAGAGCCTTTTTCCTCGGATGGTGATGGCTAACACGAGGGGACATAGCTTTAAATTGAGGGGCGGTAATTATAGGACGGATGTCAGAGGTAGGTTCTTTACTCAGAGGGTAGTAAGGGCGTGGAATGCCCTGCCTGCAGCAGTTGTGGACTCGCCAACTTTAAGGGCGTTCAAATGGTCAGTGGATAGGCATATGGATAACATTGGAATAGTTTAGGTTAGAGGGTCATTAGATTGGTTCCACTGGTCGGCGCAACATCGAGGGCCAAAGGGCCTGTACTGCGCTGGAATGTTCTAAGTTCTAACTCTGAATTTACAAACTCTATGAACTGGTTGACAGAGTTGTTGAGTTGTCAATCACATCCACTCCCATGGAAGCATTCCAGAAAGATATGCGAGATAAGCCTCAAACATAGAAGCAGGAGAAGGCCATTTGGCCCTTCGAGCCTGCTCTGTCATTCATGTCTGATCATCAAATCCTGATCCCCCCTACCCCCAACTCCATCCCATATCATAAGAACATAAGAAATAGGAGCAGGAGTAGGCCATCTGGCCCTTCGAGCCTGCCCCGCCATTCAATAAGATCATGGCTGATCTGTCGTGGCTCAGTTCCACATTCCCACCCTCTCCCCATAACCCTTAATCCCCTCTCTTATCAAAAACCCATCAACCCGTTTCTTAAAAATATTTAGCGAGGCAGCCTCCACCACTTCAACGGGCAGAGAATTCCAGAGATTCACCACCCTTTGAGTGAAGAAGTTCCTCCTCAACTCTGTTCTAAACTGCACCCCCTTTATCTTGAGGCTGTGCCCCCTAGTCCTACTGTCCTTTCTGAGCAGGAAGAGCCTCTCCACCTCGATCCTATCCATCCCATTCATCATCTTATACGTCTCAATGAGATCTCCCCTCATTCTTCTAAACTCTAACGAGTACAAGCCTAGTTTATTCAGCCTCTCCTCATAGCTCAACCCCCTCAACTCCGGTATCAGCCTAGTAAACCTCCTCTGCACTCCCTCCAAGGCCAAAATATCCTTGCGTAAGTGCGGTGACCAAAACTGCACACAGTACTCTAGCTGCGGCCTCACCAATGCCCTATAAAGCTGCAGCAAGACCTCCCTACTTTTATATTCAATCCCCCTCGCAATGAAGGCCAGCATCCCATTCGCCTTCCTGACCACCTGCTGCACCTGCAAGCTGGGTTTTTGCGACTCATGCACAAGGACCCCGAGGTCCCTCTGCACCGTCGCCTGCTGCAGTTTTTCGTCCCGTAAGTAATAGTCCTTCCTACCATTCCTCCTACCAAAGTGGACCACCTCACACTTGCCAACATTAAATTCCATTTGCCATTTCCTGGTCCATTTGCCCAGCCTATCTAGATCCTTCTGCAGACTCTCCACACCCTCCGCACAATTTGCCTTTCCCCCAATCTTGGTGTCATCAGCAAATTTTGACATCATACACTCGGTTCCCTCCTCCAGATCATCTATATAAATGGTAAATAGCTGTCCTCGTGTGTTGATGAAGTTCTAAGTGCTAGCCAATTGTTGCCACGCTCACAAAAACCCTTAAGTTTCACGAGGCATGTAGACATGATTGTCGTCTGTACGCACCAGGATCTTTAAGATTCATTCACAGTATTGTGGGTATCCCTGGCTAGGCCAGCATTTATTGCCCATGGGAAGATGGTTGTGAGCTGCCTTCTCGAATCGCTGCTGTCCATGTGGTGTAGGTACACCCGCAGTGCAGTTAGGGAGGGATTTTGACCCAGTGACAGTGAAGGAACAACGATATATTTCCAAGCCAGGAGATGGTGAGTGACTTGGAAGGGAACACCCAGGAGGTGTTATTTCCAGATGTCTGCTGCTTTTGTCCTTCTAGATGCCAGTGTTCATGGGTTTGGCAGGTGCTGTCTGAAGGGCCTTGGTGAGTTTCTGCAGTGCATCTTGTAGATGGTACACACAGTTGCTACTGTAGATCAGTGGTGGAGGGAGTGAACATTTGTGGATAGGATGCCAGTCAAGTTGATGGCTTTGTCCTGGATCGTTTGAGCTTCTTGAGGTGTTGTGAATCATTGAATCTCCACAGTGCAGAAGGAGGACATTTAGTCCATCATGTTTGCACCGACCACAATCCCACCAAGGCCCTATTCCTGTAACCCCACATATTTATTCTATTAATCCCCTGACACTAGGGTCAACTTAGCATCGCCAATCAACCCAACTTGCCCATCTTTGGACTGTGGGAGGAAACTGAAGCACCCGGAGGCAACCCATGCAGACATGGGGAGAACATGCAAACTCTACACAATCGCCCGAGACTGGAATTGAACCCAGGTCCCTGTGTGGCAGCAGGTGATCAAGATCCCATTACAATCCTAGATGATCTTCTTCACTTTCCATGATATCAGCAATCTTGGTATCATTTACAAACTTATGAACCATGCCTACTAAATTCTCATCCAAATCATTAATATAAATGACAAATAACAGTGGACCCAGCACTGATCCCTGAGGCACACCGCTGGTCACAGGTCTCCAGTTTGAAAAACAATTCTCTACAACCACCCTCTGTCTTCTGTCATCAAGCCAATTTTGTATCCATTCAGATACCTCACCCTGGATCCTGTGAGATTTAACCTTATGCAACAATCTACCATGCGGTTCCTTGTCAAAGGCCTTGCTAAAGTCCATGTAGACAACATCAACTGCACTGCCCTCATCTACCTTCTTGGTTACCCCTTCAAAAACCTCATTCAAATTTGTGAGACATGATTTTCCACTCACAAAGCCATGCTGACTGTCCCTAATCAGTCCTTGCGTCTCTAAATGCCTGTAGATCCTGTCTCCCAAAATATCTTCCAGCAATTTACCCGCCACAGATGTGTGGCTCACTGGCCTGTAGTTCCCAAACTTTCCCCTGCAGCCCTTTTTAAACAAAGGCACATTTGCCGCCTTCCAATCTTCAGGCACCTCACCTGTGACTATCGATGATTCAAATATCTCAGCCCTCCCTAGCCTCCCACAATGTCCTGGGATATGGGGGGAGTGAGTTACTCTCAGCAGGGTTCCCAGCTTCTGACTTGCTCTGGTAGCCACAGTATTTATACGGGTAGTCCAGTTCATTTCCTGGTCAATGGTGGCCCCCGGGATGTTGATGAAGGGAGAATGGGTGATAATAACGCCATTGAATGTCAAGGGGCAATAGTTAGGTTGTCTCTTGTTGGAGATGCTCACTGCCTGGCATTTGTGTGCACATACGTCAGCCCAAGGCCCAGGACTTGCTGCAATTGGACATGGAAGCTATTGAGAGGGTGCAGAGGAGATTTACAAGGATGTTGCCTGGATTGGGAGGCATGCCTTATGAAGATAGGTTGAGGGAGCTGGGACTCTTCTCCCTGGAGAGACGAAGGTTGAGAGGTGACCTGATAGAGGTTTATAAGATGTTGGGAGGTATAGATAGGGTGGATTCTCAGAGGCTATTTCCCAGGGCTGAAATGGTCGCTTCGAGAGGACACAGATTTAAGGTGCTGGGGAGCAGGTACAGAGGAGATGTTAGGGGTAAGTTTTTCACTCAGAGGGTGGTTGAGTGAATGGAATCGGCTGCCGTCGGTGGTGGTAGAGGCGAACTCGCTGGGGTCTTTTAAAAGACTTCTGGATGAGTACATGAGATCTAATGGGATTGGGGGTTATAGATAGGCCTGTTAGGTAGGGATATGATCGGCACAACTTGTGGGCCGAAGGGCCTGTTTGTGCTGGAGTGTTCTCTGTTCTGTAAAGTAGCTGAAGATGGTTGGGCCTAGGAACTACCCTGAGGAAATCCTGCGGTGATGTCTCGGAGCTCATATAATTGACCTTCAGTCACTACAACCGTCATTCTTTGTGTCAAGTATGAGTCCAACCAGAGGAGAGTTTCCCCCGATTCCCACCAGGTTTGCTAGGCCTCCTTAATGCCACATTTGGCCAAATGTTGCCTCGCGTTAAGGGCAGTTACTCTCGCCACACCTCCGGTATTCAGCTCTTGCGTCCAAGTTTGAACCAGGCTGTCAGGAGCAGAGAGGTCCTGTCTGATCCCAAGCCGAGCATCAGTGAGCAGATTGTCACTGAGCAACCGCTGCTTGCTAATGACCCCTCACATCACTTCGTTGCTGCTGGAGAGTAGACTGACGTGGGGGAAATTGGGAGAATGTGCAAACTCCACACACACACACACACACACACACACACACACACACACTGAAACCCAAGCCAGAGATTGAACTTGGGTCGCTGGAACTGTGAAGCAGCAGTGCTAACCACTGTGCCACCCTGCTGCCCATTACTTGCTGTGCATGCAAGTAGTCCTGCTTTGTGCAGGTTGACATTTCATTTTTAGATCTGCGTGGTGTTGCTCGTGGCGTGCCCTCCTGCACCAATTCTGCAGGGCACGTGACTGAAAGGGCCATTGGCAGTCGCAGTGTGTGCAGTGTGCTAGAGCAAAGGCTGATGTAGCTAACAACGTGGCGCTTTTGGAGGGTCAGTGCAGACTCGATGGGCCGAATGGCTTCCTTCTGCACCGTCGGGAATCTATGATTCTAATACACGGCATTGGTCAGCCTGATTCACTCATCGTGTCCGTCAACATGTAAGAACATTTTGTCCTGACTGGGATGAGTTCGGCATCTCTCAGGGAGACAATTTTAAACGCAGGCGGGTCATCACACCAGAATCTTTGTAAGCTGACATTCATCAACCCTACAGTGCAGAAGGAGGCCATTTGGCCCATTGAGTCTACACCGACCACAATCCCACCCAGGCCCTACCCCCATAATCCCATGCATTTACCTTAGCTAGTCCCCCAGCACTAAGGGCCAATTTAGCATGGCCAATCCACCTAACCTGCACATCTTTGGAGTGTGGGAGGAAACACGTACAGACACGAGGAGAATGTGTAAACTCCACACAGACAGTCACCCAAGCCGGGAATCGAACCCAGGTCACTTCTGTGGGAGGCAGCAGTGATAATCACCTGTGCCAGGTTGTAAGTCCAGGTTATGAGCCTGTGTTCAGAAAGGCAGCTTCTACCCATTTCTGAGACTGGCAATTGTATCTCTTACTTTAACGATCTAACTTGACCTGGAACTGTCTGTTGCACCAACAGGATGGGTGATTTGGTTCCAGTAAACGGACTGACAATAACTCGGCTGCACCGTGTTAGGAAGCGTGTACATGCCGCAGGATCACAATAAATGATGGGCACCTCCCCCTGCCCCGACTGACACCACATTAACATTAAACTTGTTCTAATTGCCTCAAGACTCACCGAACCCAGCATTCTGCTGCCTTGCATTCCTCCTTAATTGAGGCTGGGGTCTGGGATTTACACAGATTATCGCACACCTCGTCAAGCTCAGACTGGACTGAGGGTGACACTTTGTTCAGACACATTGAAAGGCCCTTACCTGCCTGCCGGGATTGTCCATTCAATCTTGCCTCGCACTTGGCCAATAATTTTCACAAGAGAGGTTGAACTCAAAAGGTTTTCAGGGTCACCTAAAAACAGACCCCACGAAAGCAGTAACTTCAAGTTTTTAATTTAGAGCGAATTGTAATCTAACCAACCAAGCAAAACTGCTGCCACCAGATCAGTCATTCATGTAATTTTACCCTTTAGTTCATATTAAAAGTACCTCTATCCATTATTTCTCCAAAGTTATTCCTTCCTCTCCTGATACTATTGATTTATCATTCTTCTTCTTTTGTTGTATCTGAGGCACATTCCCCTAAGGGTTGGTTACTCTACTCAAACAGCTGTTCTTCAATGGTATACTTATATCTCCAGGACCCCTTGTGAAAATCCCAATCCCTTATCCGTGAGCTTATCATGCTATCAGCTGCTGTCGGCTCTGGAATTTCCTCCCCAAACATCTCCGCTTATTCCTCCTTTAAAACGCTCCTTAAAACCAGTCGGTTAAATTGGTCACGATGTGGCCGGAATTCTCTGGTCATTCACGCCAGCGGGATTCCTGGTCCGGTTGCGATGAATGAAGGCTTGGCTGAGTGCCAAATTCTCCATCCTCACTTACTGTGGCAGGAGGCATTAATGGCCAGAGGATTCCTCTTAGAATCATAAACCATACAGCGCAATAGAGGCCTTTTGGCCCATCGAGTCCATGTCTACACATTAGAAATATCCGAACTCCCATCTCTCCTTATATGATTCAGTATAAATCCATTTTTTGATAATGCCGCCGTGAAGTGCCAGTTTACAACATTAAAGGTGCTATATAAATGCGAGCTGTTCTTGTTATTGGCTGAATGTTTGACTGCTACCATTGGATGTCTAACACTAGCAGGGGGTGAGTGGTAATAGGGAACCAATAACCCTGACTCCCTGGCCTCTGCTCTTCCAGATGTGGAGATGCCAGCATTGGGCTGGGGTCAACACAGTAAAAGGCTTCTCAACACCAGGTTAATGTCAACAGGTTTATTTGGTAGCAAATGCTACTAGCTTTTGGAGCGCTGCTCCTTCATCAGATGAGTGGGAGTTCTGATCTCCCACTGATCTGCATTCCCACTGAACCCAATTATCTGAATTCAGAATTCCCACTCACCTGATGAAGGAGCAGTGCTCCGGAAGCTGGTGACATTTGCTACCAAATAAACCTGTTGGACTTTAACCTGGTGTTGAGAGACTTCTTACTCTGCTAGTCTACCCAGGATTTACTTTCGGAATTGATGCTGGACAATAACAACTTGCATTTACATTGCGCTTCTGATGGAGGGGGTTGAGCTATGAGGAGAGGCTGAATAAACTAGGCTTGTACTCGTTAGAGTTTAGAAGAATGAGGGGAGATCTCATTGAGACGTATAAGATGATGAATGGGATGGATAGGATAGAGGTGGAGAGACTCTTCCTGCTCAGAAAGGATAGTAGGACTAGAGGGCACAGCCTCAAGATAAAGAGGGGGGGTGGGGTGGGTTTAGAACGGAGTTGAGGAGGAACTTCTTCACTCAAAAGGTGATGAATCTCTGGAATTCTCTGCCCGTTGAAGTGGTGGAGGCTGCCTCGCTAAATATATTTAAGACGCGGGTTGATAAGTTTTTGATAGGCAAGGGGATTAAGGGTTATGGGGAGAGGGCGGGAATGTGGAACTGAGACCCGACAGATCAGCCATGATCTTATTGAATGGCGGGGCAGGCTCGAAGGGCCAGATGGCCTACTCCTGCTCCTATTTCTTATGTTCTTATGTTCTTATTATATATTTATGCGGTTGTATGATTTCTTTAAGAGCCGCTCATATGACTTGATGGTGATGTCACTGGGGTGTTTGATAGGCTCCTGCGCAGACAACAACTGTTTCGCTAATGTATTGTTGTTCATTTGAACCTGTGAGTGCAAACCACATCGTTTTGCTTTTGTATAAGCCCACAAACCCGAACAGCGTTAGTTCGTTACAGTCATCCATAAACATCCCCACTTCTGACCTTATGATGGAGGGAAGGTCATTGATGAATTAGCTGAAGATAGTTGAGTCTTGGACACTACCCTGAGGAACTCCTGCAGTGATGTCCTGGAGCTGAGACAATCATGCTCCAACAGCCACAACTAATTCTCTTCTGTCAGGTATGACTCCAATCAATGGAGAGCCTCCGCCTCAATAAACCACCAATCACCATCTATGACCGTTACCTTGTTAAGAGAATTGTTAGTTAAAGACGGCATCGATTGTATCATAGAGATAGCTGGAACATTTTGAGTAGAGACCTTCTTGGCCTCTTTTAAGGTCAAACTCAATAAACAACTCAATAAACAAACTCAAGTTAAATCAGGACATAGTAAAAGAGGCAGCTCCCCAAAAGGGAGAGGAACAGCCCGAACAAAACCAAAGTACAAAGGGAACTTGAAAACATCAAATTAAAATGTGATTATTAGGGTCAATAATGCACCCCAGCCCCTGCGGTGCCCAACGGGTGCGGAAGGTGTCAACTGCATCACCGCATGCTGCCTCTCCAGGGACACCTAGCCACTAACATAGCTGCCGTAGAGGGGGAGACAGTCACAAAAACCAGCTTCCAGTCAATTTTATTCACTCCGTGTGATATCAATAAACAGCTGAAGGCAATGCTCCAATGCTCCCTGACAATATCCTGATAATAGGACTCAGATGTTATACTTCAGGATGAGCCAGGTCCCTAACTAAACTTTTCCAGTGCAGCTACAACACTGGAGTTACCCAGCAATGTGGAAAATTGCCCAGCCCACAGGAAGTAAGATAAATCCAACCTGCCCAATCGCTCCTCAGCAAAACGGTGCAAGATGTCTTCAACAGCGCTGCCAAGCAACACTTTCTCTGCAATATCACTGACGCTCAGTTCCGCCAAGGTCACTCAGCCCCTGACATCTTTACAACCTTGTTCCGAACGTGGACAAAAGAGCAGGAATCCAGAGGTGAGTTAAGATTTTACTGCATCAATACTGTTGTCTGTGTGGTATCAAGGAGTTCTACAAAACTGGAGTCAGTTTTGTAGAACTCCTTGGATGGATGGCGCCCACGATCGCCCACTGCCTGGTGCGTTTCGCCAGGCCCAGGAGCAGGTTCACGAGGAGGTCGCCAACCCTCCCCTCCCCTCTCAGAGAGCTTCTTGAAGGTTAGTTGCACTGAGGAAGTGTCTTACAATAAATCAGCTTGAACGTAAAGACCAGTCTGGAGTGATCCTTCCAGATGTGGAGATTCCAGCGTTGGACTGGCATAAACACAGTAAGAAGTCTGATAGCCAAGTTCCGCACACATGAGGACGGTCTCAACAGGGATCTTGGGTTCATGTCGCACTATCTGTAACCCCCGTGACTTGCCTGGGTTTGCAAAACCTCACTTACTGTACTGCCTGGAGACAATACACATCTCTCTAACCTGGGCTTAATGCTCTTTCCACCCACATTGTCTGCATCTTTGAGACTTGAATAGCAGGTTAGTTGTAAAGACTTGCATTCTAATCAGTAACCTGTAAACTGTCTAAATGCTCTGTCTGAGGCCAGAACTCTCCATTCACCTGATGAAGGGGCAAACCCAGAAAGCTTGTGAGTTTACTATCAAATAAATCGATTGGACTTAAACCTGGTGTTGTCAGACTTCTTACTGTGAATCTTCCAGTATAGCTGCTTATGTGAGTAACAACCCTGATACTAAATTCCTATTGACTCCAGTTGTGTGTAGAATCACACAATAAAATCTGAACAATTCCCAGGAACTGATGACCTACATCCCAAGGTTTCAAAAGAGCTAACCGCAGAGATAGTGGATGTGCTAGCTATGATTTTCCATAATTCCTTAGATTTACATCATTTTTCAGGAAATCAAGCAAAAAAAATAAAAGTGAGAACTACAGGTCAGTTAGCCCATGGGAAAGTGCTGGAATCTAATATTGAGGATTGCACTTAGAAAAGCATAATATAATTAAACAGGGTACACATGGTTTTAGTGAAGGAAAGTTCTGCTTATGACATTATTGAGCATGTAACTAATCAGGTAAATAAAGGGGAGCCAGTAGATGTAATATACCTGGATTTTCAAAAGGCACCTGATAGAGTTCTTGTTATAAAAGTTAAAAGGCAATATTAAAGTCTTGTGGATTTTGGAGTAATATACTAGCAAGGAGAGAGGATTGGTTAATAGGCAGGAAGCAGAGAGTGGGCCCAAATGGGGCAGTTTCGAGCTGTCAAACAGTGAATAGTGGAGTGTCACAGGATCAATGTTGGGGATCCTATATCAGTGATTTGAATGAATGATGGGAGTTTGTGGCCTTGCTTGACCCAAGACTGGAAAATCCTGCCTGGGGTCAACAGACATTTCCATTATCCGTCCCTCACCCACTCTGATTCCGTGGTGAGTATGGCGTAGAATCCCGGCGAGAGAGCAAAATGTCAATGTTTGCTGATGATACAGAGCTAGATGGAAAGGAAGGGTGTGGGTAAGAGATACAGACCGGTTAAGAGAGTGGGCAGCAAGATGGCAGATACGATAGGGAGGTGTGAAGTTATTCATTTTGGTCTCAAGAATAGAAAAACAGAGCTCTTTTTTTTCAAGGAAATGAAACTTGTAGGAGTTGATGTTAAATGGGAGCAGAGAGTGGGCGTTAAATATAAGTGCACAAAGAACTCAGAGTTAGCATTCTGGCACAGCAAGCAATTGGGAAGGGAAATGGCACGTTGGTCTTTATTGGCAAGGTTGGAATCTTACCAGTATTCACGCTGGCGGGACTTTGCCATCCCGTTGCAGGGAATGGCAATTTGGCTGGCAGCCAAATTCTCTGCCTTAGCTGCAATGGGAGCGTGAACTGCCGGTAAGATCACACCCATAGAGTTGTACAGCACGGAAAATATCCTTCGGCTCATCAAGTCTGCATCGACAACAACTAACAGTAAAGTTGCACTAATCGCACCTTCCAGCACTTATCCCACATCCTTGAATGTTATGAGCCTGATGTCTGGTGGGCAGTGCCAAGGTGACCAGTGGGCAGTACCAGTTTGCCCCCAAGGTGGCAGGCTGGGAGTGTCGAGGGGTCACCCCCCCCCCACCCCCACCTGATGGGGGTGCCTCAATGGCCTCTTTTCCCTCCAGCAGGATCAACAACCAGTTATAAGGCTTCTGGCCTCCACTGCTCCTTCCCAGGCAGTGCATTCCGGATTCCCACCACCTTCTGGGCGAAATTTTTTTCTCAAATCCCCAGTGAATCCCATGCCCCCCATTCCAAATCTGGGCCCCCTCATGATTAACCCCTGAAACAAGGGGAATATCAGCTCCCAACTCACCCTGTCCATACACCTCATAATCTTATCCACCTCAATCATGTCTCCCCTCAGCTTTATCTGCTCTAAAGAAAACAATCCAAGCTTATCCATCCCAGGCAACATCCTGGTGAATCTCCTCTGTGTCCCCTCTAGTGCTATTACATCCTTCCTATTGCGAGGTGAGCAGAACTGGAGTTGAAGGGGATTGAGCTATGAGGAGAGGCTGAATAAATTAGGCTTGTACTCGTTAGAGTTTAGAAGAATGAGGGGAGATCTCATTGAGACATATAAGATGATGAATGGGATGGATAGGATAGAGGTGGAGAGACTCTTCCCGTTCAGAAAGGACAGTAGGACTATAGGGCACAGCCTCAAGATAAAGGGGGGGCGGTTTAGAACGGAGTTGAGGAGGAACTTCTTCACTCAAAGGGTGGTGAATCTCTGGAATTCTCTACCCGTTGAAGTGGTGGAGGCTGCCTCGCTAAATATTTTTAAGAGGTGGGTTGATGGGTTTTTGATAAGAGAGGGGATTAAGGGTTATGGGGAGAGGGCGGGAATGTGGAACTGAGCCACGACAGATCAGCCATGATCTTATTGAATGGCGGGGCAGGCTCGAAGGGCTAGATGGCCTACTCCTGCTCCTATTTCTTATGTTCTTATGAGAACTGCACATACTCTGTACAGCTCCAACATTATCTCTGTGCCATTCTACTCTATGCAATAGCTGATTAAAGAAGTTACTATTAATGATTAAATTGATGATTAGAGAAGTGTACCATGTGCCTTCTTAATCACCCTGTTCACCTCCTCTGCCACCTTCAAGGATCTATAAATAATAACCCCAAGATCCATCTGTTCCTCTGAGCTTCCCAGTGTCTTGCGTTCCTTTGTTACTTGCTACTTAATTCAAAGTGCATCATCTCACACTTATCAGGGTTTAATACTGTCTGCCACTGCTCTGCCCATTTGACCAACCCATCTATATCTTCCTGTAACCTATGACCTTCTTCACTATTTGCCTTCCTACTAATCTTGGTGCTGGCTGCAAACTTGCTCATCATTCTCCCACATTTTAACCTATATTGTTTATGTATATAACAGGTTGTAAAGGTTCCCAGCACTGTGGTACACCACTGGACACCGACCTCCAGTCACTCAAACAGCCTTCTGCGACCACCCTCTTGTGTCCTATTATTAAGCCAGCTTCTGATCCATCGCCAAGGAATTACATGAGCTGCAAGGTTCTCAATCAAGTGTTGAGATACAGGAATAAGGAAGTTGTACAGGGTTTCGGAGAGAATGGGTCTCCACATTTTGGAAATGATATATTTGAATTTGAACACAGGCAGAAAAGCGAGGATTAATTAAACTTGGAACCTGGGATTGAATGTTGTCCCATAGTGAGAGGCTGAGTATGTTCTCTGGAGTGTAATGAAGAGCAATATCATAGAACATAGAACATAGAACATTACAGCGCAGAACAGGCCCTTCGGCCCACGATGTTGCGCCGACCAGTTACAAAACAATGACCCACTAGCCTAAACCAATCCCTTTTCATCCATAAACCTATCCACAGATCTTTTAAACGCCCCCAAACTAGGTGCATTTACAACTGCAGCTGGCAGGGCATTCCAGTCCCTCACCACCCTCTGGGTAAAGAACCTACCCCTGACATCTGTCCTATAACTACCCCCCCTTAATTTAAAATCGTGCCCCCTCGTGTTAGCTTTCTCCATCCTAGGAAAAAGGCTATCGCTATCTACCCTGTCTAAACCTCTAATCATCTTATATGTTTCAATGAGATCCCCTCTTAGCCGCCTTCTTTCCAGCGAAAACAACCCCAAATCTCTCAATCTCTCCTCATAGGATCTCCCCTCCATACCAGGCAACATCCTGGTAAACCTCCTCTGCACCCTCTCCAAAGCCTCTACATCCTTCTTGTAATGTGGGGACCAGAACTGCACACAAAACTCCAAGTGCGGCCGCACCAGAGATGTGTACAGTTGCATCATGACGCTGCGACTCCTAAATTCAATCCCCCTACCAATAAACGCCAAAACTCCGTACGCCTTCTTAACAACTTTATCTACTTGATTCCCAACTTTCAGGGATCTATGTACACATACACCTAGATCCCTCTGCTCCTCCACACTATTCAAAGTCCTCCCGTTAGCCCTATACTCAACACATCTGTTATTCCTACCGAAATGAATTACCTCACACTTCTCCACATTAAACTCCATTCGCCACCTCTCAGCCCAGCTCTGCAACCTTTCTAAGTCATCCTGCAAACTATGACACCCTTCCTCACAATCTACCACACCTCCGACTTTGGTGTCATCAGCAAACTTACTAATCCACCCAACTATACCCTCATCCAGATCATTAATAAAAATTACAAACAGCAGTGGCCCCAAAACAGATCCCTGTGGCACACCACTTGTAACCGAACTCCATGACGAATATTTCCCATCAACCACCACTCTCTGTCTCCTATCTGCTAGCCAATTCTTGATCCAATTACCTAGATCACCCCCAATCCCATACATCTGCATTTTCTGCAGAAGCCTACCATGGTGAACCTTATCAAACGCATTGCAACATAGACTATTTTGAAGGAGTTTGCTCAGATGGATTCTGAGAGATTGCTTCTGCTCCTCGGGGAATCTAAGACATATTGTCAGGAGAGGGGTAGGGGGGAGTGGAGAGATCATTTAAGACAAAGCTGAAGAAAAATTACTCCACTCAAGAGATAATGAAAGGGAGATGAAGGCCCAGATGAACCATGCTAATATTGAACTTTGGGGTGTCATGGTGGCACAGTGATTAGTACTGCTATCTCACAGAACCAGGGACCAGGTTCAATTCTGATCTTGGATTTGCACATTCTCCTCATGTCTGTGTGGGTTTCCTCAGGTGCTCCAGTTTCCTCCCACATTCCAAGGATGTGCGGGTTAGGTGGATTAAGCCATGCTAAATTACCCCTTAGTATCAAGGTAAATACAGGCGGTTACAGGGATAGGGCCTAGTTGGATTAAGAACATAAGAAATAGGAGGAGGAGTAGGCTATTTAGCCCTTCGAGCCTGCCCAATTGTTGTCAGTGCAGGTTCAATGGGTTGAATGGCCTCTTTCTGCACTTGTAGGGATTCCTGGCTCGGGTCACTGAATGTGCTGAATTTCCTCTGAGTGTTCTGGTTTCCTCCCACAGTCTGAAAGACGTGTAGGTTAGGGTGCGTTGGCCATGCTAAATTCTCCCTCAGTGTACCCAAACAGGCACTGGTGTGTGGGGAATTTTCACAGTAACTTCATTGCAGTGTTAATGTAAGCCTACTTGTGATACTACTAAAACTGTGAATGGCGGAGTAGGCTAAACGGTCAATTCCTGAAACTATTTCTAGTGTTCTTGTATGGGAGCGGGAAAATAAGCTATTGTAGGTGATACTCTGGTAAAGATTAGAAAGCGGAACTAGGTGAGAACTGTCCCACTAGACTAACAGCAGCGGAGAATCACTGGTGTATTCAAAGTTGCAGATAGATCAAGGAGGAGCAGTTAGCTTTGTCATGGCCGCAGGGTGATGTCATGGCCTCAGGGTGATGTCATGGCCGCAGGGTGATGTCATGGCCGCAGGGTGATGTCATGGCCGCAGGGTGATGTCATGGCCGCAGGGTGATGTCATGGCCGCAGGATGATGTCATAGTCGCAGGGTGATGTCATGGTCTCAGGGTGATGTCATGGCCGCAGGGTGATGTCACGGTCGCAGGGTGATGTCACGGTCGCAGGGTGATGTCACGGTCGCAGGGTGATGTCATGGCCGCAGGGTGATGTCATGGTCGCAGGGTGGTAACAATATGAAATTTTAATTGGAGGGATTCAAATATGAAATTCTGGGAAAGATGGGCATGGATTTGGGAGCTGACAACAAGTCTGTGGACTTTGTAGGGGATGGAGAGGTTGGAGATGGGAAGTAGTTTGCAAGGATGGTGGGAATCAAGGGTTGTTGCTCTGAGGAGATGGGTAGTGATGGCAGATACTAAAATTTATTCACAGATGAGGGCACTGTTGGCACTGAGGACAGATGTTGACATCCAACATCTGTTATCCTTACCCAGTCTGGCCTTCATGTGACCCCACATCCACAGCAATGCGATTGACTTCTAATTGCCCTGCCACTTTCTACAGTCTATTTACAACATACCCCCAAATCCCCCTGCTCCTGCACACCCTTTAGAAATATAACCTTTTTTTAAAATGCCTCTTCCTGTTCTTCCTCCCAAACTGAATTACTTCACCCTTCTCTGCGTTAAATTTCATTTGTCACTGGAGTGGGACTCAAGCCCAGATCTTCAGGCTACCAACCACTGTGCTACAAGTCATCCATTCCTCCTTTTATCATTATTTTAATATTTATATGCTCATTGAAGATTTTGGGATTCCCCCATCATGCTGAATGCTGGTATCTTCTTATATCCTCTTTATTTCTTGATTTTGTTTCTCACTTCCCCTCAGAACTTTCTATCTATCGTCTTTCTTTCTATCATTGAATATACTTAAGTCACGGGTAGATAGATTTCTGATAGCAAGGATATTTTGCGCTTGGAGGGGGTGCAGAGGAGGTTCACTAGGCTGATACCGGAGATGAGAGGGTTGGACTATGAAGAGAGATTGAATAGACTGGGTCTGTACTCGTTGGAGTTTAGAAGGATGAGGGGGGAATTTATAGAGATAAGATAATGAAGGGGGTGGATAGGATAGAGGTAGAGAGATTCTTCCCACTTAGAAAGGATAGCAGGACTAGAGGGCACAGCCTCAAGATAAGGGGGGGGGGTGCAGTTTAGATCAGAGTTGAGGAAGAACTTCTTCACTCAAAGGGTGGTGAATCTTTGGAATTCTCTGCCCATTGAAGTGGTGGAGGCTACCTCGCTAAATATATTTAAGTCACGGGTAGATAGGTTTCTGATAGACAGGGGAATTAAGGGGAGAAAGCGGGAAAGTGGAACTGATCTGCTTCAGATCAGCCATGATCTTATTGAATGGCGGGGCAGGCTCGAAGGATTAGATGGCCCTACTCCTGCTCCTATTTCTTATGTTCTTATGTTCAGCTTGGTTCTATTATCACCCTGACTTCTGTCAAATGAATCATCCAGGGAACTCCTGCAGCTTTGTTTATCCTACCTTTCCCATTCGTGGGGATATACCTTAACTATGTCTGAGCCATGTCTCTTTACAGATAGCCCATTATTCAATTAGAATTTTGTCTGTCAGTCTTTAAATCCAAATTGACCCTTTCCCCATTCATTGTTTTTACTCTAGATTATGCTTGGTCCTTTCTCACAGTTGACCTAAACCTTATGAAGTCATAAGAACATAAGAAACAGGAGCAGGAGTAGGCCATCTAGCCCTTCGAGCCTGCCCCGCCATTCAATAAGATCATGGCTGATCTGGAGTGGATCAGTTCCACTTTCCCACTTTCTCCCCATAACCCTTAATTCCCCTGTCTGTCAGAAACCTATCTACCCGCGACTTAAAAATATTTAGCGAGGCAGCCTCCACCACTTCAATGGGCAGAGAATTCCAGAGATTCACCACCCTTTGAGTGAAGAAATTCCTCCTCAACTCCGATCTAAACTGCCCCCCCCTTTATCTTGAGGCTGTGCCCTCTAGTCCTGCTGTCCTTTCTAAGCAGGAAGAATCTCTCTACCTCTACCCTATCCATCCCCTTCATTATCTTATACGTCTCTATAAGATCCCCTTGAATGTTCCCCTGCTGACACTGATCCACTTGGCCCAACTCGTTCCCCACAATCAGATCCAGCAATGCCTCATACTGATGCAGAAAATACTCCTGAACACATTCCCGAAACTCTCTCTCCTCTCTTCCCTGAACACTATAATTATCTCAGCCTATATTAGGATAATTAAGGTGCCCCATTATAAAAATTATATAGCAATTGTACCTCTCTTTAATTTACTCCATGTGTCTTCATGAGTTGGTGGCCTGTGGAATACACCCACTAGCGTAATGTTTCCTCTGTTGTCTCCGAGCTGTAACCAAATAAATGTTCTCCTTGATTCCCCTAAGGATCCTCCCACCCATCTCTCTCTCGACCTCTCTCAAGCTCTCTCCCTCACAGAGGGATCTAGGTGTATGTGTACATACATCCCTGAAAGCTGGGAATCAAGTAGATAGGGTTGTTAAGAAGGCATACGGTGTCTTGGTGTTTATTGGTAGGGGGATTGAATTTAGGAGCCGCAGCGTCATGTTGCAACTGTACACAACTCTGGTGCGGCCGCACTTGGAGTTTTGTGTGCAGTTCTGGTCCCCACATTACAGGAAGGATGTGGAGGCTTTGGAGAGGGTGCAGAGGAGGTTTACCAGGATGTTGCCTGGTATGGAGGGGAGGTCCTATGAGGAGAGACTGAGAGATTTGGGGTTGTTTTCGCTGGAAAGAAGGCGGCTAAGAGGGGATCTTATTGAAACATATAAGATGATTAGAGGTTTAGATAGGGTGGACAGTGATAGCCTTTTTCCTCTGATGGAGAAAGCTAGCACGAGGGGGCATGGCTTTAAATTAAGGGGTGGTAGTTATAGGACGGATGTCAGGGGTAGGTTCTTTACCCAGAGGGTGGTGAGGGATTGGAATGCCCTGCCTGCTGCCTAGTTTGGGGGCGTTTAAGAGATCCGTGGATAGCTTTATGGATGAAAAGGGATTGGTTTAGGTTAGAGGTCATTGTTTTTTAACTGGTCGTGGGCTGAAGGCTGTAATGCCTGTAATGCGCTGTAATGTTCTATGTTCTATGTTCTATGTTCTATGTTCTATGTTCTATGTTCTATGTTAAGTTCTCTATCGCGCTCTCTCTCTCAATCTCTCTCTCTCTCACCCTATAATATTCTCCCTCAAAAATACTAACATCCTTATTCCATTTTCCTGCCCCCATCTTTCCGGAACATCTTCTATCCAGGAATATCTAGCATCCGATCCTCTTGATTTTGATAATATTCCCATTATTGCCAGAGTATCATATTCCCTTGTGGTTAACTGTGGTATGCCAAACTTAGTTCCCACGATCTGTGTGTTCATATTATTGCATTTTAAATCTTATTTAAACCTCATTTCCTTCCTTCTTACTCTGATCCCACCTAACACTTTTTTTTATTTCTTATTCTAGTCATTCCTGATATTTCATGTGCTTTATTTTTCCTTTCTGCTGTTGCATTCCTGTTGCCAAGTTCGTTTAAAATCTCTCTTTAAGTCACTAGCAAACTGACCCTCAAGATTGAGGCAGCACAGTGACGTGATGGTTAGTGCTGCTGCCTCACAACGCAGGGGCCTGGGTGTGGAGTTTGCACATTCTCCCCATTTCTGCATGGGTTTCCTCCAGATGCTCCGATTTCCTCCCACAGTCCAAAGATGTGTGGTGGATTGGCCGTACTAAATTGTCCCTTAGTGGACTGAGATGCGTCGGTTGGGGAAATTAGCAGAGTAAATATGTGGGGTTACAGGACTAGGGCCTGGGTTAGATGTTCTGTCAGAGAGTTGGTGCAGGTTTGATGGGCTGAATGGCCTCCTGCACTGGAGGGATTCTGAGTGTTGCCTGTTCAGACCTGGATGTGGAGTGTTAAGAGTGAAGAATAAGCGTTGTTGTAACGTGTGCACAATTCTGAGGAGTGCTAAGCATTGATTGTCTGTGATAGACAAGGAAATTAAGGGTTATGGGGAGAGGGCGGGAATGTGGAACTGAGCCGCGACAGATCAGCCATGATCTTATTGAATGGCTCGAAGGGCTGGATGGCCTACTCCTGCTCCTATTTCTTATGTTCTTATGGACATCTACTTTTGGAAGGATGTTAAAATTATAGAAGATGACCAATGTGTTCACCAGGTGCTGGCAGAGATGGGGATCGATGATCATGGGGAGAGATAAATAGACTTTTGCACACTCGTAAAGAATAACCCAAAATTACATTGGCCAATTACACTAATCCATTAACATCAGGCCAGGTTAAACTGTTCCTGCGCTCAGATTTTGCTGTCCTTCTAAATGTCCGGTTTATTTTGCAAAGCTGACAGTTGCTTTTCGATGAAGCATTGCTCCTTTCGCTGTAAACTTCAACACAGAGGAAATTCATAATGAAAAATAACAATGTCAAATGGAAATGAAGAATGTGTCAGGAAAATTAAACCATTCCAACCTCACAGACGGCACTGGGGTGTGAGGAGAGTGTTTGCAAGGTTGTCTGTTTTAGAATAACTCAACAATTCTTAAACACTAAGATAGAAGCAAAATACCACGGATGTTGGAATCTGAAACAAAACCGGAAAGTGCTGGAAAAGCTCAGCAGACCTGACAGCGTGTGTGAAAGAGAATAGAGTCAATGTTTCAAGTCTGGATGACCCTTCGTCAGAGCTTAAACACAACGCAAGCACCAATTTAAATGATGAAATAATAGGTCATTTCTTGGAGATCAAAGACAATAAAGGACAAAAGTCCACAGGAACAGGCTCTTCAGCCCGTCAAGCCTGCACCGAGAGGTGGCTCCTATCCCTCTGCCTCCCGTTCATGTGTCTATCAAGATAAGCCTTGAACGCTCCTGATGTGCCTGCTTTGCTCCACCACCTCTGGCAGCGCGTTCCAGGCACCCATCGCCCTCAATATGAAAAACTTCCCCCGCACATTTCTCCGAAACTTTCCCCCTCTCACCTTGAACCTGTGCCCCCTTATAATTGACACTTCTATAGAACACTACAGCACAAACAGGCCCTTCGGCCCACAAGTTGCGCCGATCATATCCCTACCTACCAGGCCTATCTATAACCCTCAATCCCATTGAGTCCCATGTACTCCTCCAGAAGTCTCTTAAAAGACCCCAGCGAGTTCCCCTCCACCACCATCGCCGATTCCACTCACTCACCACCCTCTGAGTGAAAAACTTACCCCCGACATCTCCTCTGTACCTGCTCCCCAGCACCTTAAACCTGTGTCCTTTCGTAGCGACCATTTCAGCCCTGGGAAATAGCCTCCGATAACCCACCCTATCTATTCCTCTCAACATTTTATAAACCTCTATCAGGTCGCCTCTCAACCTTCGTCTCTCCAGGGAGAAGAGACCGAGCTGGGTTCTACCCTGGGATAAAGCCTCTGCTTATCCATCCTGTTTATGATTTTGTAGACCTTTATCAGGTCTCCCCTCAGCCTCCATCTTTCCAATGAAAACTATCCGAGTTTATCTAGCCTCTCATATCTAAAACCCTTGAGAAACCAGGCAAAATTCTGGTGAACTATCTTTTGCACTCTCTCCAAAGCTTCCACATCCTTCTGCTGGCGTGGTGACCAAAACTGCACGCAATACTCCAAACGCAGCCTAACTAATACGAAACAGCAGTCCAGCACGTTCATCACTCTTTCCAGCTCACCGGACTGTGTAGAATGTCAGCAACCCAGAGGGCACAGGTTAACAGCCTCAAGAAAAAGACAGTACTGACTCTCACCATCAGGGTCCTTATTCAGGGAGTTGCGCCCCACTGACTTGTCCTGTAGCCCAAGGGATGGCTCAAAGAAGCCCACCAAACTCAACTCTCTGGCCTGGGAGGCCTTTGCCTGGGAGCAAAGTATGGCTGCCACCTACTTGCGAAGGAAGTGGAAGAGTGATTTTAATGGTTCTCAGCTCCACCCACGATCAAACTCTCAGCATGGCATCGTGCACTCGAACAGTGACTCTTCCAGAGATCTCACGTCCATTATCAAAACCCATTCCCTCAACAAGACTTTCCCAGCCCTACCATTCTATCTGCCTTGTTGCCCTAACTCCAACCTCCATCCTACCCAGAAAGGGTTCTCCACACACACGGGACATGCATTTCATCCAGTCTCCTCCATCTCATTTTTCTGTACCCGTACAGGCCAAGCTTGCAACACAACAAGTGAGAGAGAGCCCAGACTGAGGGGGGGACGGCAGAGATAATCGGCCTCACTCAGTTCTAAGAGGCTACTGAAGAAGCTACTGGCGAGGACCAGGATCTCTCCGCCGGTGACAGAGCTTGGCTATTGTTTAGTCTTGGTACTTTTCAAGATCATTCAGTGGACACAGGAGGTGATTAACATGATAGCCGTTCCTTATTGCTGTCTTCATTGAGAGAAAACATGGATCCTGCTATCCCACAATGCACTGGCTTAAAAAATCTGGCAAGATGGATAAAGCACAAGTGGAGCAATCTTACCAAAAATATCCTAAGTGCTGAATGAGCATGGAAATGAAGCTTTTCAGATCCATTTTTTTTGACGAGACAGCAAATGAAATTTTACACCACTTAGGGCAAAAAAAGAGGCAAAGTGTGATTCACACCAGTAGAGGGAGTGGGCGGAGTCTATTCTCACCAGAAAGCCAGCTGCTCATACTAGGTAGCCCTGTTGAGCATGCACAGGTTTGTGTGTTTTGTACAACAGGACAGAGAGACCAGTCAATCCCCCCCCCCCCACTCCCCTGATCGCTGCCCCTAACCCCTGGCTACCTACCCCCACAGTAAAAAGTCTGACAACACCAGGTTTTAGTCCAACCGATTTATTTGATAATAGACTCACAAGCTTTCTTTCGGGGTTAGTCCCTTCGTCAGGTGAATGGAGAGTTCTGGCCTCAGACAGAGCATATAAAGCACAGACAGTTTAGAGATTACTGATTAGAATGCGAATCCACATCATACCTACCCCCCCACACCAGCCATTCGCCACCAAATACCTGCCCCAGTAGATCGCCCACCTGCCCCCCTACCCCAGCCTGGAATATCATCCCCTCCACCGGCCAATCCCCAACTGCAGAGTGCATAGCTCCCCCTGCCTGCCTCCCCTTAGGTCCTGTTCCCATCATGGCCGCACCCCTTGGCACATGCTAGTTGTAGAGCTAAGGAGGGGGCCAAAGTGCATCAGTACCTCCGTGTTGCCTTTAGCCGCCTTGAACATAGCATCACTGGCTTCTGTCCACCTCCAGGCTTTGTCCTGACACAGAAATTAACGCAGGAGTTACAGCAGGGTTTCCAGCTGTGGAGCGGATCTCCCGGAATAATTCAGCAGGAGGAAGAACATGGCTAACGTTGTGAAGAGCTGGAGGATTCACAACAGTCCCTGACCTCGGAGGGTGCTCTGTGAAGCCAGTCAGCACCGAAGACATGCTCCAAGTATTCCACTGAAGAGACCCACCTTTGACTTTGCGAACCTGTGGGCCAACCTCCTTCACTCCAAATATGGAGTTTGCACATTCTCCTCGTGTCTGCGTGGGTTTCCTCCGGGTGCTCGGGTTTCCTCCCACTGTCCAAAGATGTGCAGGTTAGGTTGATTGGCTATGCTAAAATTGCCCCTTAGAGTAGGTTGGAGGGATTAGCGGGGACATCGTACCCCTCCCAGGGTTAATCGTGCCCCACCCAGGGGCACTTGTACCCCACCCAGAGAGGACCAATCTTACATGTGATTTTGGAAGTCACCATTGTACCTGCTTGTTGAGATTGTGGTCTAGCACCTTTAGCATATCGTTACCTTCTCCAAGTCAATCAGAAACAAATGGTGAACTTGCCAGTGACCCTCACGTTCTATAAAGAAATATCTTTTAAAAAAAATCTTGTTCTTAATTTGAATCCAATCTTTGAATGCTAAATATTAATTTGCCAAATGTAAAGGTGGTGGAGGCAGGCACGCTGGAGTTGTTTAAGGGATACTTAGATAGGTACATGAGCAGAATAGAGATGGAGGGATATAGGAGACTGTGTTATAAATAAGGATCAAGAGCCTTGGGACGTCCCTGGGAATCAGTTGACCTTCCAACATATTTTCTGGCTCACTTGTTTTACTTTTGAGCTTCTGGGGATTCCCTTGAATGTTTGTATAAGGTTGTGGATGTTATTGATGTTTTTGTTCTCTTAATCCACAGGTGATTCGGTCCGCCTTGTTGTCCAACAAGGGGCATACACGCGGTGGGTCGTACAAGGGCTGCTCTTGGATGTTTCGAGAGTAGCCTAGTACTTCACGTCGTTAGTGTGTGCTTAAACTGGACCAACTGATGGGCAACACAACAGCTCAGTGACTATCACTGTTTGCTGTGCAGACACATGGATTTGGGCCGGTGTCTGTGGGAGTTTGCGCATTCTCCCCATGCTTGCGTGGGTTTTCTCCGGGTGCTCCGGTTTCCTCCCACACCCCAAAGATGTGCTGTTAGGCTGATTGGTGCAATAAATTGTCCCTAAATTAGTCTCCCCTCAATCTGGTTTCCAATGTGGAGTGCCATAAGCGTAGACAAGGGTCATGGGTGGAAGAGGGGACTCACAATGTTAAAATGGCGGCGCGGGCTCGTTGGGCCGAAGGGCCTATTTCCCAGGCTGTGTTGTTCTTTGTTCTCCTTCAATCTCCTTGCTCATGGCGTTTTAACTGATCAGCCAATGAGTATAGAGTAATGACGGAGAGAGAGAGACACAGAAGAATCTCTCAATCCACTTGCTGTGTTCATTGAACATCAGAATATCTCAGCATTGAAAGGAAATTATTCTTTCGGTCAAACTCTTCAGTCTAGTAGGTAAGCAAAAGCAGGAGTTAACATCCCAGCTACGACGACTCACCAATTCCTCAGGCGATGCACCACGAGTGAAGGCCTACACCTGAAGGGCTTGGACAACATCAGAATGCGTATCTGTCACTGTGCCTCTTGGAGAGAGTTCTTTGGAAAGACTAAAGGGGCTGGAGGAGAGGAATACACTCGTGTGAGGAATGTGACTCATGCCACTGCGAGATTTGCATAGATCAAATCCAGAGTCGTTGTCTCAAGATGGCAACGGGATCCCTGGAGCCATATCACAGCAGCTTAATACCATGTGTAGCTTCCACGAGTGGAGAGGACAGTCTCGGCTTTTGATGTCCGCGAGGAATTTGAATCCTTTTCTCTCTCGCTGTGTCTGGTTTTGTTTTAGTTCTGCTCAGTGATCTGAATAATCTTGCCAGAGGCTCCTTGTGCCTAACAGAGAAACAATGCATTTCTTTTATTACAGAGGGAAAGATTTATGAAAGTTCTGTTTCGTGACTTAATTTTTCTTTCCTTTCCCACAATTTCAACCCTTTTTAAAAAAGGGTTAAGAGTTGAGAAGGGGTCCAGTGTGATGCATGAAGGGCTCACTTGTTGGAAAAAAAAATGGCATCTCTTCCTCATGGGCCACGCCCACACAGATTGAACTGTAGAAAATGGCCAAAAGGTCAAAACTGGAGGGCATTCAAACATTTGTTAGTCAAATGGTTCCCTGACTGGAGGCTACACCACTTTGCTAGTTAATATGGGTAAACTAAATATGGACGGCACGGTAGCACAGTGGGTTAGCACGGCTGCTTCACAGCGCCAGGGTCCTGGGTTCGATTCCCGGCTCGGGTCACTGCCTGTGTGGAGTTTGCACATTCTCCTCGTGTCTGCGTGGGTTTCCTCCGGTTTCCTCCCATAATCCAAAAACGTGCAGGTTAGGTCGATTGGCCGTGCTAAGAAATTACCCCTTAGTGTCCAGGGATGTGTAGGTTAGAGGGATTAGTGGGTATAATATGTAGGGATATGGGGGTAGGGCCTGGGTGGGATTGTGTTCGGTGCAGACTCGATGGGCCGAAGGGTCTCTTTCTGCACCGTAGGGTTCTATGATTCTAAATGCTTCTGGATCTGTCAGAGAGACCAACCAGAGGCAGCAGGTTCAAACTCAGGCTGAGCAGTAAGTGGGAGTGATATGCAGTGGGATTATTTTCCTTGATGTGGAGATGCCAGCGTTGGATTGGGTTAAACACAGTAAGAAGTCTTTCAACGCCAGGTTAAAATCCACGACTTTATTTGGTAGCACTCGCTTTCGGAGTGCCACTCCTCCTTCAACTGAGTGAAAAGTTCTGTTCGCAAACAGGATCTATAAAGGCACAAACTCAATTTACAAAATAATGGTTGGAATGTGAGTCTTTACAGGTAATCAAGTCTTAAAGGTTACAGACAATGTGAGCGGAGAGAGGGTTAAGCACAGGTTAGAGAGATGACCATTGTCTCCAGACAGGATAGTTAGTCAGATTTTGCAAGTCCAGGCAAGTCACACTATCTGTAATCCACATGCCCCCACGACTTGCCTAGGCTTGCAAAATCTCACTAATCTCACTAACTGTTTTGGCTGGAGATAACGCACGCCTCTTTAAACATGTGTGTGTCATAACCAATTGAAAATTATCTTAAATTCAGCTCAGCTCCAACTATTCTTAGAAGTGAAATTTTTACTGTATTTAACTGTCTCTTGGACCTGGAACATAAGAAATAGGAGCAGGAGTGGGAGTGGGCCATCTAGCCCCTTGAGCCTGCCCCACCATTCAATAAGATCATGGCTGATCTGAAGTGGATCAGTTCCACTTACCTACCTGCTCCCCATAACCCTTAATTCCCTTGTCTATCTGAAATCTATCCACCCATGACTTAAACATTACATACCTGGAGGCCTCAGGTCTGTGTTCTGGTTACATTTCCATTACTTCCAAGCTTATTGATGGTTACTTTCTTTTGCAATAAGACACCGTGTGCACCATTATAGATTCAACCACAAGCGAGGCAATCTTCCAGCTTCTTTTCCTCACAAGATTCAAACTGAGATTAGGCCTCACACATTTTCCGCACAGTCAATGATGGCATTAATGTTTTGTTCAGCTCACAGAATGGACCTGTCATTTATTTTAGCTGACTTCTTTCAGTGAGCTGCAAACCACATGAGGTCCAAACTGCAACTAAAAGATTTCAGCAAACACCCAGATAAATTGAAACCAGAGAGTCTTCCCAATCTGCACATATCTCCTTGGTGACACCATCTGTCCGGTGTTATCCTCAAACTCAACTATAAACTAATTGTCCTCCATTTATCCAGCTAAAAAAGACCAGCAGCTGGCTTATAACTCTAACCCTTCTATTCTGAATTGCCATTTTTAAATGTGTTCTGTCAATTACTGAACACCAGTATTTAGTTACCCTACCCTCACAACAGTAGTGCTTCCAGAACTAAACATTACTGCTTAGATATGAACATGAACCATGAAATAACTATTCACAGTGCTTGCTACAGGCAGAATTTTAATGTCAGGTGATTCAGACCGACATCCTTTAAGAGGGGGATGGAAGTGTAACATTAAAATGGCCCATCTCAATACTTTTAGCTGTTCTTACACTCTGCATCTTGTCTTGCGTTCTTCCCTCTCCTTCTCTCTCCAACACCTCCTCTCCTCTGCTTTATCCCCATCCTCCCTTTCCTCTCTTCCTCCCTTTCCTGTGGTTCTGATCCCTTCTCCTTGCCCACCTCCCTTCTGCTTTCTCCCTTCAACCTTTCCCTTCCACCTCTCCGCTTTCCAGATGCCCTGTTCCCCCTCTCTCGCAATGACTTTCCCCCTCTCCTCTCTGTCCCTGTCCTCTCTCCCACCTTCCTAAAAAACCCACTCGACCTGAACACTGCCCTTGGCCAATATTTTCCACATATAATGTGACAGGAGGTTGGAAGGATTTAAGAATTAGAACATAGAACATAGAACATTACAGCGCAGAACAGGCCCTTCGGCCCACGATGTTGCGCCGACCAGTTACAAAACAATGACCCACTAGCCTATACCAATCCCTTTTCGTCCATAAACCTATCTACAGATCTCTTAAACGCCCCCAAACTAGGCGCATTTACAACTGCAGCAGGCAGGGCATTCCAATCCCTCACCACCCTCTGGGTAAAGAACCTACCCCTGACATCCGTCCTGTAGCTACCCCCCCCTTAATTTAAAGCCATGCCCCCTCGTGCTAGCTTTCTCCATCCGAGGAAAAAGGCTATCACTGTCCACCCTATCTAAACCTCTAATCATCTTATATGTTTCAATAAGATCCCCTCTTAGCCGCCTTCTTTCCAACGAAAACAACCCCAAATCCCTCAGTCTCTCCTCATAGAACCTCCCCACCTTACGAGGCAACATCCTGGTAAACCTCCTCTGTACCCTCTCCAAAGCCTCCACATCCTTCCTGTAATGTGGGGACCAGAACTGCACACAGTACTCCAAGTGTGGCCGCACCAGAGATGTGTACAGTTGCAACATGACGCTGCGGCTCTTAAATTCAATCCCCCTACCAATAAACGCCAAGACACCGTACGCCTTCTTAACAACCTTATCTACTTGATTCCCAATTTCCCAACAATTCTCTTGGTTATTCTCATAGAACCCTACTGTCCCATCGAGTCTGCACCGAACACAATCCCACCCAGGCCCCTACCCCCATATCCCTACATGTTATACCCCCTAATCCCTCTAACCTACGCATCCCTGGACACTAAGGGGCAATTTCTTAGCATGGCCAATCAACCTAACCCCGCACATCTTTGGGAGCAAACCGGAGGAAACCCACGCAGACACGAGGAGAATGTGCAAACTCCACACAGACAGCGACCCGAGCCGGGGATCGAACCCAGGACCTTGGAGCTGTGAAGCAGCAGTGCTAACCCACTGTGCCACCGTGCCGCCCTAACATATAGGATCATTATATTAATTTTAGCCGTACTTTAGCTACCTACTGGTTGAAAACCCAGAACCTTCTTAATCTGGGAACAATTAACAGAATCTTTTGACTGCCTGAAAAAAATAGACAAATGGATGACCCAACCTTGGCTGCAAGTGGGTCAGCGGGCACGCTGCGGTCCGCTGGGAATTTTCAAGGAAACAACTGAGACACAGGCGGTTGGCACAGATGGCAAAACAAAGGGGCACTGGCAGAGCTTATAGGAACTACACCGAAGAGAATAGTCAAGCATAGAGGAACTCCGCTGCACATCGAAGGAATTTATAAATTTTATAATCTGACTGAGCACGTGCTGCTCAAGAGAGACTAAAGCTCCTTCAAAAGTTTGTTTCCCTGTACCGATACACAAAGCCGTTTCACCGTTACAGCGACGCAGAATAAAAATAGATCCGGCAAAGGGCACAGGGCCCCAAAAAGGTACTGGGGCAACTGGAACTTTCATGAAATGCGATCGATTGATTGTTGCTGGGTCACGGGGGATTAAGGAAGGTAACTGGAATAGAGGAACGGATAACCTGATTATGGGATGAACAGAGCAAGGGGCTGTTTCTATTCCATGTTTTGAAGCAGGGATAGCATAAGCAAAGCAGACGGAAAATAACATAGAACATAGAACATTACAGCACAAACAGGCCCTTCGGCCCTCGAGTTGCGCCGATCACATCAACCCCACCAATCTATAGACCTATCTATAACCCCCAATCCCATTAAACCCCATGGGACTATAACGAGGAAATTTCCGTAATGCACAGGTTTTAAGTCGGTCCACCTCGTGTCCAATGAGGGGCATACACGCGATGGGTCGTACTGGGGCTGCTCTTGGTTGTTCGAGATTGGCCTAGTGCTTCATGTCGTTAGTGTGTGCCTAAACTGGACCAGACACTGGGCAAGACGACAGCTCAGTGATTATCGCTGTTTGCTGTGCAGACACATGGATTTGGGCCGGTGTCTGTGGGAGTTTGCGCATTCTCCCCGTGCTTGCGTGGGTTTTCTCCGGGTGCTCCTGTTTCCTCCCACACCCCAAAGATGTGCTGTTAGGCTGATTGGCAGTAATAAATTGTCCCTAAATCAGTTTCCCTCAATGTGGATGGCCTTAAAACATTAGACAGGGGTCGTGGGTGGAGAGGGGGACCGGTGGTGTTGAGATGGCGGCGCGGGCTCGTTAGGCCGAAGGGCCTGTTTCCCGGACTGTTTTTGTTCTTTGTTCACCCGAATGAAGTCTCCCCGTCTGTCATTTTAACAGTGCATTCAATTCTAACTGGTTGGTGACCCAGTTAGTAAGTCTGCGTAATTAATTGATGTAACTCAAAGTAGCAAAGGATTTGTCAATGAATAACAAATATTTACAGTAAAAAAAAAGTGAATTAACGACGCCACTGTCCAACGCTCCTCCCCGGGTCTAACTGAGATCCTGCCCGACTTGTAAATTACCCTTTTTGTTGCATTTGGAACACACATAATTCCGTGACGTGGAGATGCCGGCGTTGGACTGGGATAAACAGAGTAAGAAGCTTCACAACATCAGGTTAAAGCCCACAGGTTTATTTGGAATCACGAGCTTTTGGAGCGCCGCTCCTTCATCAGGTGAGCGCAGTGTCCAAATAAACCTGTTGGACTTTAACCTGGTGTTGAGAGACTTCTTGCTGTGCACACACAACTCCTACACGGGAATAATTCCTGGGAATGATCGCCCCCACATCAAAAACAACCTTCAGCCCTCATTGTTGCACACCCTCTCTGGGCCTCTGCGGGAGGAATGGGGAGGGGGGGGGGGGCAGGGCTGTGTGGAAGGGCGGGGCAGGGCCACAGGATGCGGGGGTGGGGTGGGGGGGGGGGGGTCACAGCTCCAGGATGGGGTCAGGGTGGCCAGTGGATGGGGTTTGGGCTGTTGGGGAGGGGGGTCAGAGGTGCAGCGATGGAGTTGGCCAGTGAACAAGAGGCCAGCAGTGCGGGGCCACTCTCAATCTCGGCTCTTACAGATCAGCCCACGCGCAGTGGCGCCCCCAGCACTATGCTGCCAGCGGGAATAGACCTCACTCCCTGGTTTTTATCCAGATTCATGCTAGGACACTCTGCGGGGCACAGGGTGCGGAAGATTCAGTTTGAAAATCCTGCTGAAAAAAAACCCAACATGATTTACTCCAGTTTTTACATGAATTCGACACTTAGAATTTTTTTGGGAGTATCGCCCCTTTGGTGGTCTGGTAATGTTAAACTTTTCACTGAGCTGTTATTCTGTGGGCCACAGACTGAGCAGAATAACTTTTTGCTTTTCTGCGGCTCTTATTTATTTGCTACAAAATGTAAACCAACCTTTCGATGTACCGTTTTCCACTTCCGGGTCAAATAGTGCAATCTTAGCCATCGAAAGCATTTTAACCCGAGTATGTATCATCCCTCTTACCGTCCACACTCCAGTCTCCTCTGCTTCTGGCTGCACACTGCCATCCCCTGGCTTTGAAGATTTTTCCTCGTCGCCAGTGTAATAAATTCAAGGCCACTGATGTGGTTCAAAGTGACAAAAGCCAATGATAAATAAGTATTCAAACAAAGAGACAGACAGGATGAATTGTGCCAGTTTTCAACTCCTCTCCAACGGAGGATCCACCCTGACCCAGGATATGCCCGCCCCCTTACACTCAATTGGCTCATCTTCCCTACTTGGCACTCCATTGGGTCTAGCCCAGTCACATGACACTCAAGGACCGCCCCCTTAAAGGGGCCACACTACCACAGTCTGCAGCCGGCCTCCGAGAGTTTAAGTTCAAATTTACTGGAACAATAAAGTATTCAGTGCCATTTGCACTCAATCACCAGCCTAACCCAATGTACTCTTGAGTTGTTTAAAGGGAAACCAGAGGAAATCACAACATGATCTCCTTCACGAATCCCAGTAATGGGAGTGTTTGACTGTATCTAACACCAAAACTGTTTCATAACCAGTGAAGTATCTCTACAATATACTAGGAGACCATTTGGCCCATTGAATCTGCACCTACCCTCCAACAGAGCATCTTTCCCAGACTCAATCCCCGTACATATTTACCCTTCTAATCCTCCTAATCTACGGATCTTTGGACGCCAGTTTAAATTTATTTATTAATGTCACCAGTAGGCTTACATTAACACCGCGATGAAGTTACTGTGAAAATCCCCTAGTCACCACACTCCGGTTCCTGTTCGGGTACACTGAGGGAGAATGTAGCATAGCCAATACACCTAACTGTGGGAGGAAACCAGAGCACCCATAGGAAGCCCACGCAGACACAGAGAGAACATGCAAACTCCACACAGACAGTGACCCAAGCCGGGAATTGAACCCGGGTCCCTGACTCTGTGAGGAAGCAGTGCTAACCATTGTGTCATCATGTCACCCCGGGTCAATTTATCGTGGCTAATCCACCTAACCTGCACATCTTTAAAGTGTGGGAGGAAATGGGAACTCTTGGAGGAAACCCACACAGACACGGGGAGAACGTGCAAACTCCACACAGACAGTGACCTGAGGCTTGAATCATACCCAGGTCCCTGGCACTGTGAGGCAGCAGTGCAAACCACTGTGCCAACCACATGCAGTGCCCAAACATTTTGGAAGTTGACTAGACAAGTTGATAAAAATAAAGTCTCTTATCTTTGGCCTTATTAGTAGACATGATGTGGAGATGCCGGCGTTGGACTGGGGTAAACACAGTAAGAAGTCTCACAACCCTTGTCAGACCCCACTTGGAGTACTGTGCGCAGTTCTGGTTGCCTCATTACAGGAAGGATGTGGAAGTTATTGAGAGGGTGCAGAGGAGATTTACAAGGATGTTGCCTGGATTGGGAGGCAGGCCTTATGAAGATAGGTTGAGGGAGCTGGGACTCTTCTCCCTGGAGAGACGAAGGTTGAGAGGCGACCTGATAGAGGTTTATAAAATGTTGAGAGGAATAGATAGGGTGGACTCTCAGAGGCTATTTCCCCGGGTTGAAATGGTCGCTACGAGAGGGCACAGGTTTAAGGTGCTGGGGAGCAGGTACAGAGGAGATGTCAGGGGTAAGTTTTTCACTCAGAGGGTGGTGAGTGAGTGGAATCGGCTGCCGTCGGTGGTGGTAGAGGTGAACTCGCTGGGGTCTTTTAAGAGGCTTCTGGATGAGTACATGGGATTTAATGGGATTGAGGGTTATAGATAGGCCTGGTAGGTAGGGATATGATCGGCTCAACTTGTGGGCCAAAGGGCCTGTTTGTGCTGTAGTTTTCTATGTTCTAACACCAGGTTAAAGTCCAACAGGTTTATTTGACAGTAAACCCACAATCTTTTGGGATTTGCCCCTTCTTCAGATGAGTGGAGAACTCTCCACTTTAACCTGGTGTTGTGAGACTTCTCAACAGAGGCAGAGAGCACAAATGGTGCTAAATATTTACTTAGTGCTGCTGAAGTTTCAGCTTCTATTCTGACACCATCAGCTAATATGGAAATGAAGAGAGTGCAACAGCAATTTACGAGAGCAATGCAGTGGGTGGGGGACTTTGGATACATGGCACGATTGGAGGGGCTGATGCTGAAAGTTAAGAGGTGTCCAAAATTGTGATTGATTTTAGATCATAGAACCCTGCAGTGCAGAAAGAGACCCTTTGACCCATCGAGTCTGCACTGACCACAATCCCACCCACACCCTACCACCATATATTATACCCACTAATCCCTCTAACCTACACATCCCTGGACACTAAGGGTCAATTTTAGCATGGCCAATCAACCTAACCCGCACATCTTTGGACTGTGGGAGGAAACCGGAGGAAACCCACGCAGACATGAGGAGAATGTGCAAACTCCACACAGACAGTGACCCGAGCCAGGAATCGAACCCAGGACGTGTGAAGCCGCAGTGCTAACCCACTGCGCTACCGCACCGCCCATTTGATAGAGTAAATAAGGAGAAACTGAAGGATTGGTAATTGGTAATTGGTAATCCTATTACTTACGGGGCGAAAAACTGCAGCAGGCGACGGTGCAGAGGGACCTCGGGGTCCTTGTGCATGAGTCACAAAAACCCAGTCTGCAGGTGCAGCAGGTGGTCAGGAAGGCGAATGGGATGCTGGCCTTCATAGCGAGGGGGATTGAATATAAAAGTAGGGAGGTCTTGCTGCAGCTGTATAGGGCATTGGTGAGGCCGCAGCTGGAGTACTGTGTGCAGTTTTGGGCGCCGCACCTGCGCAAAGATATTTTGGCCTTGGAGGGAGTGCAGAGGAGGTTTACTAGGGTGATACCGGAGTTGAGGGGATTGAGCTATGAGGAGAGGCTGAATAAACTAGGCTTGTACTCGTTAGAGTTTAGAAGAATGAGGGGAGATCTCATTGAGACGTATAAGATGATGAATGGGATGGATAGGATAGAGGTGGAGAGACTCTTCCCGCTCAAAAAAGACAGTAGGACTGGGGGGGCACAGCCTCAAGATAAAGGGGGGCGGTTTAGAATGGAGTTGAGGAGGAACTTCTTCACTCAAAGGGTGGTGAATCTCTGGAATTCTCTGCCCGTTGAAGTGGTGGAGGCTGCCTCGCTAAATATTTTTAAGAAACGGGTTGATGGGTTTTTGATAAGAGAGGGGATTAAGGGTTATGGGGAGAGGGCGGGAAGGTGGAACTGAGCCACGACAGATCAGCCATGATCTTATTGAATGGCGGGGCAGGCTCGAAGGGCTAGATGGCCCACTCCTGCTCCTATTTCTTATGTTCTTATGTTCTTATGTAATTGGAGGACTTAGAGAATGAAATTGGCAAACGCAGCAGAGGATGATTACACACAGTAGGCGGTTGTGATCTGGAATAAACTGTCTGAAGGGAAACTGGTTCAATCAAAACTTTCAGAAGAGAGTTGATTAACTACTTGGAGCTGCAGAAATTTACCAGGGAAGAAACAGGAACTGGGAGTAATCGGATTGTCTCTCTTTGCGTTATGTATTTCTATGACCCCTAATTGTCTCCATTTTCTCATTGCCATTGAGGGAAAAATTGTTATTGAGTGTCTCTGGGGATGATTCTAGCCCCCCCTCTCTCCCCACCCCCTCCCCTAACACACACAGGCCCAAATCCCATTACGGCCAGAGACTTGGCTGGAAAGTGCCTCCGCATTGTCACCTGGCATCTTTGGGATGGCACGGTAGCACAGTGGGTTAGCACTGCTGCTGCTTCACAGCTCCAGGGTCCTGGGTTCGATTCCTGGCTCCGGTCTGGGCGGAGTTTGCACATTCTCCTCGTGTCTTCCTGGGTTCCCTCCGGGTGCTCCGGTTTCCTCCCACAGTCCAAGGATGTGCGGGTTAGGTTGATTGACCATTAATTGCCCCTTAGTGTCCAGGGATGTGTAGGTTAGAGGGATTAGTGGGTATAATATGTAGGGGATATGGGGGTAGGGCCTGGGTGGGATAGTGTTTGGTGCAGGCTCGATGGGCCGAAGGGCCTCTTTCTGCGCTGTAGGGTTCTATGATTCTGCGAGACTCTTGTAAGACGGGGGTTAAATGTGATTTGCGCTGGGAAAGCTCATTTTGAGATTCTCCTACCTCAGCTGGCAATGTAATCTGCTTCACGCCCTCGTGTGACCCAAATTAGCATATTTAAATATTCATGACTATATTCTGATTTGCTTTGAAGCTGAATTTGCCAGGCCTCTACCATTCTCCCGACCGCAAGGTAACGGTGAAGCCAGCGGGAGTCACTACTGCTCCCCACACACCGAGAACAGGCGTGTTGACCATGCTGGGGGGAAGGGGACCGATTGCAGCCCCCGGCTGGTCAGGGGCATGGCTGGAAAGTGCTTTGGCATTTGCCGCCTGGCATCTTGGCAGTGCCAAGGGGTGGGGTCTGAAGGGGGAGGCATGAGGAAGCAGGAGGGGTGGGGAGACACTGAAGGAGTGGAGGGGGTTGCTTTGATGACCTCCTAGTGGACCTTTGCTCACTTGGAAAGTGGGGGTTTGCTGGCAATAGCCGTTGCGGAGGTGGGGGGTGTTTGCTGAATAGTGGTGGGGGGCAGTGGGGGAGGGGGGGGAGTGGGGGGGGGGTGGGTTTCTGTAGGGTTGTCTGGAGATCAAGGTATCCTTTAAACCCAGCGTCCTGATCTCTGAGATGCCAGTCTTGCAGCACCTGTCAGTCCTGTCCATTTTCTTCCCAGTGGGAATTATCTGAAGCTCCAAACAATGTCTAAACATGGGAGGATTTCGACCTGGATTTCACCCGAGGGGAATCTCAGTGCTCTTCCCCATCTGGGACAATTGTGACCTGTGCCTTATTTCAGTGAGAAGGGAAGATGTTAGTGGATGGTACGGTGGCACAGTGGTTAGCACTGCTGCCTCACAGTGCCAGGGACCCGGGTTCGATTCCCGTCTCGGGTCACTGTCTGTGTGGAGTTTGCACATTCTCCCTGTGTCTGCGTGGGTTTCCTCCGGGTGCTCCGGTTTCCTCCCACAGTCCAAAAGATGTGCGGCTTAGGTGGCTTGGCCGTGCTAAATTGCTCCTTAGTGTCCAGGGATGAGCAGGTTCGGTGCATTGGCCATGCTAAATTGCCCCTTACTGTCTCAGGATGCATAGATTAGAACCCTACAGTGCAGAAAGAGGCCCTTCAGCCCATCGAGTCTGCACCAAACACAATTCCACCCAGGCCCTACCCCCATATCCCTACATATTATACCCACTAATCCCTCTAACCTACCCATCCCTGGACACTAAGGGGCAATTTCTTAGCATGGCCAATGAGCCTAACCTGCACATCTTTGGACTGTGGGAGGAAACTGGAGCACCCGGAGGAAACCCACGCAGACACGAGGAGAATGTGCAAACTCCACACAGTGACCGGAGCCGGGGATCGAACCCAGGACCCTGGAGCTGTGAAGCAGCAGTGCTAACCACTGTGCTACCGTGCCACCCACGCACAGGGATTATGTGGGGTTATAAGGCTAGGACGTGGGTAGGATTGTTGTTGGTGTAGACTCGATGGGCTGAGTGGCCTCTTTCTGCACTGTAGACCATTCAATGTCATTCAAATGCCCAAAGCCCTTTACAACTATGATAAACATTCTTATAATGTCAAAATCACAGGAGCTAACTGTGCACAGATCTCACAAACAGCAGTCTGATAATGGTCATTGATTCATTCTAGCATTGTTGGGTGAGGGATAAATGATAACCAGGCCAGTGGAGAGAATCTCATCACGCCTGTGCAGGATCCTTGAGAGAGTTATCCCATCTGACTCGCCTGTTTCCTCCCCAGGAAACCCTTCTTTCTTTTCTCTGAGTTTAACCAGTTCTTCGAAGATTACACTTAAGTCTATTTCCATCAGCCACTCAGGCACACAACAGATTGCTACACCAACAAATTGTCCTCATCTCGCCTCTGGTTATTTTGCCAATTACCTTAAATTTGATGCAATCAGTGACTATTGTTCAAGTTAATCTGTGAAGCGATGCACTTGCGGGAAATCCAATTCAATTTTATTGGGAAGCTCATCAGCAAAAACAGAGGCGAGAATATCCTTGGATTCGCTGATGATTGGGGCGGCAAGGTAGCACAGTGGTTAGCACTGCTGCTTCACAGCTCCAGGGTCCTGGGTTCAATCCCCGACTCCGGTCACTGTGTGGAGTTTGCACATTCTCCCCGTGTCTGCGTGGGTTTCCTCCGGGCACTCCAGTTTGCACAGCGTCAGGGATCTGGGTTCGATCCTGGCTCTCCGGGCACTCCAGTTTGCACAGCGTCAGGGATCTGGGTTCGATCCTGGCTCGGGTCACTGTCTGCGTGGGGTTTGCACATTCTCCCCGTGCCTGCGTGGGTTTCCTCTGGGTGCTCCGGTTTCGGTGCAGAGGTGTGCGGGTTAGGTGGTTTGGCCGTGCTAAAATTGCCCCTTTAGTTCAGGGGGGACTAGCTAGGGTAAATGTGTGGGGTTTGTGGGGATAGGACCTGGGTGGGGCTATGGTTGGTGCAGACTTGATGGGCTGAATGGCTGCCCCCTGAACTGTAAGGTTTCCATGGACAGTTCGATTTCATATTGTGCTAAGTATTGGGATCATAAAATTATGGCAGAGTACCTGGGTAATTCCAAAGTTTTGCGTCTGGAGATAAAGGACGAAAAGGATTTGAAAGTGGAACAATGATTTGGACAGAGGAAGTGTATTCCTGTGAGGATTGATGTGTGAAGTGGGCGGAACATCAGACAGTGACCTACAAAGGACGTGCTGTTTGGGAAAATCACAGGGGACTTGAGCAGATGGGCGATTTTCATTCTTTAGAGTTGTGAACAAGTTCCAGACTCAGTCAAACTCATTCAAGTATCGTCTGAGGCAAGCAATATGTGTTCTACAAAGAGTTGGGAGCAATGGGGGTGGGCTAATCCAGCCTCTGCAGAAACAATTACAATCACCACTTAGAATAGACTCATAATTTAGGTCCTACGAGCTGTATTTTGCATTGCTACCAGATGTCAGCACTCAACGTCAATCAAAGCAACCATTAAGTCGTAGATCTGGTTACAATACGCTCAGTGATTGAATCAATTTATTGATTTGTATATAAGACATGCACTTGCCAACTTCTAGGACAGATGAAATCGATCACTGTGACTGAAGGTTTTTCACACAGAGGGTCGCGGGGGTACGGAATGCTCTGCCAAGTAAGGTGGTGGAGGCAGGCACGCTGGACTTGTTAAAGGTTTACTTAGATAGGCACATGAGCGAAATAGGGGTGGAGGATTAGAGGAGACTGTTTTAAATAAGGATCAGAGCGTCGGGACGTTCCTGGAAATCTACTGTTACATGTGTTGATGTTTTTCTCTTTTAATCCACATGTGAGTTGGTCCGCCTTGTTGTCCAACGAGGGGCAAACACGCGGTGGGTCGTGCGTGGGCTGCTCTTGGATGTTTCGAGAGTAGCCTAGTGCTTCACGTCGTTAGTGTACGCTTAAACTGGACGGGCAACATGACAGCTCAGTGACTATCACTGTTAGCTGTGCAGACACATGGATTTGGGCCGGTGTCTGTGGGAGTTTGCGCATTCTCCCCGTGCTTGCGTGGGTTTTCTCTGGGTGCTCCGGTTTCCTCCCACACCCCAAAGATGTGCTCTTAGGCTGATTGGGTGTAACAAATTAGTCTCCCCTCAATCTGGTTTCCAGTGTGGAGTGCCATAAGCGTAGACACGGGTCATGGGTGGAAGAGGATAGGCACAATGTTAAAATGGCGGCATGGGCTCGTTGGGCCGAAGGGCCTGTTTCCCGTGCTGTGTTGGTTGTCCTTTGTTCTTTGAAATAAGCCGCCAACTCGGAGGCAATCCCCCACTATCGACATTCTGGGGGTTACCATTGATTAGAAACTGAACTGGATTAGCTATGTAAACACAAGAACAGGACAAGAGGCTGGGAATCCTGGGGTGTGTAACTACCCAACTACCCATCAACCATCGATGGCAAGAGTCAGACATGAGTTGGAACACTCCCCACTTGCCCAGATGAGTGCAGCTCCAATAACGCTTAAGGAGGTCAGTATTATCGGGTCAAGGCAGCCCTTTTGGTACCCAATCCACAAACATCCACCCCCCCCCCCCCCCCCCCCCCCCCACCCCCACAACACCAACGCACAGTAGAAGCTGTGTGTACCAAACACAAGACACACTCACTGAGGCTCTTTAGGCAAACCTTCCAAACCCATGACCACTGTCATCTAGAAGGACAAGAGCAGCAGATACGGGTGGGGGGGGACATCACCACCTGGAGGTTCCCCTCCAAGTCACTCACCATCCTGATTTGGAAATATGTCTCCCTCACTGTCACTGGGTCAAAACTTCCCCCCCCCCTAACAGCACTGTACCGACACCACATGGAGTGCAGCAGTTCAAGAAGGCAGCTCACACCTTTCCAAGGGCTTTCAGAGATGGGCAATGAATACTTGCTCAGCCAGCGATCCCAATTTCTCATGACTGAATAAGCGCTTTAGTATCAGTAACCAACGTATGATTCTTAAGTAAATAAAAAGCAAAATACTGAGGTTGAAAACTGAGAAAGCTGAAATAAACACAGAAGTGCTGGGAAGACTGGCAGCGTCTGTGGAGAGAGGAACCGAGTTAATGTTTTGAGTGGTTATAACTCTTCAACAGAGCTTTCATTCAAAGGTATTCCATTGGCCCATCACAGTAACTGCATTGCAGTGTTAACGTAAGCCTACTTGTGACGCTAATGAATAAATAAACATCATCAGGGAAGGGAGCTGCTTACAGTCACCCCTAGCCGAGACCCCCCCTCCTCTGCGACCCCCACCCTGCAACCTGCTTCCCGATATCACTCACCTGTCCCTGGGTTCCTCCTTGACCCGAGGCCTCAGGCAGGGTGCCATACCTGCAGCAGCCACCACCCCCTGGTGGCACCGCTGAGTACGGAACAGCTGCCAACCAACCTCTGATTGTAGAAGTCTTCTACCCGCAGGGTCCTTGATCCCATGGGTGGGCCCGGATAAATGCCTGATTGGCACGAGATACGATAGGTCTTCCTGAAGATGTGACATGGGCTCTCTAGCTGATAGCTAAGCACCCCCATTGCTTTTACAGGATTCTCCTGTGGAATCTCCTTCATTTACCTCAGTGGACAAACAGGGTCCCAGCTTAGCATCTCATGTCAAAACTGGCTCCTCTGAGAGTTCCTTCAACAGCACTGAAGAGTCAGCTAAGATTAGGGGTTCAAGTCTGTGGAGTAGGACTCAAAGGGCTAAATGGCCTACTCCTGTTTCTATTTTGTATGGTATCATAATATCTCTACAATGCAGAAGGAGTCCATTTGGTCCACCATGCCTGTGCCAACAATGATAGCACCCAGGCTCTATCCCATGTATTTACCCTGCTAATCTCCTTGACACTAAGGGGTAATTTAGCATGACCAATCAACCTTTAGGTTTGATTAGGTTTATAAAATGTTGAGAGGAATAGATAGGGTGGATTCTCTGAGGCTATTTCCCAGGGCTGAAATGGTCGCTACGAGAGGACACAGGTTTAAGGTGCTGGGGAGCAGTTACAGAGGAGATGTTAGGGGTAAGTTTTTCACCCAGAGGGTGGCGAGTGAGTGGAATCGGCTGCCGTCATCGGTGGTGGAGGCAAACTCGCTGGGGTCTTTTAAAAGACTTCCGGATGAGTACATGGGATCTAATGGCATTGGGAGTTACAGATAGTTCTATGGCTTGGTAGGTATAGATGTGATTGGCGCAACTCGTGGGCCGAAGGGCCTGTTTGTGCTGTAGTGTTCTACGTTCTAACCTAACCTGCACATCTTTGCTCTGTGGGAGGAAACCGGAGCATGCGGAGGAAACCCACCCAGACACCAGGAGAAGGTACAAACTCCACACAGAAGGTAACCCGAGATTGGAATTGAACCCGGGTCCCGGCGCTGTGAGGCAGCAGTGCTAACCCACTGTGCTGCATACATTTCTATGACTTGAATCTATGATCTTTTAAATTATCGGTGAGATTGGTATCACTGAACACCGGCTGGGACGTGCAGATAGGAGAGGGCAGACTTTGATAAGTCTGGCTACATGCCGGATACAGAAACGTGTGAGAAGATTTTGGGCGCGAGCCCTGCCATCATGGTGATTTTTCCGGATAGTGGGCACGCACATGAGTCAGAAACACATTTGCCGACAATCAGGAAGCTCATTGTAAGTGGATGAAGCAGCAGTTGACTGAGGTTTTACGTTACTCATCTCCTTTCACGGTTCGTGGGTGGACCGATTGGCAAGTTATAGAGTGTAGCAAAGGCCCTTCGGCCCATCAAGCTTGTGCCGGCAATAATTACCACTAACAATAGTTATTAAGGCCAAGGCACTAAACAAGTTTTTTGTGTTGGTCTTCATGGTACAGGACACAAACAGCTCACCGAAAATTGATGGTCGTGGGACTGTAGGGGGGTGAGGACCTTAAAACGATTACTATTACTAAAGAGGTAGGGCTTGGTAGGCTAATGGGACTAAAGGTGGACAAGTCCCCGGGCCCGGATGGAATGCATCCCAGGGTACTGAAAGAAATGGCAGATTATCCGGGGCGGCACTGTAGCACAGTGGGTTAGCAACGCCGCTTCACAGCTCCAGGGATCCGGGTTCGATTCCCGGCTCGGGTCACTGTCTGTGCGGAGTTTGCACATTCTCCTCGTGTCTGCATGGGTTTCCTCCGGTTTCCTCCCACAGTCCAAAGATGTGCGGGTTAGGTTGATTGGCCGTGCTAAGAAATTGACTGTGGATGCATAGGTTAGGGAGGATTAGTGGGTGAAATATGTACAGCTCGGGGGTAGGATTGTGCAGACTCGAAGGGCCTCTTTCTGTACTGTGGGGTTTCTCTGTCTATCTCTTTCTAAAGTCGCGCCAACCCCATTTCGTGCATTTGTCCTATCTCCTTGAATTTTATGATAATTCAAGTACTCATGCAAATACTCTTTAAAGGTTGTAAAGTTCCACTACCTTCCCAGACAGCGCATTCCAGATTCCCAGCGCCCTCCGAGTGAAATGTGTTTTTCTCAAAATCCCCTCTGAATCTCCTGACCCTCACCCTAAAACTGTGCCCCCTCAACCGAGGAGAACAGCTGCCTCCTGTTCACCCCGTCCAAACCCCTCCTGGCATTATACACCTCAATCAGGCTCCCCCCTAGCCTTCTCTCGTGGTAAGGTGCTGACCTCACATGGTGAACACCATCTGATTTGGCGATATTTTAAAAGTTCTCCGCTGTGAGTGATGCACCTACGCGGACAAATGTGTAGTCGCGGACAAATGTGTAGTCGTCCATTTCGGCAGAACCAACGGGATGAACGAGTACAATATCAAGGGCAGGAGTCTTAGTAGCGTTGAAGAGCAGAAGGATCTCGGGGTCCGGGTCCACAGGACTCTTAAATCGGCCTCGCAGGTGGAGGAGGTGGTCAAGAAGGCGTATGGTGTACTGGCCTTCATTAATCGAGGGATTGAGTTTAGGAGTCGGGAGGTAATGCTGCAACTTTACAGGACCCTCGTCAGGCCTCATTTGGAGTACTGTGCGCAGTTCTGGTCGCCTCACTATAGGAAAGACGTAGAAGCTATTGAAAGGGTGCAGAGGAGATTTACAAGGATGTTGCCTGGACTGGGAGGCATGCCTTATGAAGATAGGTTGAGGGAGCTGGGACTCTTTTCCCTGGAGAGGCGAAGGTTGAGAGGCGACCTGATAGAAGTTTATAAAATGTTGAGAGGAATAGATAGGGTGGACTCTCAGAGGCTATTTCCCTGGGTTGAAATGGTCGCTACGAGAGGACACAGATTTAAGATGCGGGGAGGGAAGTACAGAGGTGATGTTAGGGGTAAGTTTTTCACTCAGAGGGTGGTGAGTGAATGGAATCGGCTGCCGTCGTCGGTGGTGGAGGCGAACTCGCTGGGGTCTTTTAAAAGACTTCTGGATGAGTATATGGGGTTTAATGGGATTGGGGGTTATAGATAGGTCTATAGATTGGTGGGGTTGATGTGATCGGCGCAACTTGAGGGCCGAAGGGCCTGTTTGTGCTGTAATGTTCTATGTTCTATGTCTAACACTGGTACCTCCGAGATGACAGATTTTTTTCTGGTCCACGGTAGCAGTGGCCGTCATGGACTTCATCAAGAGAAAGAAACATATGCCCCATATGTAGTCCTGAAAAGTCATATGTATTCTTGCCCAGGGTCTACCTGGCCACTCCCAAGGATTCATACTAGCTGGCAGTGGCAAGACCAGCTGGACTTCACCACTGGGGCACTGACTGACTCTTCTTTCAAATTCTTTATCGATGCTCACAACTTTGGAGTGAGTTTTCATTCCGCTGCCTCCCAGGTGTGAGTCCTGTAATAAAAATCATCTCCCTTGGGGTGGGACTGAACCCTAGCCCCACACAACACCCCGTCCTCACAGATTAACTCCATCGTCCTTTGCTGGTCAGGTTTGAACAGCTCTGATTTAATATATCACCCTTACATCATCATCTTCTTAATTTTCAATAACACTGGGTCCCTCTGTTCTTTGTTCCTTTTCTGTTCATGTCCTCATGTGTTTAGCTGAGAATCTATCGAGGGCACCACCAGTCTTGCTGAGCCAGTGGTGATGCTACCATCTGTGGCAGAGGCAACTTGTTAAGTGCATCTGGGCTCCAGAGTGATGTTGAAATGAATAACTGTATGCTGCTAACAATGGACCCCATCTCTGCACCCTTGCAGAGGCAATTAGTAATCCTGACTTAACTTCTCTGAACAAACCTAGCAGTGGCTCAGTGTCCCAAACTATTGTGGAATGCCATTCGTAAGTATACTGATGGAACCTTTTGACTGCATAAATGACCACCAAGCTCTCCTTATTTATCTGAAAATACATTTTCTCCCCATCTGATCATCATAGAACGCTACAGTGCAGAAAGAGACCCATCCAGTCTGCACCCAACACAATCCCACCCTTCCCCCATATTATACCCACTAATCCCTCTAACCTACACATCCCTGGACACTAAGGGGCAATTTCTTAGCATGGCCAATCAACCTAACCCGCACATCTTTCGGACAGTGGGAGGAAACCCACGCAGACACGAGGAGAATTTGCAAACTCCACGCAAACAGTGACCCGAGCCGGGCATCGAACCCAGGACGCTGGAGCTGTGAAGCAGCAGTGCTAACCCACTGTGCTACCCTCAAGGTAAAGGCAATTGGCCTTCCTGTGGGATAGAACTGCTCCCACTCCACACGATGATGTCTCGCATGTCCCTACCGAAGATTTGGTCGGTTCGAATTGCTCTGACAGTGCCAATGACTGCAGAGCCAGATCAATCTTTGTGAATGCTTCTCTTTGTCCACTTCCCCACCTCCAATATTAATGTTTCTTTAACAGCTGGTGGAATGGGGCTAAGGTGGTGGATACACAAATCTTCCCTAAAGATTCACCATTCTGAGAAATGAATTTAATTCTGAAATGTTTTAGTGGCTGTGGAAGCTGCTTAATGGCTTCCAAAGAATGTGTAAACCTTTCTAACTTACCCTAAACCTCAAATATGTAACCCTTATCCACCTGGAAAGTACATTTCCCCCATTTCAACCTAACACCTACATCTTTACGATGTTTCAAAGCTTCCTCCAAGTTCGATCCGTGTTCTCCGGGTGTGGCTCCTGTGAACAAAATGTCATCGAGATAAACCACTGCATTCGGGATGCTTTGAACGCAACTTTCCTTGTACATTGGCTGTTGAGACTTCAAAAGGCAGCTGTGTATACTGTTACAAACCACTCTGAGTGCTGATGGTAACCAATCTCTGTGAACCCTCATCCAACTCCGGCTGTTGGCATGCGTGACTGAAGTCTAATTTGGTGTATTTTAAACCCCTGGTTAGTTTGGCATAGAGATCTTCAATTCTAGGAATGGGGTAGAATCATAGAAAAAAACTACAGCACAAACAGGCCCTTCGGCCCACAAGTTGCGCCGATCATATCTCTACCTACTAGGCTTACCTATAACCCTCAATCCTATTAAGTCCCATGTACTCATCCAGAAGTCTCTTCAAAGACCTTATCGAATTTGCCTCCACCACCACCGATGGCAGCCGATTCCACTCAACCTCCACCCTTTGAGTGAAAAACTTACCCCTGATATCTCCTCTGTAACTACTCCCCAGCACCTGTGTCCTCTCGTGGCAGCCATTTCAGCCCTGGGATATAGTCTCTGAGAGTCCACCTGATCAATACCTCACATCATCTTATACACCTCCATCAGGTCCCCTCTCATCCTTTGTCTCTCTAAGGAGAAAATTTCGAGCTCTCTCAACCTATCCTCATAAGGCATGCCTCCCAATCCAGGCAACATCCTTGTAAATCTCCTCTGCACCCTCTCAATAGCTTCCACATCCTTCCTGTAATGAAGCGATCAGAACTGAGCACAGTACTCCAAATGGGATCTGACCAGGGTCTTATAAAGCTGCAGTGTTATCTCCTGACTCCTAAACTCAATCCCTCGATTGATGAAGGCCACTACACCATACGCCTTCTTAACCACATCCTCTACCTGCGAGGCCGATTTGAGAGTCCTATGGACCTGGACCCCAAGATCCTTCTGATCTTCCACACTGCCAAGAGTCTTACCCTTAATAGTATATTCCTTCAGCCCATTTGACCTGCCAAAATGAACCACTACACATTTATCCGGGTTGAAGTCATTCTGAGCTTCTCTACTGATGGTTAATTTATAATCTTGACAGATTCTTACAATGTGATCTGGTTTTAGGATAAGGAGTATGGGGTGCTGCCCATTCGGAGAATTGTAAGGGTTTTATCCAAATCTTCCAGTCTTCTGAGCTCAGATTCAACTTTATAATGAAGTGCTGGGCGGGCCTGAAAAAATTGAGATGTTGCATCCAAATTCAGATAGATTTTGGCTTTACCACCCCCCCCCCCCCACCTTACTTGTCCTAGTTAATTTTGGAAGACTTTCGAATATTTACACAGCAGCTTCTGAAAACCTCCAACCCACAGGTTTAATATTTCCAACCAATTTAGTTTTATTTGCTGGAACGAATCACAGCTTGTTAGACAAGATCAATAGAAGTTTAATTACCAGGGCAGATAACTGTGCTGTTTCACTCTTGTAGGGCACAGTGACTGTTGCTGCTCCCAAACTCTGTAATGTAAATTGGTACGGCTCCAAACTCATTCAATCCAAAGGCTGGAGTCCTTTGTGAAGGTAATAAAACTGCAGCTCCTGTATCATTTCCAATTTGAGAGATCTGCCATCAAGATTTTCTCTATCAGGGGTACTTTACTCACCTGGTTTAGGGTGAGTAACTCTGGTCCTCTTCTCGGCTCCTCATTCAGCTTTTTCAAAGGAGTTAAACTTTGGGGCGGCACGGTAGCACAGTGGTTAGCACTGCTGCTTCACAGCTCCAGGGTCCTGGGTTCGATTCCCGGCTCGGGTCACTGCCTGTGTGGAGTTTGCACATTCTCCTCGTGTCTGCGTGGGTTTTCTCCGGATGCTCCGGTTTCCTCCCACAGTCCAAAGATGTGCGGGTTAGGTTCATTGGCTATGCTAAAATTGCCCCTTAGTGTCCTGGGATGTGTAGGTTAGAGGGATTAGCAGGTAAATGTGTAGGGATATGGGGATAGGTTCTGGGTGGGATTGTGTTCGGTGCAGACTCGATGGGCCGAAGGGCCTGTTTCTGCACTGTAGGGTTCTATGTCTATGTCTATGTCTATGTCTAATGGTTGGGGGGGTTTTTTTGCACTCACTGCTTCACTCTGCACCTTTTTTGTAAGTGACCCTTTTTGTTACACCTAAAACGTACACAAGGTGGGATTTTACGAGATGATTGTAAGTCTCCAGCTAGTGTGAGAATGGGAGAGAGTTCCTGATCTGTTTTTTTTCGGGTGAGTTTCCACACCCAATCTTGTGCATGTGTTGCATGAAAAGGATGGTACGGAGACTGTTTCTAGTTGTTGTGGGCAGTGGGCTGGGCTTAATTTGCCAGCCAGCCTGCAGAGGGGGCTATTGCACACGCGCAGACCTCAGTGTCTCACATGAGCAAGAACAGCAACCGAGGCTGACCTGACGAAGGAGCGGCGCTCCGAAAGCTAGTGATTTGTGCTACCAAAGAAACCTGTTGGACTTTAACCCGGTGTTGTGGGACTCCTTACTGTGTTTACCCCAGTCCAACGCCGGCACCTCCACATCATAGCGAGAGAAAGCTTCAGGGTTTCACTGTTACAGCCAGCCTGGAGAACCCCCTCCCCCCCCGACCCCACACCCTCCCCCTTGCAATTGCAGAGGCCCGTGGCCAATTGTGAGCCCCACACCGCCCCCCTCTTGCCACCCAAATAGATCGCACCACCCCCCCCCACAATGGTTGCAATGCAGAGCGGGCCCCCCTCTAACAATCACCTGCAGAGTGGCAGTGGGCACCCCCTCACCCCCCATACAAATCGCCTGCGGAATGGCAGTGGGCCCGCCTCCCTGCCCGATTGGGCCGCCCACTCAGGCCCCATCCCCAGTGGGCTGCGCCAAGGTGCCCACTGGGCAGTTGCCAGGGTGCCAAGCCCACCAGGTGCCAGGCATGGAGCATCGGCACACTTCCTTTACCTTTTACCTCCTTCTACTGTTTACTTCCCCTGGCACTCGTTGTACCTCACTTACACCTGGTCAGTGTACTCAGTAACCTGGGCCAACTCAACTACCCAATATCATTGGGGGGGTCACAGTGTGCAATTAGAGGGGGAGGAGACATGAGATTCAATGACTTTGAAAGTTTTTCCTTGTTGCCACTCTAATCTCTCTCACAATGTCAACAAAACGAAGGAGATTGTCAACGACTTCAGGAAGCATAAAGGAGAACATGCCCCTGTCTACATCAACGGGGCAAAGTAGAAAGAGTCAAGAGCTTCAAGATTTTAAGTGCCCAGATCACCATATCCTGGTCCCCCCCATGCCAATGTGATAGTTAAGAATGCCCACCAATGCCTTTACTTTCTCAGAAGACTAAGGAAATTTGGCATGTTAGCTATGACTCTCACCAATTTTTACAGATGCACCATAGAAAGCATTCTTTCTGGTTGTATCACAGCTTGGTGTGGGCTCCTACTCTGCCCAAGATCGCAAGGAACTATAAAAGATCATGAATCTAGCCCAATCCATCACGCAAACCAGCCTCCCATCCAGTGACTCTATCTACACTTCCCGCTGCCTCGGAAAAGCAGCCAGCATAACTAAGGACCCCACGCACCCCATTCGTTCTCTCTTCCACCTTCTTCCATCGGGAAAAAGATACAAAAGTCTGAGGTCATGTACCAACCGACTCAAGAACAGCTTCTTCCCTGCTGCCATCAGACTTTTGAATGGATTTACCTTGTATTAAGTTGATTTTTCTCTACACCTATGACTGTAACACTACATTCTGCACTCTCTTGTTTAAGAACATAAGAAGTAGGAGCAGGAGTAGGCCATCTGGCCCTTCGAGCCTGCCCCGCCATTCAATAAGATCATGGCTGATCTGATAGTGGATCAGTTTCACTTTCCTGCCTGTTCCGCATAATCCTTAATTCCCTTATTGATCAGAAATCTCCTGTGACTTAAACATATTTAACAAGATAGCATCCAATGCTTCAATAGGCAGGGAATTCCAAAGATTCACTACCCTCTGAGGGAAGAAGTTCCTCCTCAACTGTGTTCTAATTTCCTTCTCTATGAATGGTATGCTTTGACTGTATCGAGTGCAAGAAACAATACTTTTCCCTGTCTGTTAATACACGTGACAATAATAAATCAAATCAAATTGAGGGTGACTCAGTCTAACTCAAAATAACAAAGAATTTATTGCGAACGATAAATATTTATTTACAGTAAAGTGTCAGGCAGCATAAACTATGCACAACTCTCCTCCCTGGCTCCAACTGAGACCCTCTCCGACCCAGAATGCGCGCCTCGCTCTCGATTAGCTTAGCCTCTCATTTTGACACTCCGTAGAGGCCACGCTACCACACTGGCGATAGACTGCAACAAGAAAAGGGAAAATAAACAACTGTAAGAATTGGAAAATGACTGAAACCAGTGGAAACAGTGCAGGATTCGATCCAACGCCGCAATGTCTCAGGCTTAATTCCCCTGCACCGCATCCCCTTGGCGAGGAGTGTTGGCCCGGCAACTGTGTCTGAAGACAGCCCCACGTGGCTGAGTGCTGTTGAAGATCTCAATGTGTTACAAACGGCTGTCAGCCATTGTCTGAAATCTGCAGACAAGGTCCAGATCTGTCACCATTCCTCCTCAGCCGGAACTCTGAGTTAACTGCAGCAGCAATTGGCAGGTCATTGATAGAATTGATCTCAGACCTGCGGCTAAGACCTCGATAAGGCTTGTTTTCAAGCATGGGGCTTGTAAAGCGCAAATAAACCTTGCCGGGTCAGAGTCAAGCCTGCAGCTTGTAAAGCTGTCCATTTCCACAGCCTCTGTTGAGTTGTTACACTCTCAGTTGGGGCATGAGGTTAGCATCAATTAAATCCAACCTGTGTCTCCTTATGTGCCTCCAACATATTTTCTGGCTCAGTTGTTTTGCTTCTGAGCTTCTGGGGATTCCCTTGAATGTTTGTATAAGGATGTGCATGGCATTGATGTTTTTCTCTTAATCACAGTAAAAAGTCTGACAACACCAGGTTTTAGTCCAACCGATTTATTTGATAATATACTCACAAGCTTTCGGGGATAAAACTCTATCAGGTCGCCTCTCAACCTTCGTCTCTCCAGGGAGAAGAGTCCAGCTCCCTCAACCTATCCTCATAAGGCATGCCTCCCAATCCAGGCAACATCCTTGTAAATCTCCTCTGCACCCTCTCAATAGCTTCTACGTCTTTCCTATAGTGAGGCGACCAGAACTGTGCACAGTACTCCAAGTGGGACCTGACAAGGGTCTTATAAAGTTGCAGCATTACCTCCCAACTCCTAAACTCAATCCCTCGATTTATGGAGGCCAGTACACCATATGCCTTCTTGACCACCTCCTCCACCTGCGAGGCCGCACCTGACGAAGGGGCTAATCCCGAAAGCTTGTGAGAATACTATCAAATAAATAGGTTGGACTAAAACCTGGTGTTGTCAGACTTTTTACTGTGTTTACGCCAGTCCAACGCCGGCATACCCACATCATTTCTCTTAATCCACAGGTGATTTGGTCTGCCTTGTTCCCCAACGAGGGACATACACGCGGTGGGTCGTGTGAGGGCTGCTCTTGGATGTTTCGAGAGTAGCCCAGTGCTTCACGTCGTTAGTGTGCGCTTAAACTGGACCAGATACTGGGCAACACGACAGCTCAGTGACTATCGCTGTTTGCTGTGCAGATACATGGATTTGGGCCGGTGTCTGTGGGAGTTTGCGCATTCTCCCCGTGCTGGCGTGGGTTTTCTCCGGGTGCTCCGGTTTCCTCCCGCACCCCAAAGATGAGCTCTTAGGCTGATTGGGTGTAACAAATTGTCCCTAAATTAGTCTCCCCTCAATCTGGTTTCCAATGTGGAGTGCCATAAGCGTAGACAAGGGTCACGGGTGGAAGAGGGGACTCACAATGTTAAAATGGTGGCACGGGCTCGTTGGGCCGAAGGGCCTGTTTCCCGGGCTGTGTTGTTCTTTGTTCTAAAGCCAGACTACAATTCTAAAAGGGGTGTTGTATTCTAGCCCCAGTAGCTCAGTTAACTAGACGGAAAACAACCTATGACCAGAGAGAAGCCAGGCCAGAGAGAACACTTCTCTCATGCAGTACTGGAGGCCTTAGTGCAGGAAGTGGGAAGGAGAATTGAGGTCCTCTTTTCACAGGAGGCTGTGAGGTCCTCCAGACATACACTGTGAAATTGGTGAGTATTGATAGCCCCTAGGGCAAAGCCAGTGATCTGAAGGCCATCAATATAGAGCTGGGAAAATGTTCACACTGAACAGTCAGGGTCCGTGAATCCATTTTCAAATGTTTGCACGTTCTCTCATTATTTGGATGGGTTTCACTCGGCTGATACCGGGGATGAGGGGGTTGGACTATGAAGAGAGACTAAATAGACTGGGTCTGCACTCGTTGGAGTTGAGAAGGCTGAGGGGGATCTTATAGAGACGTATAAGATAAATGAAGGGGATGGATAGGGTAGAGGTAGAGAGATTCTTGCCGCTCAGAAAGGATAGCAGGACTAGAGGGCACAGCCTCAAGATAAGGGGGGGGACAGTTTAGAATGGAGTTGAAGAGGAACTTCTTCACTCAAAGGGTGGTGAATCTCTGGAATTCTTTGCCCGTTGAAGTGGTACCTCGCTAAATATATTTAAGACACGGGTAGATAGGTTTTTGGTAGGCAAGGGAATTAAGGGTTATGGGGAGAAAGCGGGAAAGTGGAACTGGGCCACTTCAGATCAGCCATGATCTTATTGAATGGTGGGGCAGGCTCGAAGGCCTACTCCTGCTCCTATTTCTTATGGTCTTATGTTTCCTCCTGGTGCTCTGGTTTCCTCTCACAGGTCTAAAGATGTGCAGATTAGATGAATTGGCCATGGTAAAATTGCCCCTTAGTGTCAGGGGATTAGCGGGGTTACGGGGATCGGGACTGGGTGGGGTTGTTGTTGGTGCAGGCTTGATGGGCCAAATGGCCTCCTCCCATACTGTAAGATTTCTCAGATTCTAAAAACACAATATTTCCACTAACAAGTAAATAGTCAGGAGCACTCACCTGTAAGTTGATGGCGATTCCTTTTAAATGTCTCTCTCGTTGCCAAACATGTTGAAGAGAGGGCGATAATGGGAGCTTGGCAGAATGGCAGGTCGGGCATCAGATCAGCGCCACACACTGAGCGTCAACACAGTCTACCCACTCTGTAAAGTCTCCGTGCACGCGAACCATGAATTCATAAACTCCTGAAGCAATTGCACTACGTGACATGCCAGATTTCATGAGTGGGAGTGCTTTTCACAATAGAATAGAGAAAGATCATTTATGTGACCAATGAAGGTATTACAGTGGGTGTGGGGACTCCCAGCACGAGTTTATCATGTCTTTTCAGCATGAAAAAACAGATTTAGAATGATAGAACCCTTACAGTGCAGACAAAGGCCATTCTACCCACCACACTTGTACTGACTCTGAAAAAGCATCCCACCCAGGCCCACCTCTCCCCATCATCCTGCACATTTACCTCATCTACAAATCTTCGGGCACTAAGGGGCAATTTAGCATGGCCAATACGCCTAACCTGAACATCTTTGGGCCGCGGGAGGGGGACCATCCCAGGGGATGCCCACGTTGACACAGTGAAGGACGTGCAAGCTCTATACAAACAGTGACTCCAGTCTGGAATTGAACCCCAGTCCCTGGTGCTGTGAGGCAGCAGTGCTAACCCACTGTGCTACCATGCCACTCTAGTCTAGGGACGGGCACGGGTGGCACAGTGGTTAGCACGCTGTCTCACCACATCAGGGACCCGAGTTCGATTCCCAGTTTGGGCCTCTCTGTGTGGAGCTTACACATTTTCCCCAGTGTCTGTCTGAGGTTTCCTCCGGGTGCTCCGGTTTCCCCCCCCCACAGTTCGAAAGACGGCTAGGTGCATTGGCCGTGCTAAATTCTCCTTGAGTGTACCCGAATAGGCGCCAGAGTGAGGCAACTACGGGGGTTTTCACAGTAACTTCATTAATGACCTGTGACACTAATAAAAAAGAAAAATAAATAGTGTAGAAAATAAAATACACTTATTGGAAAGCAGATAGTCATAGAATATGGAAATTGGGAGTCTCTCTTACCAGCTTTGTGTGCAGGTGGGCAAAGGAAATTTATTTAAGCTCTTATTTTGAACTATTTTCTTTAACTTCCCCCTCTCAGTCTGAAGCTTTGTTCTCTGTTGTTCCATGTCTCTTTCTTCTCCAGCTGACTGGGGGAGCTGTGTCCTTCTGCGTTCTGTTTTCCTTTGTAATTTTTCAATCTGCCTGTCTGGGGGTGGTAGGATTGTTCGAGCAGAGTGATGTTTATTAGTCCATTTGCTTCACAAGGCGCGGCGCAGTAAGATGTATTTGTGCCAAGGATCATTCGTCGCGAAAACAGGAGTGAAAAATCAAGCTGAGTAATTGCCTGATTTCTCGCTTGTTTAAGAGTCTCACGTATTGTTTGCAGGTGGGAGTTTCTTTGGTTTAGAGGGAAGCGATTCACCTCTCATTGTCGGCTCGAGTGATCTCTCTGCATTCCCGCTTCACTCTCTCTGGATTCGCCACTCCCACCCTCCACGTAACTCCCCGACGATTAGGAAGCTAAATCTGAAGTTTCCAGAATAACTGTACCCCCCCCCCCCCCCCCACCCCCACCCCCAGCAGAGGTTTGTCAAATGGTGAAGGAGTTTGATAGGGTGCATGCATGTTTCTGTTTGTGGGCATGAATTAACACATGAAACACATTCATAAATTCCAGAGCAGAATTCAAGAGAATCTTCTTTCCTGAGAGAGTGGTTAGAATGTGAAACTCATTACCACGGTTAAGGCAAAGATTGTAGCTGCATTAAACAGACACACGAGGGGTACAAAGGATTCAAAGGTTATGCTGATGAGGTGGGAGAACACAGTAAAAAGTCTAACAACACCAGGTTTTAGTCCAACCGATTTATTTGATAATATTCTCACAAGCTTTCGAGGTTACCCTCTTCGTCAGGTGAATGGAGAGATGGGAGAAAGCAGGGTTGGAATGTAAACACTGGCATGGCCTGGTTATGATGTGGAGATGCCGGTGTTGGACTGGGGTAAAGACAGTAAGAAGTCTCACAACACCAGGTTAAAGTCCAACATGGTTTATTTGACAGTAAAGATATAAGATAATGAAGGGGATGGATAGGGTAGAGGTAAAGAGATTCTTCCCGCTTAGAAAGGATAGCAGGACTAGGGGGCACAGCCTCAAGATAAGGGGGGGGCGGTTTAGATCAGAGTTGAGGAGGAACTTCTTCACTCAAAGGGTGGTGAATCTCTGGAATTCTCTGCCCGTTGAAGTGGTGGAGGCTGCCTCGCTAAATATATTTAAGTCACGGGTAGGTAGGTTTTTGGTAGGCAAGGGGATTGAAGGTTATGGGGAGAAAGCGGGAAAGTGGAACTGATCCACTTCAGATCAACCATGATCTTATTGAATGGCGGGGCAGGCTCGAAGGGCTAGATGGCCTACTCCTGCTCCTATTTCTTATGTTCTTACGTAAACCCACAAACTTTCAGGGTTTGCCCCTTCATCAGGTCATCTAAATTGGAGTATCGAGTATAAAAGTTGGAGTGTTACGGTAAGATTGTATAAGGCATTGGTGAGGCTGAATTTAGAGTATTGTGTACAGTTTTGGTCACCTAGTTACAGGAAGGATGTAAATAAGGTTGAAAGAGTGCAGAGAAGGTTCACAAGGATGTTGCCAGGACTTGAGAAGCTGAGTTACAGACAGGGATTGAATAGGTTAGGACTTTATTCCCTGGAGCGTAGAAGAATGAGGGGAGATTTGATAGAGGTGTATAAGATTTTGATGGATATCGATAGAGTGAATGCAAGCAGGCTTTTTCCACTGAGGCTAGGGGAGAAAAAAAACCAGAGGGCATGGGTTAAGGGTGAAAGGAGAAAAGTTTAAAGGGAATATTAGGGGGGGGATTCTTCACACAGAGAGTGGGGGGAGTGTGGAATGAGCTGCCGGATAAATGCGGGGTCACTTTTAACACTTAAGAAAAACTTGGACGGGTTCATGGATGAGAGGGGTGTGGAGGGATATGGTCCAAGTGCAGGTCAGTGGGACTAGGCAGAAAAATGGTTCGGCACAGACAAGAAGGGCCAAAAGGCCTGTTTCTGAGCTGTCATTTTCTATGGTTCAATCATGTTGTGAGACTTCTTATGTGGTCTGGTTAGGCAGAATGAGGGAACTTTAACCAAAAAAGATAAGTTTGGATTGGGTGGGGAGGTAACATCTGGAAATTTAGATTCCTGACCCAAACCAATCTCCAACTGCCCATTTTCAGTTTGAGGTGAAGGGGATTGTGTGACCAAGCTGATTCAGGTGTATTGGAGGTTTATGATAGGAGGATGTGTGGCTCACTAGGCAGGATTTTCCACCCCTAAATTCTCCCCAAAGACGGTGCAGTGGAACAATAGTCAGCACTGCTGCCTGACAGCACTGGGGACCCGCATTCAATTCTAGCCTTGGGTCACTGTCTGTATGGAGCCTGCACATTCTCCCCGTGTCTGCGTGGGTTTCCTCCGGGTGCTCTGCTTTCCTCCCACAGTCTGAAGATGTGTGGATAGGCTGATTGGCCATGCTATATTGCCCCTTAGTGTCATTGGTCTAGCAGGGTAAATACGCATGGTTGCTGATACCGGAGTTGAGGGGGTTGAGCTATGAGGAGAGGCTGAATAAACTAGGCTTATACTCGTTAGAGTTTAGAAGAATGAGGGGAGATCTCATTGAGATGTATAAGATGATGAATGGGATGGATAGGATAGAGGTGGAGAGGCTCTTCCCGCTCAGAAAAGACAGTAGGACTAGGGGGCACAGCCTCAAGATAAAGGGGGTGCGGTTTAGAACGGAGTTGAGGAGGAACTTCTTCACTCAAAGGGTGGTGAATCTCTGGAATTCTCTGCCCGTTGAAGTGGTGGAGCTGCCTCGCTAAATAAGAACAAAGAACAAAGAACAACACAGCACGGGAAACAGGCCCTTCGGCCCAACGAGCCCACGCCGCCGTCCCATGGTCAGTGACCTATTCATGATTTTAGTCTATGCCTAATGTGTGAGGATCAGGGAGGTCCAATATAGGGACAATTTGTTACCCAATCAATCAGCCTAAAAGCACATCTTTGGGATGTGGGAGGAAACCGGAGTACCCGGAGGAAACCCACGCAACCATGGGGAGAACGCGCAAACTCCCACGGACACAGGCCCAAATCCATGTGTCCGCACAGCAACAGAGATAGCCTCTGAGCTGCCATGTTGCCCTCGAGATGGTCCAGTTTACGCACACCAACTCCTGAAGCAACATCCAAGAGCAGCCCACTACAACCTGCCGCCCGTATGCCCCTTGCTTAAATAATTTTAAGAAGCGGGTTGATGGGTTTTTGATAAGCGAGGGGATTAAGGGTTATTGGATGTGGAATGTGGAATGTGGAACTGAGCCACGACAGATCAGCCATGATCTTATTGAATGGCGGGGCAGGCTCGAAGGGCTAGATGGCCTACTCCTGCTCCTATTTCTTATGTTCTTATGTTCTAACAGCAGTGGGAAACCCCTACTGAAGGGGCATTAGATTGAAGAGTTGACTGGGCAGATTTTCCAGCTCACATTCCCCCTTAGCAACATTCCCCCAGCAGCAGGATTCATTCTCTGGTGTCCCAGTTTTCTGTGGTACCAACAGGATATGTGTCAAGGAAGTCCGTCAGTGTTAAATCTGGAGGATGCAGGATCGGAAGTTGGTATTCTAGAAGGGTAGAGCAGATGGATTTAGGGTACTTAAGTCTATAAAATAATGAGGGGCACAGATCAGCTAGATAGTCAATATCTTTCCCCAAAGGTAGGGGAGTCTAAATCTATAGAGCACAGGTTTAAGATGAGAGGGGAGAGATACAAAAGTGTCCAGAGGGGCAATTTCTTCACATAGAGGATGGTGAGTGTCTGGAACAAGCTGCCAGAGGTAGAGGCAGGTACAATTTTGTCTTTTAAAAAGCATTTAGATAGTTACATGGATAAAATGTGTATCGTGGGTTCCCTCCCACACCCCAAAGATGTGCTATTAGGCTGATTAGTGTAACAAATTGTCCCTAAATTAGTCTCCCCTCAATGTGGAATTCCATAAGCATAGACAAGGGTTATGGGTAGAGAGGGGACTCACAATGTTAAAATGGCGGGCTCGTTGGGCCGAAGGGCCTGTTTCCCAGGCTGTTCTTAGTTCTTTGGGATATGGGCCAAACGTGGGCAATTGGGATTAGTTTAGGGGCTTAAAGAAAAGGAGTGGCATGGACCAAAGGGCCTGTTTCCATGCTGTAAACGTCTATGACTCTACCTTGTCAATCATGGTATGCCTTATCTTAGCTGGATTGGCCATGCTAAATTGCCCCTTAATGTCAGGGGACTAGGAAGGGCAAATGCATGGGGTTATGGAGATAGGGTCTGGATGGGATTGGGCTCAGTACAGACTCAATGGTTTGAATGGCCCCCTTCTGCACTGTAGGATTCTATGATTCTTAAATCAGGAGGTTGCAGGATCAAACCCACTCCAGAGCTGTGAGTACAAAATCCAGGCTGAGACAATAGTTCAGTGCTGAGGGAGAGCTGCAGTGTTGGTGGTGGTCTGTCTGCCCTGGTAATCATAGAACCCTACAGTGCAGAAAGAGGCCCTTCGGCCCATCGAGTCTGCACCGAACACAATCCCACCCAGGCCCTACCCCCATATCCGTACATATTATACCCACTAATCCCTCTAACCTACACATCCCTGGACACTAAGGGGCAATTTCTTAGCATCAACCTAACCCGCACATCTTTGGACTGTGGGAGGAAACCGGAGCACCCGGAGGAAACCCACACAGACACAAGGAGAATGTGCAAACTCCACGCAGACAGTGACCCGAGCTGGGATTCGAAGCCAGGACCCTAGAGCTGTGAAGCAGCAGCGCTAACCACTGTGCCACCGTGCCGATCCAGAGGGAATCTTTTTCATAAAGCTTAGGTGTCTGGGTCAATATTTATCCCTCAACCAACAGCACTGAAACAAATTATCTGGTCATGGGATGGGATGGATAGGATAGAGGTGGAGAGACTCTTCCCGCTCAGAAAGGACAGTAGGACTAGGGGGCACAGCCTCAAGATAAAGGGGGGGTTTATAATGGAGTTGAGGAGGAACTTCTTCACTCAAAGGGTGGGAAATCTCTGGAATTCTCTGCCCATTGAAGTGGTGGAGGCTACCTCGCTAAATATATTTAAGTCACGGGTGGATAGGTTTCTGATAGACAGGGGGATTAAGGGTTATGGGGAGAAAGCGGGAAAGTGGAACTGATCCACTTCAGATCAGCCATGATCTTATTGAATGGCGGGGCAGGCTCGAGGGGCTAGATGGCCTACTCCTGCTCCTATTTCTTATGTCCTTATGTTCTTATCCTTGTCATTCTATGTGCGGGATCTTGCTATGCACAAGTGGGCTTGCCTCCCCCATCAGACAGTGTGACTTCAGAAGTAATAAGTTGGCTGTGAAGACATTCTGCAGTGATGAGAGGTATTACTATACAAACGCAAGTCCCCCCCATGTTACACCTGAAGCGTCAGCAAATGTTTCAGGTTTGAGTCCCATCGCCAGACTTGAACAAGACCAAGTCCTGTCCTTCTTTCAAAGTTCTGAACTCTCTTGCCTTGTGGGGTAACCCGTCCGAGGGCGGGTAATCCGCACATTGCCCCCCCCACTTCACTCCAGCAGGTCTGGCCACCAGCTCCCCGCGAGTGGGGAGATACTGTAAACCTCAGTGGAGTGAAACTCTCCTGGAAGGGGAGAGGGGGAGGTTGGGAGAAGCCAGTGGGCCTGGGACTGAAATCTCTGGGCCTGCTTAACTATATGTTAAATAAATTGAAATGCTGGTGTGGATCATTTGTTCAACTCCATGCCAATTTCTGGTGCCAAGGATCCAACGCTCGGAGACTTGCGGAGGCCATCTGCCCAGTGGGAAGGCCATGAAATTGCCTCCGCTTGATTGTCCTAATGTGCCAGGCTGAGCTGTGCTGTGCCAAGGTTCATAGAATCATAGAACCCTACAGTGCAGAAAGAGGCCCTTTGAGTCTGCACCGAACACAATCCCACCCAGGCCCTACCCATTATCCCCACTAATCCCTCTAACCTACACATCCCTGGACACTGAGGGGCAATTTCTTAGCATGGCCAATCAACCTAACCCGCACATCTTTGGACTGTGGGAGGAAACCGGAGCACCCGGAGGAAACCCACGCAGACATGGGGAGGATGTGCAAACTCCACAGACAGTCACACAAGGCTGAAATTGAACCCAGGACTCTGGCGCTGTGAGGCTAACCACTGTGCCACCGTGCTGCCCATAATTGGATAGTTCTTTCAAAGGGCCAGCACATACTCAATGGGTTGAATGGACTCCTTCTGTATGAGGCTAGTTCAATAGTCAATTCAAGTAGACTTTTTATTGGATTCAGGGGCATCATCTATTATATAATAGAAAAAGGATCATTTCTGTTGTGTTGGCAATTTATAATTTGAGGCTATTACCAGTGACAGTGGCAAGGCTAATAAGACAGGAGTTAAAATGACTATTGTGTATTATTGAGTGGCGATGATGGAACTGAAGTCAAAGAACAAAGAACAAAGAACAACACAGCACGGGAAACAGGCCCTTCGGCCCAACGAGCCCACGCCGCCGTCCCATTGTCAGTGACCTATTCATGATTTTAGTCTATGCCTAATGTGTGAGGATCAGGGAGGTCCAATATAGGGACAATTTGTTACCCAATCAATCAGCCTAAAAGCACATTTTTGGGATGTGGGAGGAAACCGGAGCACCCGGAGGAAACCATGGGGAGAATGCGCAAACTCCCACGGACACAGGCCCAAACCCATGTGTCCGCATAGCAACAGAGATAGTCTCTGAGCTGTCATGTTGCCCTTGAGATGGTCCAGTTTGCGCACACCAACGACATGAAGCAGCACTTAGAACCCTACAGTGCAGAAACAGGCCCTTCGGCCCATCGAGTCTGCACCGAACACAATCCCACCCAGACCCTATCCCCATATCCCTACACATTTACCTGCTAATCCCTCTAACCTACACATCCCAGGACACTAAGGGGCAATTTTAGCATAGCCAATGAACCTAACCCGCACATCTTTGGACTGTGGGAGGAAACCGGAGCACCCGGAGAAAACCCACGCAGACACGAGGAGAATGTGCAAACTCCACACAGGCAGTGACCCGAGCCGGGAATCGAACCCAGGACCCTGGAGCTGTGAAGCAGCAGTGCTAACCACTGTGCTACCGTGCCGCCCAAGTTACCAGTAGGCAACTCCCGAAGCAACATCCAAGAGCAGCCCACCACAACTGCCGCACGCATGCCCCTTGCTGGACTTAAATGCCTGTGGACAAAAATTCATTATTAAAAAGACTCTATATCCCTGAGGCTAAAACTGAATCCCAAGCCTTCAATGTTTAGTAAGGCCTGCTATATCCCCCTATATGTAGACCGCTCATGTGGCTGTCCAAGTGACTCTTAAACAACCCTAGCGTGCCTGCTTCCACCACCTTACTCGGCAGTGCATTCCACATCCCCACTACCCTTTGTGTGAAAAACTACCTCCTAATATTAGTCTTATACGTAGCCCCCCTCACCCTAAGCCCGTGACCCCTCGTTCTATCCATTTCTAATAGCGGAAAAAGCTTACCACCATTTACTCTATCGATCCCCTTCATAATCTTATAAACCTCTATTAGATCCCCCCTCAGCCGACGTCTCTCAAGGGAAAACAGCCCAAGTGCATTCAATCTTTCCTCGTAAGACAGCCCTTCCATACCAGGCAACATCCTAGTAAATCTCCTCTGCACTCTCTCCAGGATCTCTACATCCTTCCGGTAGTATGGCGACCAGAACTGGACGCAGTACTCCAGGTGAGGCCTAACCAACGTTCTATACAACTGCAACATCAGACTCCTACTCTTATATTCTATACCCCTTCCTATGAAGGCCAACATGCCATACGCTTTCCTCATCACATTCTGCACCTGCACCGACACCTTCAGGGACTTGTGTACCTGCACCCCCAGGTCTCTCTGCGTATCTATACTCCGGATAGTTCTACCTTTTATCGTATAACTCCCCTCCACATTATTCCGGCCAAAGTGCATCACCTCGCATTTCTCCGGATTAAATTCCATTTGCCATCTATCTGCCCAATCTACCAGCCTGTCTATGCCCTGTTGCATTGCCAGGCACTGCTCCTCAGTACCCGCCAATCCAACCATCTTAGTGTCATCAGCAAATTTGCTGATCACACCACCTACCCCCTCTTCCAAGTCATTAATATATACTACAAATAGTAGAGGTCCTAGTACCGAACCCTGCGGCACCCCACTGGTGACAGACCTCCAATTGGAAAAGGAGCCTTCCACTACTACCCGCTGTCTTCTCCTCCCAAGCCAGTTCTCCACCCATCTACATACCTGGCCTTGTATCCCATGAGCCTTCACCTTTTCTATCAGCCTACCGTGAGGGACCTTGTCAAACGTCTTACTGAAATCCATATAGACAACATCAACGGCTTTTCCTTCGTCAACCGTTTTTGTCACCTCTTCAAAAAATTCCACTAGATTCGTAAGGCACGACCTCCCTTTAACGAAGCCATGCTGCGTATCCCTGATCAGATTGCAGCGCTCCAGATGCTCATACATCCTATCCTTGAGGATCCTCTCCATTATCTTGCCTATAACTGAAGTCAAGCTCACTGGCCTATAGTTCCCTGGGTTATCCCTCTGACCCTTCTTAAACAACGGTACTACATTTGCAATCCGCCAATCCTCTGGGACCTCACCTGTGTCCAAAGAAGAGACAAAGATTTGCGTCAGAGGCCCAGCAATTTCATCCCTCACCTCCCTTAGCAGCCTAGGATAGATGCCATCAGGCCCCGGAGATTTATCCGTCTTTATACTGTCTAAAAGTCGCAACACCTCTTCCCTCGTGATGACTATTTCCCTCAACGGATCCTCAAACTCCTCAAGCACAGCACCAGACATCAGACCCCTCTCCTGCGTGAATACCGACGCAAAGTATTCATTCAAGATCTCCCCCATTCCCCCAGGCTCCAAGCATAGTTCCCCTCCTCTGTCCCTGAGAGGACCAATGTTCCCTCTAACCATCCTTTTGTTTCTAATATAGGAGTAAAATGCCTTAGGATTTTCCTTAATCCTACCCGCCAAAGCCATTTCGTGGCCCCTTTTTGCCTTTCTGATGCCCCTTTTAAGTTCTCTCCTACATTCTCTGTATTCTTCTAACGCTATCTCTGTCCTCAAATGCCTAGATCTAGTGTACGCCTCCCTCTTTCTCCTGACCAAGTCTTCAATATCCCTAGTTACCCACGGCTCTCTAATCCTACCTTTCCCATCCTTCCTCTTGACCGGCACATGTCTTTCCTGTAAAGATTTTAGTTTTCCCTTGAGAGACTCCCACATACCCAGCGTCGACCTACCGTTAAACAGGTTACCCCAGTCCGTATCTTTAAGATCCTGCCTAATCTGGTTGTATCTAGCCCTCCCCCAGTTTAACACCCTCCCCTTAGGACAGGCTTCATCTTTATCCATTAATATCTTGAACCAGACAGAGTTGTGGTCACTGTTAGCCACATGCTCTCCTACTTCAACGTCAACCACCTGCCCAGGCTCATTCCCCAGAACCAAGTCCAGTATAGCCCCCTCTCTGGTCGGGCTATCCACATACTGCTCCAGGGATCCTTCCATTACACACTGTACAAATTCCTCCCCGTCAGCACCCTCTGATCTCGGCACCTTCCAATCTACCCCGGGGAGATTAAAATCTCCCACTACCACCACCCTATTCTTCCTGCACTTATCTAGAATGTCCCTGCCTATCCCTTCTTCCACAGCCCTCGGGCTGTTGGGCGGTCTGTAGTACACACCCAACATAGTAACATCTCCCTTCCTATTCCTCAACTCCACCCATAGCGACTCGATTCCTATATCCTCCGTACCTCCCTCCCTCTGCACTGCTATGATGCAATCCTTAACTAACAACGCCACTCCCCCACCTCTCAGCGACCCACCCCTATCTCGCCTGAAACTCTTATACCCAGGAACATTCAACTGCCAGTCCTGCCCTTCCTTTAACCAAGTCTCTGTCACCGCCACCACTTCCAACTTCCTTTCGAACATTAATGCCTTCAGTTCATCTGTTTTGCCAGTCACACTCCTAGCATTGAAACACATGCACCGAAGACCCTCAGAAACAATCCGATCCTTCTTCCTACCCTCCGGGCTTACCCTATCCCCAATCCCAGTTCCGTCTACCTCCCCACCCCGCCTCCATATTAGTTTAAACCCTGCCGAAACACTCCGGCTAACCTTCCAGCTAAGATATGCATGCCCTTCCCAGTTAACTGTACCCCATCCCTCTTGTATATTTGCCGTTCTTTCATAAAGACTTCCCAGTGGTCTACGAATATAAAACCCTCTGCCCTACACCAATCCTTCAACCACGCATTTAGTTGGATTATTTCATTATTTCTAGCCCTGCTAGCCCCAGGCACCGGCAGCAGCCCAGAGAACGCCACCCTGGAGCCCTACATTTCAGCCTGGCCCCCAACTCCCTGAACTGCCGACGTATGTCCCCCCTGCACTTTGTTCCTACATCCTTCTCTCCTACATGCACTATCACATCCGACTCAGCCCCTCCACCCTTCAAAATTCCCTCTACCCTTTCTGAGACATCCTGTACCCCAGGGAGGCAGACTACCATCCTGGAGTCCCGCTTTTGCCCACAGAATCGCCTGTCAATCCCCTTGACTTTCCCATCCCCCACCACTATCTCACACCCTGCACTCTTCACTTTCCGATCTCCCTCCCTTGCCTTCTCTACCCCAGCTGTCACCCCACCCTTGACATTCCGGGGTAATTCCTCCGGGGCGTTACTAGTGCCATGACTCCTTTTCTTTTTGCTCTTCCTAACTGTAACCCATCCATCTCTCCTCCTAGGTCCTGGTATTTGCTCAGCGTTGCTGTCTCTATCCATTACTTCCTCTGTCTGTCTGTGTCTCATCGTCAAACTAGTTTAATAAACAAGTGTTTGCCTTTGATGACAGCCCTGCGATTAGGACAGAAAGAACAGATCAGCAATTATTGCACCAAGGAAAATGATTCAGAATGCATTAAGCTGCAGGATATGGTAACTACAACAACAACATCTTTCATTTTCATAACACCTTCTTCATAGGAAAATAGATACAAAAGCCTGAGGACATGTACCGACCGACTCAAGGACAGCTTCTTCCCTGCTGCCATCAGACTTTTGAATGGATCTACTTACAAGGGCGGCACGGTAGCACAGTGGGTTAGCACTGCTACTTCATAGCGCCAGGGTCCTGCGTTCGATTCCCGGCTCGGGTCATTGTCTGTGTGGAGTTTGCACATTCTCCTCGTGTCTGCATGGGTTTCCTCCGGGTACCCTGGTTTCTTCCCACAGTCCAAAGATGTGCGGGTTAGGTTGATTGGCCATGCTAAGAAATTGCCCCTTAGTGTCCAGGGATGTGTAGGTTAGAGGGATCAGTGGGGATAATATGTAGGGATATGGGGGTAGGGCCTGGGTGGGATGGTGTTCAGTGCAGACTCGATGGGCCGAAGGGCCTCTTTCTGCACTGTAGGGTTCTATGGTTCATATTAAGTATGTGGAGGATTAGTGTCAGGGGGATTAGTAGGGTAAATACATGGGGTAGAGGGGATAGGGCCTGGGTGGGATTGTTATTAGTGCAGGCTTGATGGGCTGAATGGCCTCCTTCTGCACTGTAGGGATTCTATATTAAGTTGATCTTTCTCTACACCCGAGCTATGACTGTAACACTCCATCCAGCAGTCTCTTCTTTCCCTCTCCCCAGTGTATTCTATGAACAGGATAATTTGTCTGTATAGAGAGCAAAAAAAAAACCTTTCGCTGTCTCCCACAATGATAAATCAAATCAAATCAGTGCTAAGGTAGCAAAACATTGTTACCATTTGGTTCGGGACAATTAGCCATTAAAGTGGAACCTAAACACTTACAATCAAAATGACTCTGCCTGCACCGTCCCGCCTGCCATGGGCGAGGGTCGGACAACGGAAATCTCCGCTGACCTTGGGCTGGAATTTCCAATCTCGCCCAAACGAGGCTGTAAAATCCCACCCAAGCTTTCCTGCTTTTAAAAACTAAAAAACGTTGTTATATATAAAAGACTTAAACAAAACAAGCGCAATTAAATTTAAGTTAATTTTAAGTTTGTGTAAGTTTGTTAATTTAACAATACGGTTTATGGCGTGTGTTATGCACTCTGGTTTACTTCTCATTTCCCCCAAGAGTTCTCTTATATGTTGCATCAATTCATTTACTGCTGGAGGAACTATCATCAGGATGCCCCATTCTCTAAAGAATTCTCCTCAGCTCCTGCTAATCTCAGAGGTAAAACTTTCATTTTACCCTCCCTTGACTGTGGAAAACTCAGCTCCTTATTCTGGTTATGATTCCAGTCCTGCTGAGCTAATCTATTGGGTATTTCCTTTGCCACAAGATGGGGAAGGTCACTGTAGATTCTTCCACTAGTTTCACACTAGGCTGTCTTCAAGCTTCTGTTCCCTCCAAGGTTCAAACTGCGATTGAGGGGTGGTGATTATCGGACGGATGTCAGAGGTAGCTTCTTTACTCAGAGGGCAGTAAGGGCGTGGAATGCCCTGCCTGCAGCAGTTGTGGACTCGCCAACTTTAAGGGTGTTCAAATGGTCAGTGGATAGGCATATGGATAACATTGGAATAGTTTAGGTTAGAGGGTCATTAGATTGGTTCCACTGGTCGGCGCAACATCGAGAGCCGAAGGGCCTCTACTGCGCTGGAATGTTCTATGTTCTATTAAGACTCACCCACATTCCATGCCGTGAGTGACAAAGTGAGGTTCTTATTCTGCTAACAGCGCAAGTCTATCTAACTGTCATCAAGACAAAATACCACAGACGTTGGAATTTGAAACCCTGATGAAGGGATATCCAGATTTGAAACACTGGCTGTATTTTCTCTTTAAAAAGTCTGACAACACCAGGTTTTAGTCCAACCGATTTATTTGATAATATCAATTATTTGATAATTATTTGATAATTATCAAATAAATCGGTTGGACTAAAACCTGGTGTTGTCAGACTTTTTACTGTGTTTACGCCAGTCCAACACCGGCATACCCACATCATGTATTTTCTCTTGACAGATACTGTCAGAGTTATGGAGTTTCTCCAGCACTTTTTGTTTTTCAATCTCACTGCCATTTATTTTGAGTATCTTTTCTTAGTGAGCTGCAACTGTACAAACCAGTCCCATGTTGCAACTAGCTCCTGTCATGCTGTTACAATGATGTAAAGGCACCAATCACTCGTGAGGGATTGGGTAGACACACTATGGATCCATTTATTTAGACTCAGTACATAAAAGCAACTATACGTGTGCAAAAAGCTCGAAGATATCAGAGCAGTGCTGTCTTCTGTTCACAGGGAAAAGTGAAACTAAAACTGAATTACATGACACACTTCCCTTCTGATGATGTAATGCTGCAATCCCTTATAAAGAACAACACAGCCCGGGAAACAGGCCCTTCGGCCCAACGAGCCCCCGCCACCATTTCAATATTGTGAGTCCCCTCTTCCACCCGTGACCCTTGTCTACACTTATGGCACTCCACATTGGAAACCAGATTGAGGGGAGACTAATTTAGGGACAATTTGTTAACACCCAATCAGCCTAAGAGCACATCTTTGGGATGTGGGTGGAAACCGGAGCACCTGGAGAAAACCCACGCAAGCACGGGGAGAATGCACAAACTCCCACAGACACCGACCCAAATCCATGTGTCTGCACAGCAAACAGTGATAGTCACTGAGCTGTCGGGTTGCCCAGTATCTGGTCCAGTTTAAGCGTACACTAACGACGTGAAGCACTAGGCTACTCTCGAAACATCCAAGAGCAGCTCTCGCACGACCCACCGCGTGTATGCCTCTTGGACAACAAGGCGGACCGAATCACCTGTGGATTATAAGAGAAAAACATCAATAATATAGCCATATTATAACATCCCCCTTGGTTTTGAAGGATATTTTTCTTCTTTCCGAAGAAGTATCATGATTTACAACACGTGTTCATGCTTTGTAACTATTAGATAAGTATATAGAACAAGTAAATCTATAATCACTAAGACATACAGGTAATCTGCTGCTATGCCCAGATCTTGGAATTTTGACCCCTATATGAGGTTTCTTTAAATGCTCAATGATCTTGCAGCAATAATGGTAGGAAGGACTATTACTTACATGGCGAAAAACTGCAGCAGGCGACGGTGCAGAGGGACCTGGGGGTCCTTGTGCATGAGTCGCAAAAACTCAGCCTGCAGGTGCAGCAGGTGGTCAGGAAGGCGAATGGGATGCTGGCCTTCATAGCGAGGGGGATTGAATATAAAAGTAGGGAGGTCTTGCTGCAACTCCCTGTCAGTAGTTTCAGCTGGGGGAGGGGTAATTATGAGGCTATTAGGAGAGAATTAGGAAGCATTGGTTGGAATGGGAGATTACAGGGACTAGGAACATCGGAGATGTGGAGACTTTTCAAGGAGCAGCTATTGCGGGTCTGTGATAAGTATATCCCTGTCAGGCATGGAGGATTTGGTAGGCCCAGGGAACCGTGGTGCACCAAAAAAGTTGATTCATTGGTTAGGAAGAAAAAGGAGGCTTATGTTCGGATGAGGCTTGAGGGCTCAGGTAGTGCATTAGAAAGTTTTAGATTGGCTAGGAGGGAGTTGAAGAGGGAGTTAAGAAGGGCTAAAAGAGGACATGAGATGATTTTGGCTGATAGGATTAAGGAGAACCCTAAGGCGTTTTACAGGTATGTCAAGAACAGAAGGTTGGTTAGGACAAGATTAGGGCCAGTTACAGACAGTAGAGGGAAGTTGTGTGTGGAACCGGAGGAGATTGGAGAGGCGTTGAACCAACATTTCTCTTCGGTGTTCACGCAAGGGGACAGGAATGTAGCTGAGGAGGACACTGGGGTGCAGGGGTGTAAAATAGATAGTATTGCAGCTGATACGGGGGATGTGCTGGATATTTTAGAGGGTTTGAAAATAGATAAGTCCCCTGGTCCGGATGGGATTTACCCTAGGATTCTTTGGGAGGCAAGAGGGGTGATTGCGGAGCCTCTGGCTCTGATCTTCAGGTCGTCGTTAGTCTCTGGTATAGCACCAGAAGATTGGAGGACAGCAAATGTTATCCCATTGTTTAAGAAGGGGAGAAGGGACTTCCCTGGGAATTATAGACCAGTGAGTCTTACTTCTGTGGTGGGTAAGGTTTTGGAAAGGATTATTAGAGACAGGATTTATAGTTATTTGGAAAGTAATGAGTTGATTAGAGACAGTCAGCATGGTTTTGTAGCGGGTAGGTCGTGCCTTACTAACCATATCGAGTTCTTTGAGAAAGTGACCAAAGAGGTGGATAGGGGTAAGGCAGTTGATGTGGTGTATATGGATTTTAGCAAGGCGTTTGATAAGGTTCACCATGGTAGGCTTCTGCAGAAAATGCAGATGTATGGGACTGGGGGTGATCTAGGTAATTGGATCAGGAATTGGCTAGCAGATAGGAGTCAGAGAGTGGTGGTTGATGGGAAATATTCGTCATGGAGTTCGGTTACAAGTGGTGTGCCTCAGGGATCTGTTTTGGGGCCACTGCTGTTTGTAATTTTTATTAATGATCTGGATGAGGGTATAGTTGGGTGGATTAGTAAGTTTGCTGATGACACCAAAGTCGGAGGTGTGGTAGATTGTGAGGAAGGGTGTCATAGTTTGCAGGATGACTTAGAAAGGTTGCAGAGCTGGGCTGAGAGGTGGCGGATGGAGTTTAATGTGGAGAAGTGTGAGGTAATTCATTTCGGTAGGAATAACAGATGTGTTGAGTATAGGGCTAACGGGAGGACTTTGAATAGTGTGGAGGAGCAGAGGGATCTAGGTGTATGTGTACATAGATCCCTGAAAGTTGGGAATCAAGTAGATAAGGTTGTTAAGAAGGCATACGGAGTCTTGGAGTTTATTGGTAGGGGGATTGAATTTAGGAGTCGCAGCGTCATGATGCAACTGTACACAACTCTGGTGCGGCCACACTTGGAGTTTTGTGTGCAGTTCTGGTCCCCACATTACAGGAAGGATGTAGAGGCTTTGGAGAGGGTGCAGAGGAGGTTTACCAGGATGTTGCCTGGTATGGAGGGGAGATCCTATGAGGAGAGACTGAGAGATTTGGGGTTGTTTTCGCTGGAAAGAAGGCGGCTAAGAGGGGATCTCATTGAAACATATAAGATGATTAGAGGTTTAGACAGGGTAGATAGTGATAGCCTTTTTCCTAGGATGGAGAAAGCTAGCACGAGGGGGCACGATTTTAAATTAAGGGGGGGTAGTTATAGGACAGATGTCAGGGGTAGGTTCTTTACCCAGAGGGTGGTGAGGGACTGGAATGTCCTGCCAGCTGCAGTTGTAAATGCACCTAGTTTGGGGGCGTTTAAGAGATCTGTGGATAGGTTTATGGATGAAAAGGGATTGGTTTAGGCTAGTGGGTCATTGTTTTGTAACTGGTCGGCGCAACATCGTGGGCCGAAGGGCCTGTTCTGCGCTGTAATGTTCTATGTTCTATGTTCTATGTTCAACTGTACAGGGCACTGGTGAGGCCGCAGCTGGAGTACTGTGTGCAGTTTTGGTCGCCGTACTTACGCAAGGATATTTTGGCCTTGGAGGAAGTGCAGAGGAGGTTTGCTAGGCTGATACCGGAGTTGAGGGGGTTGAACTATGAGGAGAGGCTGAATAAACTAGGCTTGTACTCGTTAGAGTTTAGAAGAATGAGGGGACATCTCATTGAGACGTATAAGATGATGAATGGTATGGATAGGATAGAGGTGGAGAGACTCTTCCCGCTCAGAAAGGACAGTAGGACTAGAGGGCACAGCCTCAAGATAAAGGGGGGGCGGTTTAGAACGGAGTTGAGGAGGAACTTCTTCACTCAAAGGGTGGTGAATCTCTGGAATTCTCTGCCCATTGAGGTGGTGGAGGTTGCCTCGCTAAATATTGTTAAGACACGGGTTGATGGGTTTTTGATAAGCGAGGGGATTAAGGGTTATGGGGAGAGGGCGGGAAAGTGGAACTGAGCCACGACCGATCAGCCAAGATCTTATTGAATGATGGGGCAGGCTCGAAGGGCTAGATGGCCTACTCCTGCTCCTATTTCTTACGTTCTTATTTTCTTATGATCTATGAGATTGTCAATCTTGGATCTTGTTTCTGGTTTTATTTGGGATCTTGGCCTAGATATAGGCGGCACGGTAGCACAGTGGGTTAGCACTGCTGCTTCACAGCTCCAGGGTCCTGGGTTCGATTCCCGGCTCGGGTCACTGTCTGTGTGGAGTTTGCACATTCTCCTCGTGTCTGCATGGGTTTCCCCCGGGTGCTCCGATTTCCTCCCACAGTCCAAAGATGCGCGGGTTAGGTTGATTGGCCATGCTAAGAAATTGCCCCTTAGTGTCCTGGGATGTGTAGATTAGAGGGATTAGTGGGTATAATATGTAGGGATATGGGGGTAGGGCCTGGGTGGGATTGTGTTCAGTGCAGACTCGATGGGCCGGAGGGCCTCTTTCTCCACTGTAGGATTCTATGGTTCTATGATATAAGATACAATTGGTACTGCATGGTCCTATGAGGAGCTGACTTGGATCTGATTTGTCCTCAGTTGCACCGTTGTGTGTTATGACTTTGTAGCACCTTGGTCCTGACATATTCATTTTCACCTTGGATGGTTGCAGAGCACCTTTTCTGGAATCCTGGGTGCAAACCTGTCCCAATTCTAAACTTGGCAATTGCGCACCCTCATTTTTAACACGCATCTTCTCCTGCAGTTTTCGAGATTTCTCTCTGGTTTCTGTGAGAGGGGAATGGGAAGAGTTGGTAGTTTGGTGTGCACTGGTCCAGCAGACATGGGCTAGAATTCTCTGGTAGCTCATACTGGCAGGATTCTCCAGTCCCGCCGGCAGCGGACACCTGCCTGATAAAAATCGTATCCATTTTGAACGGAAAATGATGAGAAAATGTAAGAGAAACGCGCTTCCCTGCTCCTGACCTGCTGGGAGAACATCCTTTATTTCAATTGTAAAGATGCTGCTAACCCCTGACCTGCTAACAGACACTCCTGCTGTTACTCATTGCTCTGTGCAGAATGCACAGTTACAGATATTTGGACCAAATCTCCGTCTGCACTATTATAAAATACACGGGGTAACTGCCTGTATTAAACTGCAACAAAGGCAAACTATCGTCTTACTCATTCCTGACGGAAGAATGTGGCGAGATTGTACAAATTAAATGATAGAATTTTAACATGGGCTCATGAAACAAAGAGACCTGGGGGCTGTGTATATATATATAAGTCTTTGAAGATGGCTCGAGAAGTTGAGAAGGCTGTTTAAAAAAATACATACAGGATTCTTGGCTTTGTAGAAGATTATAAAACCCTACAGCGCAGAAAGAGGCTCTTCAGCCCATCGAGTCTGCACTGAATACAATCCCACCCAGGCCCTACCCTCATATCCTTACATATTATACCCACTAATCCCTGGACACTAAGGAGCAATTTCTTAGCATGACCAATCAATCTAACCCGCACATTTTTGGACTGTGGGAGAAAATCAGAGTACCTGGAGGAAACCCATGCAGACATGGGGAGAATGTGCAAACTCTAACAAACAGTGACCCAAGCCAGGAATCGAACCCAGGACCCTGGAGCTGTGAAGCAGCAGTGCTAACCACTGTGCTACCGTGCCACCCAATAGCATGACCAATGAATCCAACCCACACATCTTTGTATTGGAGTATCTGGTACAAGAGCAAATAAACTTTAAATTTTACATCATTGTACATCGCAACTGGAGTGTTTTTAGCTTGTTCTCTTTTGGGGTGTGTGTGAGTGTTACTGGCATTTATTGCCCATCCCTAATTCCCCCTTGAACTGAGCGTCTCACTCAGCCATTGCAGAGGGCAGTTAAGAGTCAATCACATTGCTGTCACATGTAGGCCAGACCATGTAAGGATGGCACATTTCCTTCTCTAAAGGGCATTAGTGAACTAGATTCTTCTAAAACAACATTTGGTGATAGACCAATGGTTACCATTACTGAGACTGATGGGAGTGTTGGTAACCAGAAAACAGAGAGTTAATGCGACTGATAAAAGAACAAATGAGATTTGTTTTGGACAGCAGCAGCTTACAAAAGGGATTTGGATGAATACTTGATGGTGAAAAGCTTCAGGGTGGTCGGAAAGAAGCAGCACACAGATAATGGGCTAACGGGTCCTTCTTGTGTTGTATCAGTCTATCTTTGTTCTTTGTTTTCTTTGTTCTTTGGGGTTTTAGTTCAGTCGGGCAGCATGATAAGTGCAGGCTGAGAGGGCCGAAGGGCCTGTTCCTGTGCTGTAATTTCCTTTGTTCTCTACCTTTGTATCAACACAGCTCCACAAGGCATCCCTGACAATTCCTCCTTGAAATCTTTCTGAGCAGGAAATCTATTCCTGGGAATAGGATCCTGAGGAATTTCCAAGTGGAAGCAGGAGGCAAATGTTCTCCAATTACAATGTTTGCTAAATGGATTGATATTCTTAGAATCAGAGAATCCCTAAGTGTATGAAGAGCCATTCAGCCCATTGACCTGCCCTGACAGCAATGCCATCCTGTCCCTATCCCAGTCACCCCATGTATTTACCCTACTAATCATTGGTGAGGCCGCAGCTGGAGTACTGTGTGCAGTTTTGGGCGCCGCACCAGCGCAAGGATATTTTGGCCCTGGAGGGAGTGCAGAGGAGGTTTACTAGGCTGATACCGGAGTTGAGGGGATTGAGCTATGAGGAGAGGCTGAATAAACTAGGCTTGTACTCGTTAGAGTTTAGAAGAATGAGGGGAGATCTCATTGAGACGTATAAGATGATGAATGGGATGGATAGGATAGAGGTGGAGAGACTCTTCCCGCTCAAAAAAGACAGTAGGACTAGGGGGCACAGCTTCAAGGTAAAGGGGAGGCGGTTTAGAACAGAGTTGAGGAGGAACTTCTTCACTCAAAGGGTGGTGAATCTCTGGAATTCTCTGCCCATTGAAGTGATGGAGGCTGCCTCGCTAAATATTTTTAAGAAACGGGTTGATGGGTTTTTGATAAGAGAAGGGATTAAGGGTTATGGGGAGAGGGCGGGAAGGTGGAGCTGAGCCACGTCAGATCAGCCATGATCTTATTGAATGGCGGGGCAGGCTCGAAGGGCTAGATGGCCTACTCCTGCTCCTATTTCTTATGTTCTTATGTTCTTATACCAAGGGACAATTTAGCATGGCTAATTCATCTAACCCGCACATTTCTGAGATAAATCCCAAGATTTACTGATATGTATGGGATTCGATACCATAAGCGCAAATGTGCAAAACCATCCCTGTGCAGGAATGCTCCATAATGTGGAAATGCCAGTGTTGAACTGGGATAAACACAGTAAGAAGTCTCACAACACCAGGTTAAAGTCCAACAGGTTTATTCGGTAGTAAAAGCCACTAGCTTTCGGAGCGCTGCTCCTCCATCAGGTGTTTGGGAGTTCTGTTCACAAACAGGGCATATAAAGATACAAACTCAATTTACAGAATAATGTTTGGAATGCGAGTCTTTACAGGTAACCAAGTCTTAAAGGTACAGGCAATGTGAGCGGAGGGAGCGTTAAGCACAGGTTAAAGAGATGTGTATTGAGTCCAAACAGTACAGTAAGTGAGATTTTGCAAACCCAGGCAACCCAGGCAAACCCAGTGGGGGTTACAGATAGTGCGACATGAACCCAGGATCCCGGTTGAGGCCGTCCTCATGTGTGCGGAACTTGGCTATCAGTTTGTGCTCAGCGTTGTGTGTTGTGAAGGTCGTGAATTCTCCCACCACACTGTCCACATCAACCACTCTCACAACAGATACAGCATGGATTAGATCCTACTGTATTCACAGTGTTTTAAACCCCAGAGCTATGCAGAGATTACACTAGGCCCTAAGTTTGTAACATATATTCACGCTGCTTTAAAATGTCTGCTCCTTGTTCCCTCTTTTATGCTTCCAGCTAACTGGCACAGTTTGTTCATTTTTCTCGAAGCCCATGCCAAGGCTTCACAAATCAAGCACAGTGAATGCAGAAGGGTCAACAGACTCAACATTCAACTATTGAATAACCACATATCACTGTCCCTTCAAACATTGTAAAAAGTCTGACAACACCAGGTTTTAGTCCAACCGATTTATTTGATAATATTCTCACAAGCTTTCGAGGGGACTGCCCCTTCGTCAGGTGAATATTATTAAATAAATCGGTTGGACTAAAACCTGGTGTTGTCAGACTTTTTACTGTGTTTACGCCAGTCCAACGCCGGCATTCCCACATCAGGCCTTCAAACATTCCCAGGAAGCTGGGTTTTAACCATTGCTCTGTTGTTCTCTGCTAGTTTTCTTTTGATGGAATGTGCCTCATCAGCTGATGTTTATGGATGCTGGTTCCATCAGCAATTATTGAGGAGGATTATCCTATTATTGCAGGGTTTAGTCACTGTCATCTTCCTTCTCTACATTAGTATCACTGTCACAGAATGCTTGCTTCCACAGATCCCTGAATGCCCGAGTGCTGATGGTCGCACATTTCATGTATGTTAATTTAAACCAACCCCTTCTTCTTCGCAAAATACGTCACATTCACAGAAGTATAGAACCAAAGAATGCCCACAGAGCAGGAGAAGGCCAATGAGTCTCCACCAAAAGAGCATTTTAGCCAGGTCCATTCCCTGTGCTCTATCCCCGTGACCCCACACATTTACTGTGGCCATTCACCCAACCTGCACATCTTTGGAGTGTGGGAGGAAACTGGAACACCCAAGAGGAAAGCTGCAGAGCTGGGCTGAGAGGTGGCAAAAGGAGTTTAATGCGGAAAAGTGTGAGGTGATTCACTTTGGTAAGAGTAAGAGGAATACAGAATATAGGGCTAATGGAAGGGCTCTTGGTAGTGTCGACAAGCACAGAGAGATCTTGGGGTACATGTGCGTAGCGCCCTGAAAGTTGGCACCCAGGTTGATAAGGTTGTTAAGTAGGTATACGGTGTGTTAGCTTTTATTGGTAGAGGGATTGAATTTCAGAGCTGTGAGATCACATTGCAACTGTACAAAACTCTGGTGCGGCCGCACTTGGAGTATTGCGTACAGTTCTGTTCGCCGCATTATAAGAAAGATGTGGAGGCATTGGAAAGGTTTACCAGGATATTGCCTGGTTTGGTGGGAAGGTCTTATGAGGAAAGGCTGAGGGACTTGAGGTTATTTTCATTGGAGAGAAGAAGGTTAAGAGATGACTTAATTGAGGCATACAAGATGATCAGAGGGTTAGATAGGGTGGACAGTGAGAGCCTTTTACCTCAGATGGTGAAGGCTAACACGAAGGGACATAGCTTTAAATTAAGGGGTGGTAATTATAGGACGGATGTCAGAGGTAGGTTCTTTACTCAGAGGGTAGTAAGGGCGTGGAATGCCCTGCCTGCAGCAGTTGTGGACTCGCCAACTTTAAGGGCGTTCAAATGGTCAGTGGATAGGCATATGGATAACATTGGAATAGTTTAGGTTAGAGGGTCATTAGATTGGTTCCACTGGTCGGCACAACATCGAGGGCCGAAAGGCCTGTCCTGCGCTGGAATGTTCTATGAAACCCACGCAAATCCGGGGAGAACATACAAACTCCATACAGACAGTGACTCAAGGCCAGAATCAAACCTTGGCGCAATGAGGCAGCAGTGCTAACCACTGTGCCACCGTGTGACCCTAGATTACTACTTAGGACTTTGATGTCTACCCTGGCTCAGTCACTGAATCTTAGCACTCTGGGGTTTTAGGTGTAAATTAATTGTACAAGGAGATGAAGGGAAGTAATTGGGATTTCACTTGAGCATGTATAAAGAGATATTGTGGTGTGGCTGAGTTAGGAGGTAGATGTTTGTAATGTTTCATTCAGACTGGTTCCAGTCCTATCCTTCACCAAGTGGCTTTCTGGAAGAGATCGCAGTGAGCACTGCCCCTGGCGGCTTTCCATCAGTAAAGTGATAAGGTCAGGAGTCAGACAGGTAAAACATCAGCAATGGATTGGACTCTTCTGGCTGTTGTCACCTGGTACATGTGTGTGTGTGGACAGAGCTGGCTCACGCCATCTAATTTAAGATATCAGGAAAGAGCTGTGTGCTAGTGCTGCCTTTGTAACATGTTGGGAATTTCGCTATTTTACCCAGGAATAATTTTGCTCTGATCGACGTTATGTTCATCATATCTCTGCCAACCAAAAAGATTTGAAGAAAAGAAACTCGCCGCTCATTTTAATCCCACTTGGCAGCACCTCCTCTGTAACTGTGCAGGCTACAGAACTTCAGATAGCTTTTCAATGAATTGTGTCTCAATCACCAACTTAGACAGTGAATTCCAGACACCCACTACCCTACCGGAATGGTTTTCCTCATATCCCCTTTAATCCTTCTACCTATCACCTTGAATCTAACCCCCCATGGTAATCGACCTTTTAGCTAGGGGGGAACAAGTCTTCCTTATCATTGTATACAGTTCAATTCAATCCCCCTTAGCCTCCTCTGTCCTGAGGGAAACAGCCCTGCCTATCCAATCTGTCCTCACATTGGCAATTCCCAACTCCTGGCAACATCCTTGTGAATCTCCTCCGCGTTCTCTCCAGGGCAATTCTGTCCTTCCTGGAATGTGGTGACCAGAACTGGACACAAAACTCCAGCTGCAGACTAACCGGCATTTTATACAGTTTCATCATTGCATCCCTGCTATTCAATACCTTACCTAGTAAAGGAAAGTCTAGCATAACCTAGAATAACCCTAGTATAGGGTTATTTGACCACCCTGTCCACCAGGGACCTGTGGACATTCATTCCAGGGTCTCTCACTTCCTCAGTCCCTCTCAGTACCTTCCTGTTTGTTGAGTATCCTCTTGCTTTGTTGCCCTCCCTAAAAGAATAACCTCTCACTTTTCTGAATTGAATTCCAATCGTTATTCCTCTGTCCCGGCTCGGGTCACTGCCTGTGTGGAGTTTGCACATTCTCCTCGTGTCTGCGTGGGTTTTCTCCGGGTGCTCCAGTTTCCTCCCACAGTCCAAAGATGTGCGGGTTAGGTTCATTGGCTATGCTAAAATTGCCCCTTAGTGTCCTGGGATGTGTAGGTTAGAGGGATTAGCAGGTAAAATGTGTAGGGATATGGGGATAGAGTCTGGGTGGGATTGTGTTCGGTGCAGACTCGATGGGCCGAAGGGCCTGTTTCTGCACTGTAGGGTTCTATGCTGGTCCACATTCTCAAACCAACGATATAATTCTGGAGCTATCCCTTTCGTTATTAACTCCATGGCCATTTTTTTGTTCCATCTGAAAATTTCCCAATCGCGCCTCTTACATTTAAATCTAAATCATTAACATTTAATTCAAACAGCAAGGACCCCAACACTGAGCCCCGTGGAACACCACTGGAAAACCACTTTCCAATCACACAAACATCAATTGATCACAGTAAAATATAGAAACATTTTCCAAGATTTCCTTACTAAAGTTTTGACATACACACGATGGGTCGTACTGGGGCTGCTCTTGGTTGTTCGAGAGTAGCCTAATGCTTCATGTCGTTAGTGTGTGCCTAAACTGGACCAGATACTGGGCAAGACGACAGCTCAGTGACTATCGCTGATTGCTGTGCAGACACATGGATTTGGGCCGGTGTCTGTGGGAGTTTGCGCATTCTCCCCGTGCTTGCGTGGGTTTTCTCCGGGTGCTCCGGTTTCCTCCCACACCCCAAAAATGTGCTCTTAGGCTGATTGGCAGGAATAAATTGTCCCTAAATCAGTTTCTCTCAATGTGGATGGCCATAAAACATTAGACAGGGGTCGTGGGTGGAGAGGGGGACTGGTGGTGTTGAGATGGCGGCACGGGCTCGTTGGGCCGAAGGGCCTGTTTCCCGGGCTGATTTTGTTCTTTGTTCTTTTTGTTCTTTAGTTCCACAAGGTGATACTGAGAGAGGTGACCAGAAACTTAGTGAAAGGAAACAGGAGAAGACCATTCAGTCCCATCAGCCTGTTCTGTGGTTCAGTGGTTCCCTGGTCCCGCAGGCAGTGCACTCCCACCTGTGGGTATCCCCCCCTGGGCGCTGGGGGGTGAGTCAATGGTTTTTTTTAATTTTAAATTCCCCCTGACAGCAGCAAGACCAGAGAACCCTACTACTAGTGAAAAATGCACCACGTCCCACATGCGACTGGGAGGCCAGAGACTCTCACCATGAACTTTGCTGCCGACAGTTGCACTTAAAGGTGTAATCCTCTGATGTATCATTGCAACATGCTGATCTTGCTTGAGATTAGAGTTTAGAAGAATGAGGGGAGATCTCATTGAGACGTATAAGATGATGAATGGGATGGATAGGATAGAGGTGGAGAGACTCTTCCCGCTCAGAAAGGACAGTAGGACTAGGGGGCACAGCCTCAAGATAAAGGGGGGTGCGGTTTAGAACGGAGTTGAGGAGGAACTTCTTCACTCAAAGGGTGGTGAATCTCTGGAATTCTCTGTCCGTTGAAGTGCTGGAGGCTGCCTCGCTAAATATTTTTAAGATGCAGGTTGATCGGTTTTTGATAAGCGAGGGGATTAATGGTTATGGGGAGAGGGCGGGAATGTGGAACTGAGCCATGACAGATCAGCCATGATCTTATTGAATGGCGGGGCAGGCTCGAGGGGCTAGATGGCCTACTCCTGCTCCTATTTCTTATGTTCTTATGTTCTTATGTTCTTATGAGATATTAATGCCAGTTGTGCTTGACATATTGTGCAGCTACTGAATAATGGGTTAATTGGTACGGGAGTAATAATTATAATGAAGTTAGTGCTGTTGACGTGAAAGAGGTTTAATGTAATTTTGAACAAAGGATCTAAAGAACAAAGAACAAAGAACAACACAGCACGGGAAACAGGCCCTTCGGCCCACGCCACCATTTTAACATTGTGAGTCCCCTCCTCTACCCATGACCTTTGTCTACGCCTATTGGGGAAGATTGAGGGGAGACTAATTTAGGGACAATTTGTTAACACCCAATCAGCCTAAGAGCACATTTTTGGGGTGTGGGAGGAAACCGGAGCACCCGGAAAAAACCCACGCCAGCATGGGGAGAATGTGCAAACTCCCACAGACACCGACCCAAATCCATGTATCTGCACAGCAAACAGTGATAGTCACTGAGCTGTCGTGTTGTCCGTCGGACGGTCCAGTTTAAGCGTACACTAACGACGTGAAGCACTGGGCTACTCTCGAAGCAACATTCAAGAGCAGCCCTCACACGACCCACCGCGTGTATGCCCCCTGTTAGTCAACAAGGCGGATCTGTAGAAACTTCATGAGGAACCAAATTGGCTCTTTGTGCTGGCTTTGCGTATGCCCTTGACATGACTCGCACCTCTTGATGACATTTTCAGTTGTTCGTGCCTGGCCATTAGACTCTTGTGAGTTTTCTTATTGATCAGTGTCCATGTGTGAGTGACTGATGATGTCTATGTTTTTGACAAGATTGATGTTGTGAATCATGTGTTCCCCACTCTTTGTCCTTTTGTTTACATCATCACTGTGACATTTAAGAAGATCATGGCTGAACTAACACTAAATCCACTTTCCTGCCTTAATTTCATAGCCCTTAATTCCCTGACTTATTAAAAACCTATCAATCTCAGCCTTGAAAAGGTTCAAACAAAGAACAACCCAGCACAGGAAACAGGCCCTTCGGCCCAACGAGGACTCAGCCTTCACAGCTTCCTGGGGTAAAGAAATCCTAAGATGCACCCTTTTAGCTAGAAGAAATTCTTTCTCAAATCCATCTTCAAGGAATACCCCCTTATTCTCTGACTCTCCCATGAGTGGAAACATCCTCTCAACCTTCACCTTGTCTAACCCCCTAAGAATCTTGTATCTTTCAATCATATCACCTCTCATTCTTCTGAACTCCCAGGGAGTACAGATCCAACCTGTTTAATCTTGGCACCCCCTCTATACCTGGGACCTTTCGAGTAAATCTCCTCTCGACTGCCTACTCTATCTTTCCTTAAATAAGGGGACGAAAACTGTACGCAGTATTCTAAATGTGGCCTCACTAGAACCTTGTACAGTTGCAGTGACACTGCTTTACTGTTACACTCCAATCAAAAACTAGCAATCCATTTTCCTATTCTCTTCTGCACTTGTATGCTAACTTGGGCGGCACGATAGCACAGTGGGTTAGCACTGCTGCTTCACAGCTCCAGGGTCTTGGGTTCGATTCCCAGCTCGGGTCACTGTCCGTGTGGAGTTTGCACATTCTCCTCGTGTCTGCGTGGGTTTCCTTCAGTTTCCTCCCACAGTCCAGAGATGTGCGGGTTAGGTTGATTGGCCATGCAACAAAAATTGCCCCTTAGTGTCCAGGGATGCGTAGGTTAGAGGGGATTAGTGGGGATATGGGGGTAGGGCCTGGGTGGGATTGTGTTCGGTGCAGACTCGATGGGCCGAAGGGCCTCTTTCTGCACTGTAGGGTTATATGATTCTATGAACTTTCTGGGTTTCATGAACAAAGTGTCTGATGCAATGCTGGATGATCAGTGTCTGTTTTCTCGTGGCTGTATCACCCTTTGCTCTGTGGCGTGGCCTCTGTCAATGGCCGTTTCTGCCACATGCCTTGTAGAATTGACAAATGGAAGACTGGACAGTTCCTTGGCACCTGCAGAAGGCCACACCTTCCACCAGGCTAGGTTTGCCTGTCCTAGTAAGTGCGTAAACAATTGGAGTTGTACTCAGGATCTAAAACCTTGGTCAACCTGCAAGGATTGCTTTGTATTTGTGTCCATCCTTGAGTAGTTGGCCTTGTCTAGCAGATCTTTCCCCAATGATTTCATGGGAGTTGACGTGTTCACCACCACAACAATTCTGTCTGCTCGCTCTGTATTTGAAAAATTACAGCACATACCCTTTCCTCTGCATTTTCGAACAAAATGGTCTATAGGTTCTGAAGACTGTCATTGACGTGACATGAACTGACATCGATGAGTACAAAAGTTTAACCTGATTCTGAACCAATCTTCCGGCATAGTCCAGGGTCTATTAGCTATTCTGCTGTAAATCTTGATTCTTCCAGCTTGACTAGACATTCATTTCCAATTGCTAGGCACATTTTTGTAAATACACTTTTAATACGCAGCTGAAATAACTAACACAGTTGGAAAGACATAAAGGAAAGAACTTGCGTTTGTCTAAAGTCTTTGACAACCAGTTGCTAGATCAATTGTTAATTCAAAACCAACCATAGAACCATAGAAAATGACAGCTCAGAAACAGGCCTTTTGGCCCTTCTTGTCTGTCATGAACCATTTTTTGCCTAGTCCCACTGACCTGCACTTGGACCATATCCCTCCACACCCCTCTCATCCATGAACCCATCCAAGTTTTTCTTAAATGTTAAAAGTGAGCCCGCATTTATCTGGCAGCTCATTCCACACTCCCACCACTCTCTGCGTGAACAATTCCCCCCTAATATTCCCTTTAAACTTTTCCCCTTTCACCCATAACCCATGCCCTCTGGTTTTTTTTTCTCCCCTAGCCTCAGTGGAAAAAGCCTGCTTGCATTCACTCTATCGATACCCATCAAAATCTTATACACCTCTATCAAATCTCCCCCTCATTCTTCTACCCTCCAGGGAATAAAGTCCTAACCTGTTCAATCTCTCTGTAAGTCAGCTTTTCAAGTCCCAGCAACATCCTTGTGAACCTTCTCTGCACTCTTTCAACCTTATTTACATCCTTCCTGTAACTAGGTGACCAAAACGGTACACAATACTCTAATTGGTGCTGGATATTTTAGAGGGATTGAAAATAGATAAGTCCCCTGGTCCAGATGGGATTTACCCTAGGATTCTTTGGGAGGCAAGAGGGGTGATTGCGGAGCCTCTGGCTCTGATCTTCAGGTCGTCGTTAGTCTCTGGTATAGTACCAGAAGATTGGAGGACAGCAAATGTTGTCCCATTGTTTAAGAAGGGAGAAGGGACTTCCCTGGGAATTATAAACTGGTGAGTCTTACTTCTGTGGTGGGTAAGGTTTTGGAAAGGATTATTAGAGACAAGATTTATAGTTATTTGGAAAGTAATGAGTTGATTAGAGACAGTCAGCATGGTTTTGTAGCGGGTAGGTCATGCCTTACTAACCTTATCGAGTTCTTTGAGAAAGTGACCAAAGAGGTGGATAGGGGTAAGGCAGTTGATGTGGTGTATATGGATTTTAGCAAGGCGTTTGATAAGGTTCACCATGGTAGGCTTCTGCAGAAAATGCAGATATATGGGATTGGGGGTGATCTAGGTAATTGGATCAGGAATTGGCTAGCAGATAGGAGACAGAGAGTGGTGGTTGATGGGAAATATTCGTCATGGAGTTCGGTTACAAGTGGTGTGCCTCAGGGATCTGTTTTGGGGCCACTGCTGTTTGTAATTTTTATTAATGATCTGGATGAGGGTATAGTTGGGTGGATTAGTAAGTTTGCTGATGACACCAAAGTCGGAGGTGTGGTAGATTGTGAGGAAGGGTGTCATAGTTTGCAGCATGACTTAGAAAGGTTGCAGAGCTGGGCTGAGAGGTGGCGGATGGAGTTTAATGTGGAGAAGTGTGAGGTAATTCATTTCGGTAGGAATAACAGATGTGTTGAGTATAGGGCTAACGGGAGGACTTTGAATAGTGTGGAGGAGCAGAGGGATCTAGGTGTATGTGTACATAGATCCCTGAAAGTTGGGAATCAAGTAGATAAGGTTGTTAAGAAGGCATACGGAGTTTTGGCGTTTATTGGTAGGGGGATTGAATTTAGGAGTCGCAGCGTCATGATGCAACTGTACACATCTCTGGTGCGGCCGCACTTGGAGTTTTGTGTGCAGTTCTGGTCCCCACATTACAGGAAGGATGTAGAGGCTTTGGAGAGGGTGCAGAGGAGGTTTACCAGGATGTTGCCTGGTATGGAGGGGAGATCCTATGAGGAGAGATTGAGAGATTTGGGGTTGTTTTCGCTGGAAAGAAGGCGGCTAAGAGGGGATCTCATTGAAACATATAAGATGATTAGAGGTTTAGACAGGGTAGATAGTGATAGCCTTTTTCCTAGGATGGAGAAAGCTAGCACGAGGGGGCACGATTTTAAATTAAGGGGGGGTAGTTATAGGACAGATGTCAGGGGTAGGTTCTTTACCCAGAGGGTGGTGAGGGACTGGAATGCCCTACCAGCTGCAGTTGTAAATGCACCTAGTTTGGGGGCGTTTAAGAGATCTGTGGATAGGTTTATGGATGAAAAGGGATTGGTTTAGGCTAGTGGGTCATTGTTTTGTAACTGGTCGGCGCAACATCGTGGGTCGAAGGGCCTGTTCTGCGCTGTAATGTTCTATGTTCTATGTTCTAAATTCAGCCTCACCAATGCCTTGTACAACCTTATCATAACACTCCAACTTTTATACTCGATACTCCGATTTACAAAGGCCAAAAGCAACGTTGATCATTTTCACTAATTTAAGAGATACGTGTCAAAGGTGGGTACGTGGAATAACATTGCAGATCAGTCTGGTGTACCACTGTCTGATAGAACTGATGCGAAGGGTAAAGTGGGTTCCTGTTCTCACCTGTTATCTATCTGTTGGTGGAGGGATAAATATGGTTCAGAACTCCCCGATATCCTTGAATAGCACCATGGGATCTTTTCTGTGCATCTGAGCGGACTCCACAGAGGAAACAGCTCAGTCATTTTGTTAAGCCGATTTTATGAAGTGATTTCTTTGAAGTGAAATCCAGACACACCGGTATCGAGAAACCAGAATTAAAGATTTCAGATTTAGATAGCAGGTCAGTTTTGAATTTCAAATTTACATCTTGTAAAATTACACTTAACACATCTTATATGCACAAGTTTCAAATATCATTTCAAACATTACACCAGCTCAATTCAAACTGAGGAATTCTGTGGACATTTTGACAACATCCCTTGGTGCCCGAGCTGTAGCCACTTTCACACACTTTTCTATAGCTTCACCTCTTGTCATTGAAACTTTCTCTGGCCTGATTTTTATGATTTTGGTTTTGTTTTATTGGACATTCCCTCACCCGCTATTGATCCAGCCCCCATATCCTGGTCGATCTGACGTTCTATCCTGCTTACACAATTGGCAGGATACCTGGTACAATCTCACTACAAAGGGTCAGTCTGCTCACCAGCTATTTACCTGAATACCAAACTGGCACTGCGTCATTTCAAAAGAAATTATAAGATTATAGAACACAGAACACTGCAGCACAAACAGGCCCTTTGGCCCACAAGTTGCGCCAATCATTTCCGTACCTACTAGACTTACCTATAACCCTCAATCCCGTTAAGTCCCATGTGCTCATCCAGAAGTCTCTTAAAAAACCCTATCGAATTTGCCTCCACCACCACTGGCGGCAGCCGATTCCACTCACCCACCACCCTCTGAGTGAAAAACTTACGATGTGGGTATGCCGGCGTTGGACTGGCGTAAACACAGTAAAAAGTCTGACAACACCAGGTTTTAGTCCAACCTATTTTATTATCAAATAAATAGGTTGGACTAAAACCTGGTGTTGTCAGATTTTTTACTGTGAAAAACTTACCCCTGACATCTCCTCTGTACCAATTCCCCAGCACCCTAAACCTGTGTCCTCTCATACCAACTAATTCAGCCCCGGGGAAAAGCCTCTGAGAATCCATCCTATCTATACCTCTCAACATCTTATAAACCTCTATCAGGTCGCCTCTCAACCTTCGTCTCTCCAAGGAGAAAAGACTGAGCTCCCTCAACCCATCCTCATAAGCCATGCCACCCAATCCAGGCAACATCCTTGTAAATCTCCTCTGCATCCTGGTCTCCAATGAGCTCACTCTGGCTGATAATAGCTTCCACATCCTTCCAATGTCTCTATTATCTCTGGAGCTACTTCTTTGAGCACCCAGGAAGAGGCTGTGTGGTATTGTGAACATATGAAATAGGAGCAAGAATAGCCCTTGAGCATTTGAACCCTTGAGCTGCTCCATCCTGCCTGATCAGTTTGGTTTTCCAATTCCACATTCTTTGGGGACTCGATAGGGGTTTAATGGTACAATAGATCTGGGTCGGTAGGCTCAAATGACTGAACAGCCAGTTTGTGATGTGGGACTATGGTGACTTTACCAATATGGGAGAGGTGAGGCTGAGGGGATGGTTCCTCTTATGGGGGGGGATCCAGAACAGAATAAGGGGTCACCGATTTAAGTGAAGTTGAGGGGGGAATTTATTTTGCAAAGCGTTCTAAATCTTCCCCGGAGGTTAGTGGAGGCTCGATCATTGCTTATGTTCCAAGCTGAGTTGGACAGATTTTTGAACTATCTGTTGAACTATATCAGTTGAAAGGGTGCGGAGGAGATTTACAAGGATGTTGCCTGGACTGGGAGGCATGCCTTATGAGGACAGGCTGAGGGAGCTCGGTCTTTTCTCCCTGGAGAGATGAAGGTTGAGAGGTGACCTGATAGAGGTTTATAAGATGATGAGAGGTATAGATAGGGTGGATTCTCGGAGGCTATTTCCCAGGGCTGAAATGGTTGCTACGAGAGGACACAGGTTTAAGGTGCTGGGGAGCAGGTACAGAGGAGATGTCAGGGGTAGGTTTTTCACTCAGAGGGTGGTGAGTGAGTGGAATCGGCTGCCTTCGGTGGTGGTGGAGGCAAACTCGCTGGGGTCTTTTAAGAGACTTCTGGATGAGTATATGGGATTTAATGGGATTGAGGGTTATAGATAGGCCTGGTAGGTATGGATATGATCGGCGCAACTTGTGGGCCGAAGGGCCTGTTTATGCTGTAGTGTTCTATGTTCTGTTAACTAGCTGGAAAGTGAAGAAAATCCCAACTATGAACTCATTGAATCACAGTGCAGGCTCGAGATGATGTGTGCTCTGTTCCTGTTTCTTATATTCTCAACTTAGCCAAGTTTGACACCAAAGTCACAACACAGTTTGGTTCAGCATTAGACAGTTGCCAGGTTAAGGAATTATTTCCATGTAGGATTCTGTCAGACCTTTTTACGTAAGCTGCTCCCTACCTTCTAAAGTTCTGGTGTCCTGCATTTGTTCACAATATTTAAGGTTGTGTCTTTCAAAAATGTTAAAAATACTCCTCCGAGTCACCTTAGTCTAGGGAATCATAGAATCATAGAATCCTGCAGTGCAGAGGGAGGCCATTCTGTCCATTGAGTCTGTACCAACCACAATCCCACTCAGGTCCTATCCCCATAACCCCATGCATTTCTCCTAGCTAGTCCCCCTGACACTAAGGGGTATTGAATAGCAGGGATGCAATGATGAAACTGTATAAAATGCTGGTTAGTCTGCAGCTGGAGTTTTGTGTACAGTTCCGGTCACCACATTCCAGGAAGGACAGAATTGCCCTGGGGAGGGTGCAGAGGAGATTCACAAGGATGTTGCCAGGACTTGAAAATCATCAGAGGGGGAGAAACAGGAGGCTGCAGACAGAGGGGGAGAAACAGGAGGCTGCAAACAGAGGGGGAAAAACAGTAGGCTGAAAACAGAGGGGGAGAAACAGGAGGCTGCAAACAGAGGGGGAGAAACAGGAGGCTGCAAACAGAGGGGGAGAAACAGGAGGCTGCAAACAGAGGGGGAGAAACAGGAGGCTGCAAACAGTGTGCGGACAGATTGGGGACAGCACAGAGATTAGCACTGCTGCCGCACAGAGACCCGGGTTCAATTCCCGGCTTGGGTCACTGTGTGGAGTTTGTACATTCTCCCTGTGTCTGTGTGGGTTTCCTCTGGGTGCTCCTGTTTCCTGCCACACTCCAAAGATGTGCTGGTTAGGTGTATTGGCCGTGCTAAATTCTCCCTCAGTGTACACGAATAGGCGCCGGAGTGTAGTGACTAGGGGATTTTCACAATAACTTCATCACAGTGTTAATGTAAGCCTACTTGTAACTAATAAATAAACTTTGGGTTGGGGCTGTTTTCCTTAGGACAGAGGAGGCTAAGGGGGAGATCCAGTTGAGGTGTACAAAATTCTGAGGGGACAGGAAGACTAGCTAAGAAGTCAATAACCATGGGGAACTAGATATAAGGTAATTGGTAGAAGGATTTTAAGGGGCATGAGGAAAATTGTTTTTATCCAGAGAGTGGTGGGCATCTGGAATTCACTGAGTTCGGGGTTGAGACACAGTTCATTGAAAAGGTTTCTGAAGTTCTGTAGCCTTCACGGTTACAGAGTAGATGCTGCAAAGTGGGATTAAAATCAGCCACTAGTTTCTTTTTTTTTTAGAAGAACAACCCAGCACGGGAAACAGGCCCTTCGGCCCAACGAGCCCGCGCCGCCACATCACCCTACACCTATTCTACCCTGCATATAGAACCAGCATAGAACCCTACAGTGCAGAAACAGGCCCTTCGGCCCATCGAGTCTGCACCGAACACAATCCCACCCAGACCCTATCCCCATATCCCTACATATTTACCTGCTAATCCCTCTAACCTACACATCCCAGGACACTAAGGGGCAATTTTAGCATAGCCAATGAACCTAACCCGCACATCTTTGGACTGTGGGAGGAAACTGGAGCACCCGGAGAAAACCCATGCAGACACGAGGAGAATGTGCAAACTCCACACAGACAGTGATCCGAGCCGGGAATCGAACCCAGGACCCTGGAGCTGTGAAGCAGCAGTGCTAACCATTGTGCTACCGTGCCGCCCTATTTCTTCGAATCTTTTTGGTTGGCATGGATATGATGGACTGAATGGTCTCTTTCTGTGGTGTAATCTTGTTTAATGGTTTCTATGTTCAGCTCCTATATAAATGGTGTGGGACGGTGGCGCAGTGGTGCCTGACAATGCTAGGGAGTCCTGGCTTGGGTCCGTGAGAAGTTCTCATGTCCTTCTTGTGGTTGTGTGGGTTTCCTCCGGGTGCTCTGGTTTCCTCGCACAGTCCGAAAGATGTGCTGGTTAGGTGCATTGGATGTGCTAAATGCTCCCTCAGTGTACCCCGAACAGGTGGCGGAGTGTGGGATTTTCACAATAACTGCATTGTAGTGTTAAGGTAAGCCTACCTGTGACAAATAAATAAACTCTAATGCAAGTTATTGTAGTTGACCCTACTGAAGCTGAGTGCCACCTGGTATTTATAATGTAACATCAATTATTTCTGGGTAAAACAGTGAAATTCCCAACGTGTGACAGAGGCAGCACGAGAACATAAGCCTTTCCTGCAGCCTGACCTATAAAATTAGACTGTGTGAGCTGGCTCTGTCCATACACATGTGGTAAGAGTCAGCCTCCAGTCCATTGCTGATGTCTTACCTGTCTGACTCCTGACCTGATCACTTCACTTATGGAAAGCCACCAGGAGCAGTGCGATCTCTTCCAGAGAGCCACTTGGTGAAGGATAGGACTGGAGCCAGTCTTTAATCCGTCTTATTTTTACTCAATGAATGAAACATCTACTTCCTAACTCAACCACATCATAATATCTCTTTATACGTGCTCAAGTGAAACCCCAATTACTGCCCTTCATCTCCGTACAGTTAAGCATAATTAATTTACCTTTAATACCCCAGAGAACCTCATTGACTGAGCCAGGGTAAGACATCTAAGGTAGTGATCTAGAGTTACACAGTGGTTAGTACTGCTGCCTCACAGTGCCAGGGATCCAGGTTCGATTCCCAGCTTGGGTCACTGTGTGTGCGGAGTCTGCACGTTTCTTCGCTGTGTCTGCTTGGGTTTCCTCCAGGTACTCCGGTTTCTTCCCACCGTCCAAAGATGTGCCGGTTAGGTGGTAAATTGATCCTTAGTGCTGAGGGATTGGCAGGGTAAATACGTGAGGTTATGGGGATACGGATTGTGTCGGTGAAGACTCAATAGGCCAAATGGTCTTCGCCTGCACTAGAGGATTCTGTGATTCTAAGAATATCAATCCATTTAGCAAACATTGTAATTGGAGAACATTTGCCTCCTGCTTCCACTTGGAAATTCCTCAGGATCCTATTCCCAGGAATAGATTTCCTGCTCAGAAAGATTTCAAGGAGGAATTGTCAGGGATGCCTTGTGGAGCTGTGTTGATACAAAGGTAGAGAACAAAGGAAATTACAGCACAGGAACAGGCCCTTCGGCCCTCCAAGCCTGCACCTATCATGCTGCCCAACTGAACTAAAACCCCAAAGAACAAAGAAAACAAAGAACAAAGATAGACTGATACAACACAAGAAGGACCCGTTAGCCCATTATCTGTGTGCTGCTTCTTTCCAACCACCCTGAAGCTTTTCACCATCAAGTATTCATCCAAATCCCTTTTGTAAGCTGCTGCTGTCCAAAAAAAAATCTCATTTGTTCTTTTATCAGTCGCATTAACTCTCTGTTTTCTGGTTACCAACACTCACATCAGTCTCAGTGATGGTAACCATTGGCCTATCACCAAATGTTTTAGAAGAATCTAGTTCACTAATGCCCTTTAGGGAAGGAAATCTGCCATCCTTACCTGGTCTGGCCTACATGTGACTCCAGACCCACAGCAATGTGGTTGACTCTTAACTGCCCTCTGCAATGGCTGAGTGAGACGCTCAGTTCAAGGGGGAATTAGGGATGGGCAATAAATGCCAGTAACACTCACACACATCCCAAAAGAGAACAAGCTAAAAACACTCCAGTTGCGATGTACAATGATGTAAAATTTAGAGTTTATTTGCTCTTGTACCAGATACTCCAATACAAAGATGTGTGGGTTGGGTTCATTGGTCATGCTATTGGGCAGCACGGTAGCACAGTGGTTAGCACTGCTGCTTCACAGCTCCAGGGTCCTGGGTTCGATTCCCGGCTTGGGTCACTGCCTGTTAGAGTTTGCACATTCTCCCCATGTCTGCGTGGGTTTCCTCCAGGTACTCTGATTTTCTCCCACAGTCCAAAAATGTGCGGGTTAGATTGATTGGTCATGCTAAGAAATTGCTCCTGAGTGTCCAGGGATTAGTGGGTATAATATGTAAGGATATGAGGGTAGGGCCTGGGTGGGATTGTATTCAGTGCAGACTCGATGGGCCGAAGAGCCTCTTTCTGCGCTGTAGGGTTTTGTAATCTTCTACAAAGCCAAGAATCCTGTATGTATTTTTTTAAACAGCCTTCTCAACTTCTCGAGCCATCTTCAAAGATTTATATATATATACACAGCCCCCAGGTCTCTTTGTTTCCTGAGCCCATGTTAAAATTCTATCATTTAATTTGTACAATCTCGCCACATTCTTCCGTCAGGAATGAGGAAGACGATAGGTTGCCTTTGTTGCAGTTTAATACAGGCAGTTACCCCGTGTATTTTTATAATAGTGCAGACGGAGATTTGGTCCAAATATCTGTAACTGTGCATTCTGCACAGAGCAATGAGTAACAGCAGGAGTGTCTGTTAGCAGGTCAGGGGTTAGCAGCATCTTTACAATTGAAATAAAGGATGTTCTCCCAGCAGGTCAGGAGCAGGGAAGGGCGTCTTTCCGATGTTGTTGAATCATTTTCTTTAATGAAAATGGATATGATTTTCAAATCAATTCAGGGTATCTTTGTCCCTGGCTCTCAGGCTGAAACCTTCCTTACTAATATTAATATTTAAATATTATTCCTTTTAAAGGTCTGATCATTGGAGCTTGTGCCAAAAGGCTTGGTATTACTGTAAGGAGAATGGTTTTTCTGAAGCGTTCTGGTCGATGAGTCTGGGCTAACACTCGCAAAGCACACCGCTGTCAAACACAAAAGCATTCGAATGGATTCAGTTAATGGGAAAGGTTTCTCAGTTCGCATTGGCAAAAGGGTATTGTGGTGGATGAGATGTGTTATTCTCCCCCGAGCGCAGGAGTTAAAGGGAGCATTAACAGAGACATTCAGAATTATGAGGAGTTCTGCGGGTTTGATAAGGGGAAAAATTATTTCCAGCAGGGTCTGCTATCAGGGATATAAGGTCGTTGGTAAAATAAGTGATTTCTTTTTGTGGAGCTGGAATGCAATGTCATAGAATCATAGAACCCTACAGTGCAGAAATAGGCCCTTCGGCCCATCGAGTCTGCACTGAACACAATCCCACCCTATCCCCAAATCCCTACATATTATACCCACTAATCCACACATCCCAGGACACTAAGGGGCAATTTCTTAGCACGGCCAGTCAACCTAACCCGCACATCTTTGGACTGCAGGAGGAAACCAGAGCATCCGGAGGAAACCCACGCAGACACGAGGAGAATGTGCAACCTCCACACAGACAGTGACCAGAGCCAGGAACTGAACCCAGGACCCTGGAGCTGTGAAGCAGCAGTGCTAACCCACTGTGCTACCGTGCTGTCAGAAAGGATGATGGATGCAGATTCAATAAGAATCTAACAGCAGAGGAAATAGGAGTAGGAGAGGGCCATCTGGCCCTTGAGTCTGCGCCACCATTCAGTAAAATAATGGCTGACATGATCTGGGCCTTATCTCCATTTTCCTGCTTGTATCCAATATCCCCCAACTCCCCAATAAGTCGAGGATCTCCCTAACTCTGTCTTGAGTATACTCAAAGAATCAGCCTCCACCACCCTCTGCGAGTAGAAACTCATCCTCATCCAATCCAAAATGGCGGACCTCTCTACTCTTAAAACTATCTCCTCTTGTTCTAGGTTTCCCCTTGAGGGGAACAACCCCTCAACATCTTTCCTGTCAAAACCCCTTAGAATCCTCTTAGGGGAGAAAAAAACCCAGAGGGCATGGGTTAAGGGTGAAAGGGGAAAAGTTTAAAGGGAATATTAGGGGGGCCTTCTTCACACAGAGAGTGGTGGGAGTGTGGAATGAGCTGCCGGATAAATGCGGGGTCACTTTTAACATTTAAGAAAATCTTGGATGGGTTCATGGATGAGAGGGGTGTGGAGGGATATGGTCCAAGTGCAGGTCAGTGGGACTAGGCAGAAAAATGGTTCGGTGCAGACAAGAAGGGCCTGTTTCTGAGCTGTAATTTTCTATGGTTGCTATGGTAATCCGATTATATTTCAATAAGTTCATTTATCATTCTTCTAAACTCAAGTGTTGACCCAATCAACTCAACCTTTCCTCACGAGACAACCCCTTCATCCCAGGAATCACCCCAATGAACCTTCTCCGGAATGGCCTCCACTAGAAATAGAAATATCAGCTATTTACCATTTATATAGATGATCTGGAGGAGGGAACCGAGTGCAGGGTGTCGAAATTTGCTGATGACACCAAGATTGGGGGAAAGGCAAATTGTGTGGAGGGTGTGGAGAGTCTGCAGAAGGATCTAGATAGGCTGGGCGAATGGGCCAGGAAATGGCAAATGGAATTTAATGTTGGCAAGTGTGAGGTGGTCCACTTTGGTAGGAGGAATGGTAGGAAGGACTATTACTTACGGGGCGAAAAACTGCAGCAGGCGACGGTGCAGAGGGACCTCGGGGTCCTTGTGCATGAGTCGCAAAAACCCAGCTTGCAGGTGCAGCAGGTGGTCAGGAAGGCGAATGGGATGCTGGCCTTCATAGCGAAGGGGATTGAATATAAAAGTAGGGAGGTCTTGCTGCAGCTGTATAGAGCATTGGTGAGGCCGCAGCTGGAGTACTGTGTGCAGTTTTGGGCGCCGCACCTGCGCAAGGATGTTTTGGCCCTGGAGGGAGTGCAGAGGAGGTTTACTCGGCTGATACCGGAGTTGAGGGGATTGAGCTATGAGGAGAGGCTGAATAAACTAGGCTTGTACTCGTTAGAGTTTAGAAGAATGAGGGGAGATCTCATTGAGACGTATAAGATGATGAATGGGATGGATAGGATAGAGGTGGAGAGACTGTTCCCGCTCAAAAAAGACAGTAGGACTAGGGGGCACAGCCTCAAGATAAAAGGGGGGCGGTTTAGAACAGATTGAGGAGGAACTTCTTCACTCAAAGGGTGGTGAATCTCTGGAATTCTCTGCCCGTTGAAGTGGTGGAGGCTGCCTCGCTAAATATTTTTAAGAAACGGGTTGATGGGTTTTTGATAAGAGAAGGGATTAAGGGTTATGGGGAGAGGGCGGGAAGGTGGAGCTGAGTCACGACAGATCAGCCATGATCTTATTGAATGGCGGGGCAGGCTCGAAGGGCCAGATGGCCTACTCCTGCTCCTATTTCTTATGTTCTTATGTTCTTATATCCCTCCTTATATAAAGAGACCAAAACTGAATGCAGTTCTCCGAGGCGTGGTCTCACCGATGCCCTTGTAGCAAGTCATCCTGAGTGTTACAATGCATTCCCCCTTGCAATAAAAATTACCATTCCATTTGTCTTTCTAATGATTTTATGTAACTACACGCTAACATTTTTCTCACTATTTCATCTGTTTTGCAGCATTTTGTATCCTCTCTCCATTTAAATGATGTTCTCCTTTTCCATTCTTCCTGCCAAAGTTGACAAATTCACATTTTGTCACTGATGTGACTCGGTCTATCCAATACACTGCAGGAAAGGATGTCCCGAGGCATGGTACATCGGTGAGACCATGCAGACACTCCGGCAACGGATGAATGGAAACCGCTCGACAATCATCAGGCAGGAGTGTTCTCTTCCAGGGGAACACTTCAGCGGTCACGGGAGTTTGGCCTCTGATCTTGGGAACAGTGTCCTCCAAGGCAGAACATAAGAAATAGAACATAAGAACATAAGAACATAAGAAATAGGAGCAGGAGTAGGCCATCTGGCACTTCGAGCCTGCCCCACCATTCAATAAGATCATGGCTGATCTGTCGTGGCTCAGTTCCACATTCCGGCCCTCTCCCCTTAACCCTTAATTCCCCTCTCTTATCAAAAACCCATCAACCCGCGTCTTAAAAATATTTAGCGAGGTAGCCTCCACCACTTCAACGGGTAGAGAATTCCAGAGATTCACCACCCTTTGAGTGAAGAAGTTCCTCCTCAACTCCATTCTAAACCGCCCCCCTTTTATCTTGAGGCTGTGCCCCCTAGTCCTACTGTCATTTTTGAGCGGGAAGAGTCTCTCCACCTCTATCCTATCCATCCCATTCATCATCTTATACGTCTCAATGAGATCTCCCCTCATTCTTCTAAACTGTAACGAGTACAAGCCTAGTTTATTCAGCCTCTCCTCAGAGCTCAACCCCCTCAATAAGAACATAAGAACATAAGAACATAAGAAATAGGAGCAGGAGTAGGCCATCTGGCCCTTCGAGCCTGCCCCGCCATTCAATAAGATCATGGCTGATCTGTCGTGACTCAGCTCCACCTTCCCGCCCTCTCCCCATAACCCTTAATCCCTTCTCTTATCAAAAACCCATCAACCCGTTTCTTAAAAATATTTAGCGAGGCAGCCTCCACCACTTCAACGGGCAGAGAATTCCAGAGATTCACCACCCTTTGAGTGAAGAAGTTCCTCCTCAACTCTGTTCTAAACCGCCCCCCCTTTATCTTGAGGCTGTGCCCCCTAGTCCTACTGTCTTTTTTGAGCGGGAACAGTCTCTCCACCTCTATCCTATCCATCCCATTCATCATCTTATACGTCTCAATGAGATCTCCCCTCATTCTTCTAAACTCTAACGAGTACAAGCCTCGTTTATTCAGCCTCTCCTCATAGCTCAATCCCCTCAACTCCGGTATCAGCCGAGTAAACCTCCTCTGCACTCCCTCCAGGGCCAAAACATCCTTGCGCAGGTGCGGCGCCCAAAACTGCACACAGTACTCCAGCTGCGGCCTCACCAATGCCCTATACAGCTGCAGCAAGACCTCCCTACTTTTATATTCAATCCCCTTCGCTATGAAGGCCAGCATCCCATTCGCCTTCCTGACCACCTGCTGCACCTGCAAGCTGGGTTTTTGCGACTCATGCACAAGGACCCCGAGGTCCCTCTGCACCGTCGCCTGCTGCAGTTTTTCGCCCCGTAAGTAATAGTCCTTCCTACCATTCCTCCTACCAAAGTGGACCACCTCACACTTGCCAACATTAAATTCCATTTGCCATTTCCTGGCCCATTCGCCCAGCCTATCTAGATCCTTCTGCAGACTCTCCACACCCTCTGCACAATTTGCCTTTCCCCCAATCTTGGTGTCATCAGCAAATTTCGACACCCTGCACTCGGTTCCCTCCTCCAGATCATCTATATAAATGGTAAATAGCTGAGGCCCCAGCACCGACCCCTGGGGCACCCCACTAGTCACCAACCGCCAATCCGAATAGCATCCATTGACCCCCACTCTCTGCCTCCTATTTGACAACCAATCCTCTATCCACGCTAACACCCTACCCCCAACTCCATGTCCCCTGACCTTCTGCAATAACCTCTTGTGAGGTACCTTGTCAAACGCCTTCTGAAAATCCAGAAAGACCACATCCACCGGCTCTCCTCCATCCACTGCCCTAGACACATCCTCATAGAACTCCAGTAAATTTGTCAGACACGACTTCCCTTTAATGAAACCGTGTTGCGTCCGCCCTATCAAGCAATTCCCCTCAAGATGCCTCGCTATTTCCTCCTTAATGACGGTTTCTAACATTTTACCTACCACAGACGTTAAACTAACCGGCCTATAATTCCCCGCCTTTTGCCTGCCACCCTTCTTAAACAACGGCGTAACATTAGCCGTTTTCCAATCTTCCGGCACTTCCCCGGAATCCAGCGACGTCTGGAAAATAACCACCAAGGCATCCACTATCACCTCCGCCATTTCTTTCAGAACCCTCGGATGCATTCCATCCGGTCCTGGGGACTTGTCCACAATCAGCCCCTCCAGTCTGTCGAGCACCACCTCTCTAGTAACAGTAATGTCATTAAGACCCTCCATTCCTACCACCTTTCCATCGCTAACACCCGGCAAATTATTCACGTCCTCCTCCGTGAAGACAGAAACAAAGAAGTTATTCAAGACCTTAGCCATATCCCTATCCCCTACCACTAGCTCCCCTTTCTCATCCTCTAAAGGACCAACGTTTATCCTAGCCAGCCTCTTCCTTTTTATATATTTATAAAAACTCTTGCTATCCTTTTTTATATTAAGTGCTAGCCCAGCCTCATAGCTTCTCCTACCCTCCTTTATCAATTTCTTTGTCAATCTTTGTTGACATTTAAACCTTTCCCAATCCTCTTCTCGCCCACTGCTCTTAGCTACTCTAAACTCCTCCGCTTTTAATTTAACACTTTCCTTCACCTCCTTCGTTATCCACGGCTTATTACCTCTCCTCCTACTGTCCTTTTTAACCATCGGAATAAATTTCTGCTGAGCACCAAGAAAGATCTCCTTAAAGATCCTCCACTGCTCCTCAGCAGACCTACCTTCCAACGCGTTCCCCCAGTCCACATTCGCCAATTCTTCTCTCATCCTACCATACTCCCCTCTATTCAAACAAAGGACGCGTGTCTGGGAACCCACTTTCTCCTCCTCCATCTGCACCAGAAACTCCACCATACAATGATCACTCTCTCCAAGAGGATCCTTCACCGCAAGGTCCCTAATTCTACCCGCCTCATTACATAGCACCAGATCCAAGATAGCTCGCTCCCTCGTCGGCTCCAACACACACTGTTCAAGGAAATTATCCCGGCAGCATTCCAAGAACTCCTCCTCGAGCCCACCTCGTCCAACATGGGTCGACCAATCAATATGCAGATTGAAATCTCCCATAACTACTGCCGTCCCATTCCTGCACGCTGCACTTATTTGCGCGTTAACAGCCCGCCCCACCTCCAGATCATTATTCGGGGGCCTATAGACGACACCCACTAGCGTCTTCCTCCCTTTTCTGTTCCTAATCTCCACCCACAACGATTCCACTTTCTGCTCCTTGGCTCCGATATCATCCCTTGCTACCACCTTGATACTATCCTTAATCAGCAGAGCTACTCCACCCCCTCTTTCCTCCTGCCTATCCTTCCTGAACACTTGATAACCCTGTACATTCATCTCCCAGTCTCTGTCACCTTGCAGCCACGTCTCTGTAATGGCCACCAGATCGTATCCATTTGTGTCGATCTGCGCCATCAGCTCATCCACTTTATTCCGAATGCTTCGTGCATTCAGATAAAGCGCTTTCATCCCAGCCTTCACCTGGACCCTACTTGCCGTAACACCACCAATTGGGACATCCTTTGCCTCTTCCCTTACCTGTACCCGATCCTTAACTTTAGACCTCATAGCGTCACCTACCCTCAACTCCGGAATCAGCCTAGTAAACCTCCTCTGCACTCCCTCCAAGGCCAAAATATCTTTGCGCAGGTGCGGCACCCAAAACTGCACACAGTACTCCAGCTGCGGCCTCACCAATGCCCTATACAGCTGCAGCAAGACCTCCTACTTTTATATTCAATCTCCCTCGCTATGAAGGCCAGCATCCCATTTGCCTTCCTGACCTACTGCTGCACCTGCAAGCTGGGTTTTTGCGACTCATGCACAAGGACCCCGAGGTCCCTCTGCACCGTCGCCTGCTGCAGTTTTTCGCCCCGTAAGTAATAGTCCTTCCTACCATTCTTCCTACCAAAGTGAACCACCTCACACTTGCCAACATTAAATTCCATTTGCCATTTCCTGGCCCATTCGCCCAGCCTATCTAGATCCTTCTGCAGACTCTCCACACCCTCCGCAAAATTTGCCGTTCCCCCAATCTTGGTGTCATCCGTAAATTTCGACACCCTACACTCGGTTCCCTCCTCCAGATCATCTATATAAATGGTAAAAAGCTGAGGCCCCAGCACCAACCCCTGGGGCACTCCACTAGTCACCATCCGCCAATCCGAATAGCACCCGTTGACCCCCACTCTCTGCCTCCTATTTGACAACCAATCCTCTATCCACGCTAACACCCTACCTCCAACTCCATGTCCCCTGACCTTCTGCAATAACCTCTTGTGAGGTACTTTGTCAAACGCCTTCTGAAAATCTAGAAAGACCACATCCACCGGCTCTCCTCTATCCACCGCCCTAGACACATCCTCATAGAACTCCAGTAAATTTGTCAGACACGACTTCCCTTTAATGAAACCGTGCTGCGTCTGCTCTATCAAGCAATTCCCTTCAAGATGCCTCGCAATTTCCTCCTTAATGACAGATTCTAACATTTTACCTACCACAGACGTTAAACTAACCGGCCTATAATTCCCTGCCTTTTGCCTGGCACCCTTCTTAAACAACGGCTTAACATTAGCCGTTTTCCAATCTTCCGGCACTTCCCCGGAATCCAGTGACGTCTGGAAAATAACCACCAAGGCATCCACTATCACCTCCGCCATTTCTTTCAGAACCCTCGGATGCATTCCATCCGGTCCTGGGGACTTGTCCACAATCAGCCCCTCCAGTCTGTCAAGCACCACCTCTCTAGGAACAGTAATGTCATTAAGACCCTCCAGTCCTACCACCTTTCCATCGCTAACACCCGGCAAATTATTCACGTCCTCCTCCGTGAAGACAGAAACAAAAAAGTTATTCAATACCTGAGCCATATCCCCATCCCCTACCACTAGGTCCCCTTTCTCATCCTCTAAAGGACCAACGTTCACCCTAGCCAGCCTCTTCCTTTTTATATATTTATAAAAACTCTTGCTATCCTTTTTTATATTAAGCGCTAGCCCAGCTTCATAGTTTCTCCTACCCTCCTTTATCAACTTCTTTGTCAATCTTTGTTGACATTTAAACCTCTCCCAATCCTCTTCTCGCCCACTCCTCTTCGCTACTCTAAATGCCTCCGCTTTTAATTTAACACTTTCCTTCACCTCCTTCGTTATCCACGGCTTATTACCTCTCCTCCTACTGTCCTTTTTAACCATCGGAATAAATTTCTGCTGAGCACCAAGAAAGATCTCCTTAAAGATCCTCCACTGCTCCTCAACAGACCCTCCCTCCAACGCACTCCCCCAGTCCACATTCGCCAATTCTTCTCTCATCCTACCGTACTCCCCTCTATTCAAAGGAATCCTGCTGTGGCAGGATTCGAACCCAGGTCCCCAGAACATGAGCTGAGTTTCTGGATTAATAGTCTGGTGATAATACACTAGTCCATCACCCCCCCCAGTACGTATAAACAAGAACCTGGCAAAGAGAACAGACTCACAGGTGAGTACACCAAGAGGGAGAGGGTATTTCCCAGGCAGTACCCTGACAGTGACCCCGTAGTGCCACCTTGGCACTGCTAGATAAGGCTTCCATCTGGGAATGTTCAGGTATGGGGGGTTCCTTGGGGAGGGGTCCCGTGTCCGTGGTGGGGGGTGCTTTTTCAGACTGTCCTGCGACCTGTGAGGGGCTGACATTGCTGGAGGGTTGGGCTCACTCACTGCCTGTGCTGCCAGTGTGACAGTGTGGGACCCCCATCTCCAGGTCTCCTTTTCACAGTGTGTCTGGTGGGAGAAACCAGCAGTGCAGCCAGAGGGGTAAACACTGCTCACCCTGCCTGAATTGACACATCGTCGTCAACATGTCACACACACAGAACAGGAATTATCGCCTGTGCTCGCACCAAAACAGGAAAATCCTGCCCAAAGTCAATGGACCTTTACATGCCCGACCCTCCCCCCTGCCTGCTACGGGGTGGGCAGTAGGGGAACATTCCACCCACAGTGTCTAAATAGTTGAGGACCATGCATTCCACTAGATACACGTTACCAGCTAAAAAAGGCCAATTTCGAATAGAATCCCTACAGTGTAGAAGGAGACCATTCAGCCCATTGAGTCTGCATGAACCATAATCCTATCCCCGTAACCCCTCATATTTACCCTACTAACCCCCTGACACTAGGGCTAATTTATCATGCCCAATCAACCTAACCTGCACATCTTTGGACTGTGGGAGGAAACCGGAGCACCCGGAGGAAACCCACGCAGACACGAGGAGAATAGTAGTAGTAGTCCATTTCGGCAGAACCAACGAGATGAACGAGTACACTATTAAGGGCAGGGGTCTTAGTAGCGTTGAAGAGCAGAAGGATCTCGGGGTCCGGGTTCACAGGACTCTTAAATCGGCCTCGCAGGTGGAGGAGGTGGTCAAGAAGGCGTATGGTGTACTGGCCTTCATTAATCGAGGGATTGAGTTTAGGAGTCGGGAGGTAATGCTGCAACTTTACAGGACCCTCGTCAGGCCTCATTTGGAGTACTGTGCGCAGTTCTGGTCGCCTCACTATAGGAAAGACGTAGAAGCTATTGAAAGGGTGCAGAGGAGATTTACAAGGATGTTGCCTGGACTGGGAGGCATGCCTTATGAAGATAGGTTGAGGGAGCTGGGACTCTTTTCCCTGGAGAGGCGAAGATTGAGAGGCGACCTGATAGAAGTTTATAAAATGTTGAGAGGAATAGATAGGGTGGACTCTCAGAGGCTATTTCCCCGGGTTGAAATGGTCGCTACGAGAGGACACAGATTTAAGGTGCGGGGAGGGAAGTACAGAGGTGATGTTAGGGGTAAGTTTTTCACTCAGAGGGTAGTGAGTGATTGGAATCGGCTGCCGTCGTCGGTGGTGGAGGCGAACTCGCTGGGGTCTTTTAAAAGACTTCTGGATGAGTATATGGGGTTTAATGGGATTGGGGGTTATAGATAGGTCTATAGATTGGTGGGGTTGATGCGATCGGCGCAACTCGAGGGCCGAAGGGCCTGTTTGTGCTGTAATGTTCTATGTTCTATGTTCTAATGTGCAAACTCCGCACAGACAGTGACCCGAGCCGGGAATCGAACCCAGGACCCTGGGGCTGTGAAGCAGCAGTGCTAACCACTGTGCTACCGTGCTGCCCCAAAATTTTATTTTGGAACTGGTAAGAATTTATGTTTGCTGGAAGTGGGTGGGCACGCTGATACCCAGTTTATCCTGGCAGTGGGGTTGGAGTTGGCACTGTGTGGTAAATACCTGTCTGTCACTCAGACCATCTGGCAGGGATTGTGCGGAGTCTGAGGCTCACTGCATAACTCTCACTCCCCGACAATACATCATAACCTTCCTCCTGTGACCTTTGATAAGTTTGTTGGGTTTAATTAAACTTGAGGCTTCGCTGTCTGCCCAGAAGGAGATTTTCCCCTTGGAACTGGTGACAATAAAATGCTGATATAACTCCAGGCTTTTCCAAACACCATTCGTTCCTGTGAGATTAAACGTGTATGAGTTTGTACACCAGCAGGAAAGTAGAGTAATCTTCAAAGATGCGGCACTAGGAAAATGTTGCACAAACGATACACAGCAGGAGAAAAGAACACACTTTGCTGTGGTGGTTTTTGCAATCTCAAATCCTCCTGGGTCTTTGACTGTTACATTTGTCATTGTAATGTAGGCAAAACGAAATCATGGCCAGATAATCTGGAATCAAGTATCTACTGATGACCATTGCTGATTGTTGAAGAAACCATCTGGTTCACTAATGTCCTAAAGGTCAGCCATGATCTTATTGAATGGCGGGGCAGGCTCGAGGGGCCAGATGACCTACTCCTGCTCCTAGTTCTTATGTTCTTATGGCCCTTCAGGGAAGGAAATCTGCCGTCCTTACCCGGCCTGGCCTACATGTGACTCAAGAGCCACAGCAATGTGGTTGACTCTCAACTGCCCTTGGGCAACTAGGGATGGGCAATAAATGCTGGCCAGCCAGTGATGCCCATGTCCTATAAATGAATGTTGGCCGAGGGATATTTGATCAGGTGAACTTTCCAAATAGTGGCTTAGGATCTTTTGTGGACTGGACTTTAGCTTAATACCTCATTCAAAAGTCCTAACCCTAACTTTCTGGCAGTACAGCATCCATTGCACCACCCTCATCCATCCTCCCTGTCATTTCCTCGGAGAATTCAATCAAATTTGTAAGGCATGACCTTGCCTTAACAAAGCCGTGCTGACTTTCCCTGACTAGTCTACCTCTTTCTAAGTGATAGTTTATCCGATCTCTCAGGATTGATTCCAACGAAATTCCCATCACCAAAGTAAGACTAACTGGCCTCCAATTGTCTGGTAATTCCTTTGTATCCTTTTTAAACAACAGAACCATATTTGCATTCCTCCAGTCCTCCGGCACCTCACCCTGTGTCAAGTGAAGACTGGAAAATAATTCTCAGCATCTGCTATTTCCCCCTGAGCTCCTCAACATCCGAGTGAATAATCCATCTGGCCCTGGCGACACTTCCACTTTCAAGGCTTCCAACTCCTCACTCATTATGTTTGGTTTATCCAATACCGCACACTGTTCTCTTAGATTAGTAACTCTGCATCATTCCCTTTCCTATGAGAATATGGAAACAACAATCCATTTAAAACTTCTCCTATATCCTCTGCGTCTTCACACAAGTCCTCTTCTTCATCTCTGATATGTTCCACTTTTTCCTTAACTATCCTTTTGCTCTTTGCAGACTGGTAAAACATCTCTGAGTTTTCCTTAATCTTGTTTGCTAAGTTTTTTTTCACACTCTCTCTTTGATTCCTTTTTTCTTTTTTTGTTTGGTTCCTGTACTTTCTCCACTCCTCTAGGCTATCTGCAGTTTGATGCGCTTTTTTTAAACATCATAAGTTTTCGGCTTAATCTTCCCCAGTATTTTTCTAAAAAATCCACAGGGGTCTAGGTTTGTCAGCGCCATTCGTATTTTTGGAGGGGACATGTCTGCTTTGTACCCTAAGGACCTCACTTATTGGTGTCCCCCTCTGATTTATCCTTTCGTAGTCTTGAGTACACCTCAGCCAAGTCCCTCCCCATTCTTGCAAAATTTGCCTTCCCCCGTTTAAAACCTTTACTCCTGATTTATCTCTGTCCTCTTCCATAATAATACTAAATCTAATCAAATTGTGGTCACTATTCCTGATCATTTCATCCACTTTCCCATTTTCATTTCCCACGACCGATTCCAAAATTGCATCTCCCCGTCATTGCGCTTGTCATGTATTGTTTAGAAAAAAATTCTTAGTCGCAGTACGTGACTTTTTTCACCCTGAATCTCTCTTATATTGCTTGAAGCTCAGTTAATATTGGGACTGTTTAAGTCTACTATTATTGCTTGCTCCTACAGACAGAAATTTGTCTACATTTATGAGGGTTTAGAAGGATAGGTTAGTAAATTTGCTGATGATATCAAAGTCGGAGGAGTTGTGGACAGTGCGTCAGGATGTTACAGTTTGCAGAGGGACATAGATAAGCTGCAGAGCTGGGCCGAGAGGTGGCAAATGGAGTTTAATGTGGAAAAGTGTGAGGTGATTCACTTTGGAAGGGGTAACAGGATTACAGAGTATTGGGCTAATGGAAGGACTCTTAGTAGTGTGGATGAGCAGAGAGATCTTGGTGTCCATGTGCATAGATCCTTGAAAGTTGGCACCCAAGTTGATAAGGTTGTTAAGAAGGCGTACGGTGTGTTAGCTTTTATTGGAAGAGAGATTGAATTTCGGAACCGTGAGGTCATGTTGCAGCTGTACAAAACTCCGGTGCGGCCGCACTGGGAGTATTGTGTACAGTTCTGGTCGCCGCATTATAAGAAAGATGTGGAGGCATTGGAAAGGGTGCAGAGGAGGTTTACCAGGATGTTCCCTGGTATGGTAGGAAGGTCTTATGAGGAAAGGCTGAGGGACTTGAGGTTATTTTCATTGGAGAGAAGAAGGTTGAGAGGTGACCTAATTGAGGCATACAAGATGATCAGAGGGTTAGATAGGGTGGACAGTGAGAGCCTTTTACCTCGGATGGTGACGGCTAACACGAAGGGACATAGCTTTAAATTAAGGGGTGGTAATTATAGGATGGATATCAGAGGTAGGTTCTTTACTCAGAGGGTAGTAAGGGCGTGGAATGCCCTGCCTGCAGCAGTTGTGGACTCGCCAACTTTAAGGGTGTTCAAATGGTCAGTGGATAGGCATATGGATAACATTGGAATAGTTTAGGTTAGAGGGTCGTTAGATTGGTTCCACTGGTCGGTGCAACATCGAGGGCCGAAGGGCCTGTACTGCGCTGGAATGTTCCATGTTCTATGTATGTTCTTCTATCTCCCTCTCACTGTTGGTGGGTCTGTAATTTACTCCGAGCAGTGTGACTGCTTTTTGTTGTTCCTAAACGCAACCCAAAAAGCCTCATTTGTTAATCCATTTAGTACATCATCCTGTCTCAGAACTGGAATTAATCCTGTAACCAATAATGTTACCCTCCCCCTCCTTTTCTGCCACTCAGTATATCCTGCCTGAAAACTCTATATTGAGCTATCAATTTTGCCCCTCCTTTAGCCAAGTTTCCGCTGTTGTGAGAACATCCTACTGCCGCGTGTCCATCTGTGCCTTCAGTTGATCTGTCTTGTTTGTAATACTCCTTGCATTGAAGTTCAACTCCGTCAATTTCTTTTGCTGGATGTTTTTTAACCCTTGTTTCCTTCGTCTTTCTGAGTCGATGCCTGCATCACAAACTGATGTTCTAGCTCCCGTTTTCTGGTCTGAATCAGAACCATCTAACCATCAGACCCTTTGGTTCCCATGCCCTGCCATACTCATTAATAATAATGGTGTCATGAGACTTCTTACCATGCTTACCCCAGTCCAACGCCAGCATCTCCACATCAGCACCACAAACCGCCAGCTCGAAGTGGAGAGGGCTTCCAAGAAAGATCACACAGATCGACACAGGCAGGACTCACCTGATGAAAGGGGCAGTCTCCCGAAAGCTCGTGATTCCAAATAAACCTGCTGGACTTTAACCTGATGTTGTGAGACTTCTTACTTTACTCGTTTAAAACCTCCCCAGCAGAACTAGCAGAAGCCCCCAGGAGGCTATTGGGCCCAAATCTGCCTAGGTGTAACCTATCCGGCATGTACAGATCCCACCTTCCCCAGAGCCGATCCCAGTGCCTCCCTGGTCCACCATTTCTCCAGCCATGCCTTCATCCGAACTATCCTGAGTCCCGCTGTGGCTGACACATAGCACTAGGAGTAATCCTGAGATTACTACGTTTGAGATCTTGCACTTTAATGCATTTCCTAACTTTCCATAAACAGCTTGCAGGACCTCACCCCTTACTTTACCTATGTCACTGAAACCGATGTGTACAAAGAGCACTGGCTGCTCACCCTCCCTCTCCGGAATGCCCCGCAGCTATTGCTCTGACTCTGGCACCAGGGAACCAACATAAATAACATCCTGGATTCACATCTGCAGCCACAGAAGCGCCTGTCTGTCCCAATATCACTGCCATAAGAACATAAGAAATAGGAGCAGGAGTAGGCCATCTAGCCCCTTCGAGCCTGCCCTGCCATTCAATAAGATCACGGCTGATCTGAAGTGGATCAGTTCCACTTTCCCGCTTTCTCCCCATAACCCTTAATTCCCCTGTCTATCAGAAACCTATCTACCCGTGACTTAAATATATTTAGCGAGGTAGCCTCCACCACTTCAATGGGCAGAGAATTCCAGAGATTCACCACCCTTTGCGTGAAGAAGTTCCTCCTCAACTCTGTTCTAAACTGCCCCCTTATTTTGAGGCTGTACCCCCTAGTTCTGCTATCCACTCATTTCCATCCACTGCCACTCATTTTCCTCCCCTTCTGAGCAGTAGAGCCAACCATGTACTAATTTGCCCGTTGTTGCTGCCCTCTGAGAGGCCACCCTCCCCTCCTCTCGCCACCCCCGACAGCACCCAAAGTGGTCTTTCTGTTTGAGAGGGGGACAACCACAATATTATTTCTCTGTGGAATGGCTTATGCGGTCAGGTTTGCTCTCAATTCTCTCCGCAAGATGATCCCCACCCTGACTCAATTTGGCCAGTCCATCAAGGCTGAAGTTGTATCCTTGTATCCACCCAGAATTCATCAGCAAACCTGAGAATTTTGAATCAAAATGCTCTCACAACTCTTCAACCCCGACCCAAAAATAACCTCAAACCAAGCCCCAATTCAAAAGAGAAAATGCTGGAAAATCTTAGCAGCATCTATAAGGTGAAGAAAGAACTGATGTTTTGAGCTTTGACAAAGGGTCATCTGGACTCGAAACGTCAGCTCTTGGGTCGATGTCTGTGGGAGTTTGCACATTCTCCCCGTGCTTGCGTGGGTTTTCTCCGGGTGCTCCGGTTTCCTCCCACACCCCAAAGATGTGCTCTTAGGCTGATTGGTGTTGACAAATTGTCCCTAAATTAGACCTCCCCAAATCTAGAGAAAAGTCATAGGTAGATGAGGCATTCACTGAATGTGAAAATGGCAGCGCGGGTTTGTTGGGCCTGTTTCCTGTGCTGTGTTGTTCTGTGTTCTTTGTACATCCAAATCTCAACCGCTGCCACAATGATAATCCAAGTCTATGTGCAAATACAAAGAACTCAATCTCTCAACAAATCACTATTCTCTAGCCAGTGACCAGTTAGACCTGGGGATGAAGGTAAGTCGGATACGGAACATAGAAACCTACAGTGCAGAAACAGGCCCTTCGGCCCATCGAGTCTGCACCGAACACAATCCCACCCAGACCCTATCCCCATATCCCTACACATTTACCTGCTAATCCCTCTAACCTACACATCCCAGGACACTAAGGGGCAATTTTAGCATAGCCAATGAACCTAACCCGCACATCTTTGGACTGTGGGAGGAAACCGGAGCACCCGGAGAAAACCCACGCAGACACGAGGAGAATGTGCAAACTCCACACAGGCAGTGACCCGAGCCGGGAATCGAACCCAGGACCCTGGAGCTGTGAAGCAGCAGTGCTAACCACTGTGCTACCGTGCCGCCCCGAGTGGGGCGGAACAAGCCCCGGAACAAGTGAGGCTCTGATATTCTAAAGACACCGAGAGGTAATAGACGGGTTTGCCCTGTCGATAGCATGGAGTGGAATACTTGTTTGAGTTTGGGGTATATTTGAAATGTGAGGTATCTGAGACAGGCTGTGGCTGTACCTCACAACACAATGGTTAATCACCTTGCTGCTAATCTCTGTGTTAATTACAGTATGAAAGATCATTTTAATGACAGATGAATAACGAGGAGAGCTATTGCTCAGGGTGCAGCAACGCTCTTAATATATTCAGAGACATTCCAATTTCATGGCTGTCTCTCAGCTCTGCTAATTTACTTTGAACAAGGCAGCTTCTCTCAAAACACCAGAACAGTGAAACATTACAAATGTTCAGTGGGTGTTGGAGCTGATGAACTGATAGAGGATATTAAGCGCTGCTCCCGTGCATTGTAAACATTGCTGAAATCAATACACTATTTCCAGGAGTCAGCTGCTTGCTCGCTGAGGGAGATGTATCATTCTGTTTTGTGGGAATGTGGAATCAGGTCGGCTCAGGCGCAGTGGTTTGAAATATTGGGGAATGTGTGTCATGGCCAACGGATTGGGAAATCTGTGTTTGAACTCCTCTTCCTGAAATACCCTCGGAAAAACAACTCATTCATCTCATCTGACGCTCCAATTGAACATCCTGCTTGTCTTTTGAGATACAAAAGTCTGAGGTCACGTCCCGACCGACTCAAGAACAGCTTCTTCCCTGCTGCTGTCAGGCTTTTGAATGGACCTCCCTCGCACTGAGTTGATCTTTCTCTACACCCTAGCTATGATAGTAACACTACATTCTGCACTCTCTCCTTTCCTTCTCTATGAGCGGTATGCTCTGTCTGCACACTGCAGCACAGGAAAGAATGCTTTTCACTGTATGTTAGTACATGTGACAATAAATCAAATCAAATTGAAAAGTTCCATTGAAAGGTTGTTAGACTGAACACTTGCTCTCTATAAATGCTGCCAGAGCTACTGAGTGTTTCCAGAACTTTCTGTTTTCAATTTAAACTGTAATTCTATTTGTCTTAGTTCAACTCCCTCATGTTGCTGAGCTTAGTATCATCTTCTGCACAGTCTTCTCAGCGCCCACCCCACCAATCCCCTGTGTTACTAACTCTATCACTACTGATGTTAATCAGATTAATAACACGGTGCCAAATCTTCCTGCCCTTTTCCTTCCCCCAACCCCCGATTTTTGTCACTCTCTATTTGCCTAAAGGCCACTCACTTTGAATACACTCCAATTTGAGGGACAAAGTGGAAATGGTCGAAAGCTTCAAGTTTTTAGGTGTCCAGGTCACCAACAACCTGTGCTGGATCCCCCCACGCCGGCACTATGGTTAAGAAAGCCCCACCAGCGCCTCTACTTTCTCAGGAGGCTAAGGAAATTTGGCATGTCAGCTACAACTCTCACCAACGTTTACAGAAGTACCTCAGAAAGCGTTCTTTCTGGTTGTATCACACCTTGGTCTGGGCTCCTGCTCTGTCCAAGATCGCAAGGAACAACAAAAGGTCGTGAATGTAACCCAATCCATCACACAAACCAGCCTCCCATCCATTGACTCTGTCTACACTTCCCGCTGCCTTGGAAAAGCAGCCGGCATAATTAAGGACCCCACACACCTCGGACATTCTCTCTTCCACCTTCTTCCTTTGGGAAAAAGATACAAAAGTCTGAGGTCACGTACCAACCGACTCAAGAACAGCTTCTTCCCTGCTGCTGTCAGGCTTTTGTATGGACCTACCTCGCACTAAGTTGATCTTCCTTTACACCCTCGCTATGACTGTAACACCACATTCTGCATTCTCTCCTCTCCTTCTCTATGAACAGTATGCTTTGTTTGCATAGCACGCAAGAAACAATACTTTTCACTGTATACCAACAAACGTGACAATAATAAATCAAATCAAATCGAAAAATTCCACTGAAACGTTATTAGACTGAACGCATGCTCTGTATAAATGCTGCCAGAGCTACTGAGTGTTTCCAAAACTTCCTGTTTTCAATTTAAACTGTAATTCTTATTGTCTTAGTCCAACTCCCTCATACTGCTGTGTTTAGTAACACCTCCTGCACAGCCCTTTCAGCCTCCCCCCCCACCCCCACCACTCGTACACACATTCATTCTCCGAGCAATGTTCATGAGAGCAAAGCTCCAGTAACAACCCAAGTGTTTCCTCCTCTATTGTAGAATCCCATTTCTGATGTTCTCATCGAGAGATTCCCAGTGACTTTTCTGTTTAGGATTCACCCCCCCTGTAGGAGGACAGCTCCCACCCAGCTGTCACTATATCAATACCTACTTTGAGTACTTGGTTAAAATCTGGGGTTGTAAACACATGCTCACCTATTAAAATGGCCTTCAGCTTCTCTTAAGCAGTCTGGTGCTTCTCAGTCCTTACGATCTTCGCTTTTGTTCTGTAGTCGGTCTGTCAGCGGGGCAGCAACTGTGCAAAGTTCGGGATGAGCTTGTGGTAGAACCCACATATTCCCAAGAACCCTGTGATTTCCCATTTTGCGGTGGGAACTGAACTATCGTTTGTACCCTGGCAGCCCTGGGCACCACCTGTCCCTGACTCACCATATTTATTAGACTGGTCACTTTAGTGAGCTCGCTCTCTGCTAAGTTGACTGACGTGGCACAGTGATTAGCACTGCTGCCTCACAACACCAGGCACCCGGGTTCAGTTCCAACTTTGGATTGGAACTACTGTCTGTGTGGTGTTCGCACATTCTCCCTGCTTCTGTGTAGTTTCGTCCAACACTCCAAAGATGTGAAGGTTAGGTTGATTGGCCATGGTAAGTTGCTCCTTAATGTCAAGGGATTAGTAGGGTAAATCGTGGAGTTACAGGGATAGGGCCTGGGTGGGATTGTTGTTTGTGCAGGCTTGATGGGCCGAATGGCCACCTTCTACACCGTAGAGATTGTATGATTGTTCACAAAATATCATTCCTGCTGAGATGATAATCAGCTCTCATTGTCTCCACAGGGGATGCCAATTGATTTATGCTTTTGGTGCAATTTAAAGTTGAAGGGAGTTAAACTTGTACAGGGAGGGAAGTTCAGAAGTGATGTTAGGGGTAAGTTTTTCACTCAGAGGGTGGTGAGTGAATGGAATCGGCTGCCGTCAGTGGTGGTGGAGGCGAACTCGCTGGGGTCTTTTAAAAGACTTCTGGATGAGTATATGGGGTTTAATGAGATTGAGGGTTATAGATAGGTCTGTAGGTTGGTAGGTGTTGATGTGATCGGCGCAACTTGTGGGCCGAAGGGCCTGTTTGTGCTGTAGTGTTCTATGTTCTATGTTCTATTTCTGTAAATTATTTGAGGTTTTCCTCCATGATATGATAAATTACATCATTGAATTTGGGGAAAGCAGTCAGAAGGAACTGAGGAATAAACACTAAGTGCACACATAAACACACACATGCACATTCAAGCACGCATGTGCATTTGCATGCAAACATGCTCAAGAATGCACACGTGTGTGTACACATGAACAACCACCAAGTAGCTAATTGGAGAGAACATTGGCATTCAGTCTAAAAACCAGCAACAAATGCATCATTTTATTTATGAAGCAACTCAGTTGCAAACACTGATGTCACCATGAAAAGATGTCAGGAACTAGTCTCTGCTTTTGATTTCATAGAAACAACTTGTTGAAAATAGGTCCAGTGACCTAGCTTTCTAACTGGACGTTGAGATTTGAATGAAGAAAGAGGGTTTGTCTATTCAATCAAAGTTATGGAAAAGGGACATTTTATGGTTTTGTGATCATCTTATGAGCACAGATTATAGAATTATAGAATCCCTACAGTACAGAAGGAGACCATTCGGCCCATTGAGTCTGCACTGACCACTATCCCACCCAGGCCTTACCCCCGTAACTGCATACATTTACCCTGATACTAGGGTTAATTTAGCATAGCCAATCAATCGAACGCACACACTTTGGAGTGATCTGAAGATACACAGAAACATGGGTCTAATAGGTGACAGATATAGCCCGCACTGTGCCAGTGTTACCATATTGTTAAGTGCGATGTTCTCAGGCTGCGTTCCCACATCCTCACACCCAAATGAGATATGATACAGTAAATGGATGGGCCAAGAATTGGGAGCAATTTATGCTGTTTAATTGCTTAGTTAAGTTTGCTAATGCCCCAACTGAGTGGAATACTATCTACTGGGGGCAATAAAACGCTCAGAGTGTGTGAATCACACCAGGTGGGAATCTCAGTTACTCACTAATAGATTGGAAAGGCGGATTAAAATTCCCCTGCTAGGTGTTTAAGCTCAGTCATTGAAGCTGCTGTGACAGCCGCCAATATTTGTGTTTCCGGAAGGTGCAGCTGCTGCTTTGAGGTGTAATTTACACAAAGATTTATTTAGACCTTCAACTGTTAGCAGCGTACAGTTATACATTTCAACATCACCCTTGAACCCAGATATCACCTGTGGATGCACTCAGCAGGTTGCCTTTTCCACAGACAGTAGCATCACCACCGGTTTGGCAAGAGATAGAGCCCAAGAGTTTCCTTCTCTATTGTGGAATCCCATTGTGTTTCGTTTCATAGAGAGATTCCCAGTGGTTTCTCTATTAAGGATTTATCCCCCACCTCCCATAGGAGGACAGCTCCCACCCAGATGTCACTAGTACCAATGGCTACCTTAAATACTTAGTTAAAATCCAGGACTGTTAACATATGCTCACCTCTTAAAACGGTCTTTATATGCTAAACACATCAGGATTTGAAGAGAAAGAGACCCCGTGCTTCTGACAGTGACTATCACTGTCTGCTGTGCAGTTACAGGGACCCGGGTCGCATCTCCAGCTTGGATTAATGTCTGTGGGAGGTTACACATTCTCCTCGTGTCTGCGTGGGTTCTCTCCGGGTACTCCGGTTTCCTCCCACACTCTAAAAACGTGCTTTTTAGGCTGATTGACGTCAATGAATTGTCCCTGAATTGGATCTCCCTTAATCTGGCGCACATATAATTCCCTAAATTTCCACCCCCTTTCATTGTGGGTTGCACGAGAGGTAGACAAAAACGTTGATTAGCGACGTAAGACTTGACTAAGGCACTCAATGAGTGTTAAAATGGGCAGCACGGGCTTGTAGGGCCGAAGGGCCTGTTTCCTGTGCTGTGCTGTTCTTCATTCATTGTTCTTTTGTTTGTGTTATTGCAAGTTAAGAAGCTGATGGTATAAGGGTGGTGATGTGATAGATCAGAGCTGTTTAAACCTGACCCGCACTGAAGGACGGAGTTAACCTGTGAGGACGGGACGTTGTGGGAGGCCAGGGTTACGGTCGCATCCCAAGGAAGGTGACTTTTGAATGGCGGGGCAGGCTCGAAGGGCTAGGTGGCCTACTCCTGCTCCCATTTCTTATGTTCTTAGCGCATATCCCGGGAGAGCGAGGATCCTCAGTTGGAGGAGAGGTGTACAGTTACACATTCTGCCTGACCCGTTGTTGTGAATAAGGGCCTCTTTCCAACAATATCTACTCGGAGTTGTTGTTGTGGTTTTGTCGACCATGGGGTCAGTTGCAGAGGCCCGGGACATAGTTTAATACATTTCTGCCTGAGTCTACAGATTGCACAGTGATCTATTGCCAGCCTCTAGACTGCTTTGTGGGATTGTTGTTTGATTTTAACAACATCCTGGACTTCCTTCAGAACGAGATGTAACACCCTCAGGTGTCATCAAACAATGTACGTTCATTGTGTAATATTGGACCTGTCTGCCTCTCTTCCAAGAGGCCTCGTATTTTTTATGGACTCTATTACTTTTTGCAGTACACAGTCTATCAGCAATAATGCCTCCAATCTCCAGTGGAGCATTTGCATTCAATGTCCCACAATGAGAGGCACAGTGGTGCAGTGGTTAGCACTGCTGCCTCACAGTGCCAGGGAGCCAGGTTCAATTTTGGCCTCAGGTCACTGAGGTCTATGTGGAGAATGTACATTCCCCCCACGTCTGCGTGGGTTTTCTTTGAGTGATCCAGTTTCCTCCCACAGTCCAAAGACGTGCAGGTTAGGTTGATTGGCCGTGCTAAATTGCCCATTAATGTTGAGGGATTAGCAGCGTAAATATGTGGGGTTACGGGGATAAGGCTTGCGTGGGATTGTTGTTGGTGCAGGCTCGATGGGCTGAATGGCCTCCTTCTGCACTGTAAGCACTCTATGGCTCGAACTCTACCACCTTGCCCACCCTGGAATCAGCATGGGCAAGGTTCCCAGAGGACAAATCTCCATTAGCCTCGGGCGAGATTTTACACTCTTGCCCAAGCAAAACCCCATCCTACGATTCTATTCTATGATTTTTGGCCCCTTCTTTCAAAGTATCACATTTCTTGATGTATCTGTTGCGACAATTGCTTCCAAGTGTGGGTTGAAATACACAAGGATGGGGGGGGCGGCGATTTAATCTTCACCTTTAACATATCAAACTCTGTTTGCTTTGTAGTTGCCCATTTCCATGGTGCGCCTTCACACAGTAGCTTCTGAAGAGATGCTGCAAGCTCTGAGGAGTGTATTTTGGAGCAAATTTATGATAAAAATGGATAGTACCAGGGAACAATGCAACTCTTTCAGGTAGAATTGTCCACCCTCCAATATTGACCCTGAATCTCCAAGAATTGAAGATCAGTCTCCAGGATACGGCTGTGTGCAACCCCAGAGAAAACTCATTAGGACATTAAATAAGACTGCTCTGCTTTGTAATTTCTTTGAACTTTTCTCTTTACCAGATATAAAAGTATTGACAATGGGGAATATGTGACTGATGCACCATCCAATTGGGCAATGAGTCTCTTTGCTTTCCAATAGGGTGTCTGAAGGATGGCAGCGTTGGCTGCCAAATGGCAGCAGCGTGGGAGCAAGTCATTTCATGAAGCCTCCAAGAATACATTGAGTCACGGTCGACAATCTTATAGACGGGGCCAGAAGCACAAGGAAGGCTTTGACATTGTCACGGGCAGTCCTTACTCCAGTTGTTCGCACTCCATGCCCGAGAAAGCCAGCGTTATCTGCCGCAAATGTGCATTTGTCATAAGAACGTAAGAAATAGGAGCAGGAGTAGGCCATCTAGCCCTTCGAGCCTGCCCCGCCATTCAATAAGATCATGGCTGATCTGATAGTCGTTCAGTTCCACTTACCCACTGCTCCCCATAGCCCTTAATTCTCTTATTGATCAGAAATCTATCTACCTGTGACTTAAACATATTGATCGAGGTAGCCTCCACCACTTCAATGGGCAGAGAATTCCAAAGATTCACTACCCTCTGAGAGAAGAAGTTCCTCCTTAACTCTGTTCTAAATTGATTTCCCCTTATTTTGAGGCTGTGCCCTCTAGTTCTTGTTTCCATTCTAAGTGGAAATAATCTCTCTGCCTCTACCCTGTCTAGCCCCTTCATTATCTTATATGTCTCTATAAGACCCCCCCTCAGCCTTCTAAACTCCAACGAGTACTCCAATCTACTCAATCTCTCCTCATAAGCTAACCTCCTCATCTCCGGTATCAGCCTGGTGAACCTTCTCTGCACTCCCTCCAAGGCTAATATATCCTTTGGCAAATAAGTGGCCTTGTAGAGTGTCCAGTTGTATCGTTCACGTTGAGTGAGCAATGCTAACTACCATTCACAGTGTACTTTGTCCTTTCCTTGGGCAATGACATGATCAAGGAGGGTAAGTGTCCTTGCAGCTGAGAAGATTGGAGAGCTGATCTTCCGGAATGCAATAGATGATGAATTTAGTGCACAGGGCTTTCTGTGATGCTGAATTTAGCCTTCATGGGGAACCAGCACTGTGCGGTATCGGCTGTGTTCCGTTAGGGGCATTTGAAGACAGTATTGTCCCATGTTGAGCTTTTCGAACACTCTGATAACATGGAACAATGCCAAAAATTCTTGGCAGCGATGATTTATTTGCCTTAAAGTCAACGCATTGTCTAAGTTTGCTGTTTCTGTAGCGTGTAATGACTGGGTTTAATATCCAAGGTGATGAGTCAATCCACACGATGATATTGTCTGCTTCTAGCCATTCCTAGAGACGTGAAACATCAGCACAGATGGCAAACAGCTCAAATCTTGCAAAATTGACAGAATTGACACGTCACTATGAGGAGCATTACAATAACTGTTAACCTTCCCAAAACCAGTAAGATAGGATACTCTTCAGTAAATATACTCAATGTCATTGATATGGTGAATGTGTGCTCCTGTTTGAAGCTAAGTTTATCAAAAAGGTTTACCCCATCAGGCCTTTTCCTTTGGTTACGTAAAGCCATGGACCTGTCTGGTGTGATGTTTTTGTAGCAGACAAGAACAGTGATTGTTCCTAACACTGGAATAACAAAGCCCGTAGAACCTTGAAGAATGTCTGTCACAGGAGTGAGGGAAAGTTACACAAAATATCAGTGGGAGGGTTTGTATTTAATGTAGATACCTTTGCGCCAAATTGATGAGGAGCGATACTAAGATGCTCGCAGTCTTGACTGAGCATTCCTCAAGGTAACCCAGTGCTTTATTCTCCATGATTTTACACACATGTTGTTCTTCCCTCTCAGGAACAGATTCCTCCATGTGTTAAAGAAATGAAGTTATCTTCTTTAATAAAGGCAAATTGCCTTCGCTAAAGGCAAAAGTAGTTAGCATTGCTGTCCCACAGCACCAGTGACCCGGGTTCGATTCCCAGCTTGAGTTACTGTTTGTGCGGAGTCTGCGCATTCTCCCCGTGTCTGCATGGGTTTCCTTCCACAGTCTGAAAGACATGCTGGTTAGGTGCATACTAAATTCTCTCTGTGTACCCGAACAGGCGCTGAAGTGCGGCGATTAGGGAATTTTCAGTTACTTCATTGCACTGTTAATGTAAGCCTACTTGTGACACTATTAAATAGGTAAATGTAAACTACTGCAGATGCTGAACAAAGAACATAGCACGGGAAACAGGCCCTTCAACCCAACGAGCCCACACTGCCATTTTAACATTATGAGTGCCCTCCTCTACCAATGACCTTTATCTATGCCTATTGGGGAATGGGAAATAAAAACAGAAAATGCTGGTGAAACTCAGCAGGTCTGACAAAGGGTCATCCTGACTGGAAACATTGGCTCTAATTTTACTCTATTCTCTCTCCCCAGATGCTGTCAGACCTGCTGAGATTTTCCAGCACTTTCTGTTTTTGTTTCAATCTTCCTCTTTGATCTTCTGTAGACCTTTGCAAAGTGATTCCACTCTCAGTGTGAGTTATGCTTTTTCTTTTGAGCTCTGCATAGCATTTTGAATTGACGGGAATCTCCACAATTTGGGTGAATATTTCAAGCTGTCTGATCTATGATCTGCTCTTCGATGACCACATTGTTCATTCATCATGCTTTTCTTTTCCTTGAAGTATTTTCCAAGAACACTTACCACCGTGTCAAACATAGATGTGACTTGCAGTTGTAAATGCGCCTAGTTTGGGGGCGTTTAAGAGATCTGTAGATAGGTTTATGGACGAAAAGAGATTGGTATAGGCTAGTGGGTCATTGTTTTTGTAACTGGTTGGCGCAACATCGTGGGCCGAAGGGCCTGTTCTGCGCTGTAATGTTCTATGTTCTATCAGCTTCTTGTCCACTCACTGGTCTCCTACTCTGAGAGAATGGGCCTCCACCTGCCTTTCTATGGATCACCGTCTATCCCCCGGCAAACAACTAGGTCTGGAACCCCAAAATCCATTGATCTCTCAGGAAGAAAGATGTGGAAGCTGGAAAATTTAAACTATTCTCCATCTCACTTTATTCCTCAGAGATATGCAGAGATGACACACCATATCCTATGATTAAACAGGAGCTTTAGTTACAAGCACTTTTATGATGTCTGGTTACCCTTAGTTTCTCTTTGAAGTAACCACACCTAGGCCCAACAAACAGCACACAGAACACAGCGAGTGACACATAATCAAACACTGAACAATTCACCAATTGAACACTCCACCAGCCACTCTCTCAATGCCCACAGTGGGTTTAGATAGAGTCTAATTAAGCTTAAGACAGAAGACCATAGTGGTAAAAATGAAGATGGGAGACAAACAGAGGTTTTATGTTCTGTAAAGTGCTATCAGCAAAGTATTTAACTGTGGGGAAGCAATGGCTTAGTGGTATAATCACTGGACTATTAATGCAGAAACTCAGCTAATGTTCTGGGGACCTGGGCTCGAATCCCTCCATGGCTGGTGGAATTTAAATTCAATTTAAAAAATCTGGAATTAAGAATCTACTGATGACTATGAAACTGTTGTTGATTATCTAAAAAAGCCCCATCTGGTTCAAATAACAGCACAGGAAACAAGCCCGCACCACCATTTTAACATTGTGAGCGCCCTCCTCTACCTATGACCTTTGTCTACGCCTATTGGGGAAGATTGAGGGGAGACTAATTTAGGGACAATTTGTTACACCCAATCAGCCTAAGAGCACATTTTTGGGGTGTGGGAGGAAACCGGAGCACCCGGAGGAAACCCACGCAAGCATGGGGAGAATGCGCAAACTCCCACAGACACTGGCCCAAATCCATGTACCTGCACAGCAAACAGTGATAGTCACTGAGCTGTCGTGTTGCCCAGTATCTGGTCCAGTTTAAGCGCACACTAACGACGTGAAGCACTAGGCCAATCTCGAACAACCAAGAGCAGCCCAAGTAAGACCCATCGCGTGTGTGCCCCTCGTTGGACAACAAGGCGGATCGAATCACCTGTGAAGTAAAAGAAAAGACATCAAAGACAAGGGTTCATTGCCTTTAGGGAAGGAAATCTACCATCCTTACCTGGTCTGGTCTACATGTGACTCTAAAGCAACAGCAATGTGGTTGATTCCTAAATGCCCAGCAACTAGGGATGGGCGATATATGCTCTGTCTGAGGCCAGAACTCTCCATTCACCTGACGAAGGGGCAAACCCCGAAAGCTAGTGAGTTTACTATCAAATAAATCGGTTGGACTTAAACCTGGTATTGTCAGACTTTTTACGATAAATGCTGGCTAGCCAGCGACACCCATTTCCCCCGGATGAATAAAACTCCTGTATATCTGCTACATAACAATGGCTAAATGACAGCTAGGAAAGGAAAAGCTGAACTAGGGGCATTATGATGATGATGCATTACAACCTTTCAGAGCGGAGCCAAATAATGTTGCAAGAGAGCCATCCACGCAGATCTGGCTGATAAATGAACAAAAGGTTGGATTAATTAGACGGCTGCTGGTAGCACAGTGGTTAGCACTGCTGCTTCACAGCTCCAAGGTCCTGGGTTCGATTCTAGGCTCGGGTCACTGTCTGTGTGGAGTTTGCACATTCTCCTCGTGTCTGCGTGGATTTCCTCCGGGTGCTCCGGTTTCCTCCCACAGTCCAAAGATGTGCGGGTTAGGTTGATTGGCCGAGCTAAGAAATTGCCCCTTAGTGTTCAGGGATGTGTAGGTTAGAGGGATTAGTGGGTGTAATATATGGGGGTAGGGCCTGGGTGGGACTGTGTTCGGTGCAGACACGAAGGGCCTCTTTCTGTACTGGAGGGTTCTATGAAATAAAACTGTATCAGATATCGCAAAGCGAATGTATGAAGGTGGAACAAGAACGTGATGTAACGTGACAATAAATCCCCTGGTTGAGGGGTAGCTCCAAGTGGCAGCAACAATAAATAAATGGATGTTGCCTGGTATGGAGGGGAGATCCTATGAGGAGAGACTGAGAGATTTGGGATTGTTTTCGCTGGAAAGAAGGCAGCTAAGAGGGGATCTCATTGAAACATATAAGATGAATAGAGGTTTAGACAGGGTAGATAGTGATAGCCTTTTTCCTAGGATGGAGAAAGCTAGCACGAGGGGGCACGATTTTAAATTAAGGGGGGGTAGTTATAGGACAGATGTCAGGGGTAGGTTCTTTACCCAGAGGGTGGTGAGGGACTGGAATGCCCTGCCAGCTGCAGTTGTAAATGCGCCTAGTTTGGGGGCGTTTAAGAGATCCATGGATAAGTTTATGGACGAAAAGGGATTGGTTTAGGCTAGTGGGTCATTGTTTTGTAACTGGTCGGCGCAACATCGTGGGCCGAAGGGTCTGTTCTGCGCTGTAATGTTCTATGTTCTATGTTAATTTAAACTCGCGACAATCTCTAGTCTAATTGAAAGCTGACTGGAATGAAACATTTATCTAATTCATGCTGTGAGCTAATGGTCTTACTTATCATGGTAATACCAAAATTCGATTGCAGGGCAATATTAGTCTATAATATAAGCATCATGCCAGCGATATAATATCTGATTCAGTCTTTTATCACACTGTAAGGGGGAATCATCTCACTTTGGTTGAATTATCTGGCAATTCCATCATCATCGGCTCAGTAAGTCAATACTAATTTCATCTGGACTTTGATGTAAGACGGTTCAGGGTGAACTAATGTAACAAGTTATGAATACCAGCTGTATAAAATCAGAAGGAGTAGGAGCGAGAGTAGGCCACTCGGCTCCTAAGCCTGCTCCACCATTCCATCCAATAGATCATGGCGACACGGTGGGAGTTTGCACATTCTCCCCGTGCTTGCGTGGGTTTTCTCCGGGTGCTCCGGTTTCCTCCCACACCCCAAAGATGTGCTCTTAGGCTGATTGGCAGGAATAAATTGTCCCTAAATCAGTTTCCCTCAATCTGGATGGCCATAAAACATTAGACAAGGTTCATGGGTGGAGGGGGGGGACTGGTGACGTTGAGATGGCGGCACGGGCTCGTTGGGCCGAAGGGCCTGTTTCCCGGGCTGTCTTTGTTCTTTGTTCTTGGATAGCTTTCAGCGATCGGATGGAAGCTGAATCCTGGAAACACCCAGCTGTAAGTGGTTGCTTTAACCTGGCACTCGGTCATTTGAATATGTTAATGAGGGGCCTAATCGCGTATCCTTTGAATAAATTTATCAACTCTAAGTGCTGTAGATACCGAGTTTGTGACCACGTTTGACCGATGTGACTGTATTTGTAGAGAGCTGTGTGGGTGTGTGGAAAGCTGTGCTTTTCTATAAGACCCTGACTATCTATTCATGATTCCGGTGTAACACGATAGGCTGGATTCTCCAGCCTCGCCCGCAGCTGGGATTCTCCAGTCCCGCAGCTGTGAACGGAGATCTGGCTGGGTGCCAGATTCCCGTTGGCAGTAGCAGCGAGATGTGAACAGCCGGAGAATTCCGGCCTCTGGGTATGACTGCATCTATTTATTTATCAGTGGGCTTGCGTTAACACTGCAATGAAGTTACTGCGAAAACCCCCTGGTCGCCACACTGTTTGGGCGCACCGAGGGAGAATTTAGCATGACCAATGCACCCTAACCAGCACGTCTTTCAAAATGTGGGAGGAAACCGGAACACCCGGAGGAAACCCACGCAGACACGGGAAAAACGCGCAGACTCCACACAGTCACCCAAGGCTGGAATTGAACCCAGGTCTCTGGCACTGTGAGGAAGCAATGATAACCACTGTGTCACCCTAATTGTATGTAACTGTACTGTGTACCTATTGTGATTCTGTGCGTGAGTCTGAGTGTGTGTGAATGTAAGTTTTGTGTATGTGGGTGGAATGATGGCACAGTAGTTCGCACAGCTGCCCCACAACACCAGGGACCCAGGCTCAATTCTGGCCTTGGGTCACCATCCAGTGTGTGGAGTTTGCACATTCTCCCCATCTCTGCGTGGGTATCATCCAATTGCTCCAGCTTCCCCCCCAGAGTCCAAAGCTGTGCGGGTTAGGTGCATTGGCCTTGTTAAATTGCCCCTTAATGTCCCAGGTTACAGGGATTAGCAGGGTGAATATGTGGGGGTTACAGGGATAGGGCCTGGGTGGGATTGATGCCAGTCCAGACTCAATGGGCCAAATGGCCTCTTTCTGCACTTCAGTTATTCTATGATTGTTATGTCTTTTTATTGATTTGTGCCTACAACTGTGCACACTTCCTTCTAACAGCTGTGGTTAGTGGGTATTCCCGATTCCTGCTTGTCACGAGAGTGATTATTCCTCTCTCTCTGACAGGAATGATGACAGGCAGCCAGTAGAAATCCGTGCAGAGGGCAGCTCGCTCCAGGAAACATGAGTTTAAAACTTGGAAAACGTGTGGGGGAGTGGAGGGGGAAGCTTCAGATCTTCCTTCAGCAGGGGGCAGGACTGATGAGAGCCTCCGCCAAAAGCTGCTGCCTTTATGATAAGAAGCTGGATTCAGCGTACAAAGATCAAAGGGCCAATAGCATGGCTCAAAGTCTTTGATCAAGCCCCCAGGAAGTTTCAAATCCCTGACAGCCCTCGCCACGGCAACACTTAAAAGCTAATTTGACGGGACAACGGTAATGAACAAAGAACAACACAGCACGGGAAACAGGCCCTTCGGCCCAACGAGCCCGCGCCGCCGTCCCATTGTCAGTGACCTATTCATGATTCTAGTCTCTGCCTAATGTGTGAGGATCAGGGAGGTCCAATATAGGGACAATTTGTTACCCAATCAATCAGCCCAAAAGCACATTTTTGGGATGTGGGAGGAAACCGGAGCACCCGGAGGAAACCCACGCAACCACGGGGAGAACGCGCAAACTCCCACGGACACAGGCCCAAATCCATGTGTCCGCACAGCAACAGAGATAGTCTCTGAGCTGTCATGATGCCCTCGAGATGGTCCAGTTTACGCACACCAACGACATGAAGCAGTAGGCAACTCCCGAAGCAATATCCAAGAGCAGCCCACCACAACCTGCCGCCCGCATGCCCCTTGCTGGACTTAAATGCCTGTGGATAAAAAATTCATTATTAAAAGACTCTATATCCCTGAGGCTAAAACTGACCCCAAGCCTACAATGCTTAGTAAGGCCTGCTATATCCCCCTATATGTAGACCGCTCATGTGGCTGTCCAAGTGACTCTTGAACAACCCTAGCGTGCCTGCTTCCACCACCTTACTCGGCAGTGCATTCCACATCCCCACTACCCTTTGTGTGAAAAACTGCCCTCTAATATTAGTCTTATATCTAGCCCCCCTCACCCTAAGCCCGTGACCCCTCATTCTATCCATTTCTAGTAGCGGAAAAAGCTTATCACCATCTATTCTATCTGTCCCCTTCATAATCTTATAAACCTCTATTAGATCCCCCCTCAGCCGACGTCTCTCAAGGGAAAACAACCCAAGTGCGTTCAATCTTTCCTCGTAAGACAGCCCTTCCATACCAGGCAACATCCTGGTAAATCTCCTCTGCACTCTCTCCAGGATCTCTACATCCTTCCGGTAGTACGGCAACCAGAACTGGATGCAGTACTCCAGGTGAGGCCTAACCAACGTTCTATACAACTGCAACATTAGACTCCTACTCTTATATTCTATACCCCTTCCTATGAAGGCTAACATACCATTCGCTTTCCTCATCACATTCTGCACCTGCACCGACACCTTCAGGGACTTGTGTACCTGCACCCCCAGGTCTCTCTGCGTATCTATACTCCGGATAGTTCTACCTTTTATCATATAACTCCCCTCCACATTATTCCGGCCAAAGTGCATCACCTCGCATTTCTCCGGATTAAATTCCATTTGCCATCTATCTGCCCAATCTACCGGCCTGTCTATGTCCTGTTGCATTGCCAGGACAATCTATGATTGTTATGTCTTTTTATTGATTTGTGCCTACAACTGTGCACACTTCCTTCTAACAGCTGTGGTTAGTGGGTATTCCCGATTCCTGCTTGTCACGAGAGTGATTATTCCTCTCTCTCTGACAGGAATGATGACAGGCAGCCAGTAGAAATCCGTGCAGAGGGCAGCTCGCTCCAGGAAACATGAGTTTAAAACTTGGAAAACGTGTGGGGGAGTGGAGGGGGAAGCTTCAGATCTTCCTTCAGCAGGGGGCAGGACTGATGAGAGCCTCCGCCAAAAGCTGCTGCCTTTATGATAAGAAGCTGGATTCAGCGTGCAAAGATCAAAGGGCCAATAGCATGGCTCAAAGTCTTTGATCAAGCCCCCAGGAAGTTTCAAATCCCTGACAGCCCTCGCCACGGCAACACTTAAAAGCTAATTTGACGGGACAACGGTAATGAACAAAGAACAACACAGCACGGGAAACAGGCCCTTCGGCCCAACGAGCCCGTGCCGCCGTCCCATGGTCAGTAACCTGTTCATGATTTTAGTCTATGCCTAATGTGTGAGGATCAGGGAGGTCCAATATAGGGACAATTTGTTACCCAATCAATCAGCCTAAAAGCACATTTTTGGGATGTGGGAGGAAACCGGAGTACCCGGAGGAAACCCACGCAACCATGGGGAGAACGCGCAAACTCCCACGGACACAGGCCCAAATCCATGTGTCCGCACAGCAACAGAGATAGCCACTGAGCTGCCCTGATGCCCTCGAGATGGTCCAGTTTACGCACACCAACGACATGAAGCAGTAGGCAACTCCCGAAGCAACATCCAAGAGCAGCCCACCACAACCTGCCGCCCGCATGCCCCTTGCTGGACTTAAGTGCCTGGACTTAAGTGACTTAAGTAATAGATTGGAGAAGCTGGCAAGAGCTCTTGCAAAGCAGGTGCGAGGCACACTGATGTACCTGTTACAAATCGCAGCTCTCCACTGGGCAATGGGCAAGGCCCAGTCACATTTTGTCCTCCCAAGTAGACCTGTCCTTTACAATCTGGGACTTAACATCCAACACCTCGACAGCTCATAGCGTGATCCAGGATGATTGCAATGAAAGCCCTGGTTAAGCGACTCAGATAAGGTCAAAATTACCCTTATGTTCAGTCGCCTCATTATCCAGAGAAGTGGTTGCTAAACTCGCCTAGCATTTCTAACAGGTGTGGAAGGGAAGAAGCAGTGGCGCCTAAACAATCTCCAAATGTTTTGAATAGAAAATAATTCTACTGACAATTTTCCAGACAGACTTGCCAAATGTTACCTGGGGGGGGGGGGGGTCCTGGGGCTACCGGAAGGACGTGGAGACTCTGGAGAGAGTGCAGAGGAGGTTTACCAGGATGCTGCCTGGTATGGAAGGACTGGGGTATGAGGAAAGGTTGAACAAATTGGGGCTGTTTTCCCTTGGAAGACGGCGACTGAGGGGGGATCTAATAGAGGTATGTAAGATTATGAAGGGTATAGATAGAGTAAAACAAGGTAAGCTATTTCCTGTGTTAGAGACACACAGTACGAGGGGCCATGCGCTTAAGGTGAGGGGGGAGAGGTACAACACAGATATTAGAGGGAGGTTTTTCACACAGAGGGTAGTGGGGGTACGGAATGCTCTGCCAAGTAAGGTGGTGGAGGTAAGCATGCTCGAGTTGTTTAAGAGTAACTTAGACAGGCACATGAGTGGAATGGAGATGGGAGGACATAGGAGACTGTTTTAAATAAGGTTCAGTCGCATTGGGACGTCCCTGGTAAGGTAAATGGGTATAGTATGATAATAATGTTTTTTCTCTTTTCATTCACAGGTTTTAAGTCGGTCCACCTCGTGTCCAACGAGGGGCATACACGCGATGGGTCGTACTGGGGCTGCTCTTGGATGTTCGAGATTGGCCTAGTGCTTCATGTCGTTAGTGTGTGCCTAAACTGGACCAGATACTGGGCAAGACGACAGCTCAGTGACTATCACTGATTGCTGTGCAGACACATGGATTTGGGCCGGTGTCTGTGGGAGTTTGCGCATTCTCCCCGTGCTTGCGTGGGTTTTCTCCGGGTGCTCTGGTTTCCTCCCACACCCCAAAGATGTGTTTTTAGGCTGATTGGCAGTAATAAATTGTCCCTAAATTAGTTTCCCACAATGTGGATGGCCATAAAACAATAGAAAAGGGTCATGGGCGGAGGGGGGGGGGGTACTGGTAATGTTAAAATGGCAGTGTGGGCTCGTTGGGCCGAAGGGCCTGTTTCTGTTCTTTGTTCTTTATAACTTGAAACTCAGTGTGATATGGTCGTCGGTTTTGGAAGATGAAGGCTAATATTTTGCCAGCAACATCTTTGTTTCTTGTGGTCGACTAAAAGTCATTGTTTCTGTATTTCTATAACGAGTAGCTATATATGGATGCTTCTTCATTATTCCCTGCCTCGGCAAAGCAGCCAACATAATTAAAGACCCTACGCACCCCAGACATTCTCTCTCCTCCACCTTCTTTCCAACATATTTTCTGGCTCACTTGTTTTACTTCTGAGCTTCTGGGGATTCCCCTGAATGTTTTTATAAGGATGTGGATGTTATTGATGTTTTTCTCTTTTAATCCACAGGTGATTCGATCCGCCTTGTTGTCCAACGAGGGACGTACACGCGGTGGGTCGTGCGAGGGCTGCTCTTGGATGTTTCGAGAGTAGCCTAGTGCTTCACGTCGTTAGTGTGTGCTTAAACTGGACCAACTGACGGACAACACGACAGCTCAGTGACTATCACTGTTTGCTGTGCAGATACATGGATTTGGGCCGGTGTCTGCGGGAGTTTGCGCATTCTCCCCGTGCTTGTGTGGGTTTCCTCCAGGTGCTCCGGTTTCCTCCCAAAGATGTGCTCTTAGGCTGATTGGTGTAACAAATTGTCCCTAAATTAGTTTCCCCTCAATCTAGTTTCCAATGGGGGCACCATAAGCATAGACATGGGTCAAGGGTAGAGGAGGAAAGCACAATGTTAAAATGGTGGCACGGGCTCGTTGGGCCGAAGGGCCTGTTGTTCTTTGTTCTTCCATCGGGAAAAAGATACAAAAGTCTGAGGTCACGTACCAAACAACTCAAGAACAGCTTCTTCCCTGCTAAATTTGCTGATGACACCAAAGTCGGAGGAGTTGTGAAGATGGATGTTACAGATTGCAGAGGGACATAGATAAGCTGCTGAGCTGGGCCAAGAGGTGGCAAATGGAGTTTAATACGGAGAAGTATGAGGTGGTTCACTTTGGTAAGAGTAACAGGGGTACAGAATATAGGGCTAATGGAAGGACTCTTGGTAGTGTCAACGAGCAGAGAGATCTCGGGGTACATGTGCATAGATCCCTGAAAGTTGGCATCCAGGTTGATAAGGTTGTTAAGAAGGCGTACGGTGTGTTAGCTTTTATTGGTAGAGGGATTGAATTTCGGAGCCGTGAGGTCATGTTACAGCTGTACAAAACTCCGGTGTGGCCAACTTTTGAATGATCCTACCTCGCATTAAGTTGACCTTTCTCTACACCCTAGCTATAACCATAACACTACATTCTGCACCCTCTCCTTTCCTTCTCTATGGATGGTAAGTTTTGTCTGTATAGCGAGCAAGGAACTATATTTTTTTTTTTAGAACCCTACAGTGCAGAAACAGGCCCTTCGGCCCATCGAGTCTGCACCGAACACAATCCCACCCAGACCCTATCCCCATATCCCTGCACATTTACCTGCTAATCCCTCTAACCTACACATCCCAGGACACTAAGGGGCAATTTTAGCATAGCCAATGAACTTAACCCGCACATCTTTGGACTGTGGGAGGAAACCGGAGCACCCGGAGGAAACCCACGCAGACACGAGGAGAATGTGCAAACTCCACACAGACAGTGACCCGAGCCGGGAATCGAACCCAGGAGTGGCAATAATAAATCAAATCAAATCAAGGAAAAATGAATGGTTCCTAACTGACGTGCCGCAGAATATTAATGTGCCACGAAGACCCCCCCCCAAGTGTGCCACGAAAACTAATTCAAAATTCATGTAGTTAAACTAAAACTAACCTCCATCTTCAGCTCTGCGAGTGGTGTCTCCAAGCCCCGAGGAATCTTGGGCCTCCCGCGGACTGGGAAAGAGCTGCACACGCGTGGTTTCGGTTTTTGAAGTTGGTCAGGCCCATGTGCACAACGGGACTTGGAGCTGGAGACTAAGGCCCCGTTCACCCGGACAAACTGGGTGGCAAACAGGTAACATCGGGCGAGAGGCAAAAGATGGGGCTCACCCAGGAAGGGCACGAGGTGGATTTAAATACTCAATAGTTAACTTAAATGACATGAGTAAGTTCTGGACATTATTCAATGATCAGTTGGAGAGTGAGTTGGGTCAGCTCCAGCGATCAGCCATGGAGGGGTGGGGGGGGGGGGGGGGGGCAGGGAATGAGACTGGGCTGGCGATCGAGGTGGGTTGGAGACAGGTCCAGGATGGCAATCAGCTGGGGGGTTGGGGGGGGGGGTGGTGGTGGCAGTGTGTGAACCTCCTCATTTCATGATTAAAAGAAATGTGTTCAATGAAATGCAAGATTCCAGGGGCTGAGAAAATAAGTATTTTATTCTTGAAACTCCTGGGGTGGGGGAGGGGGGGGGGTGGTTTAGCTCCCAGACCAATCCTGTGGTCATGTGACTTGTAGCAGCCATTTTTTTATGGTTCAGATGGAAATCCATGTTTAAAACTGGCAATAAGGATTCATTAGAGAAAATGCTGGAAAATCCCAGCAGGTCTGGCTGCATCAAAGCTTCTGGAAGCAAAATGTCAACTCTCTTCTTACAGATACTGCAAAACCTGCTGGGACTTTCCAGCAGTTCGTACAATCAGAGAACCCTACAGTGCAGAAAGAGGCCCTTCGGCCCATCGAGTCTGCACCGAACACAATCCCACCCAGGCCCTAACCCCCATATCAAACCCACTAATCCCTCTAACCTACACATCCCTGGACACTAAGGGGCAATTTCTTAGCATGGCCAATCAACCTAACCCGCACATCTTTGGACTGTGGGAGGAAACTGGAGCACCCGGAGGAAACCCACGCAGACACGAGGAGAATGTGCAAACTCCACACAGACAGTGATTCGAGCCGGGAATCGAAACCAGGACCCTGGCGTTGTGAGACAGCAGTGAACCCAGGTCCCTGCCATTGAGGGGCAGCAGTGAACCCAGGTCCCTGCCACTGTGGGGCAGCAGTGAACCCGGGTCCCTGGCGCTGTGAGACAGCAGTGAACCCGGATACCTGGCACGGTGAGACAGCAGTGAACCCGGATACCTGGCACGGTGAGACAGCGGTGAACCCGGGTCCCTGGCGCTGTGAGACAGCAGTGAACCCGGGTCCCTGGCGCTGTGAGACAGCAGTGAACCCGGGTCCCTGGCGCTGTGAGACAGCAGTGAACCCGCGTCCCTGGCGCTGTGAGACAGCAGTGAACCCGGGTCCCTGGCACTGTGAGACAGCAGTGAACCCGGGTCCCTGGCGCTGTGAGACAGCAGTGAACCCGGGTCCCTGGCGCTGTGAGACAGCAGTGAACCCGGGTCCCTGGCGCTGTGAGACAGCAGTGAACCCGGGTCCCTGGCGCTGTGATACAGCAGTGAACCCGGGTCCCTGGCGCTGTGAGACAGCAGTGAACCCGGGTCCCGGGCGCTGTGAGACAGCAGTGAACCCGGGTCCCTGGCGGTGTGAGACAGCAGTGAACCCGGGTCCCTGGGACTGTGAGACAGCAGTGAACGCGGGTCCCTGGCGTTGTGAGACAGCAGTGAACCCGGGTCCCTGGCGCTGTGAGACAGCAGTGAAGCCGGGTCCCTGGCGCTGTGAGACAGCAGTGAACCCAGGTCCCTGGGACTGTGAGACAGCAGTGAACCCGGGTCCCTGGGACTGTGAGAGAGCAGTGAACCCGGCTCCCTGGCGCTGTGGGACAGCAGTGAACCCGGGTCCCTGGCGCTGTGAGACAGCAGTGAACCCGGGTCCCTGGCGCTGTGAGACAGCAGTGAACCCGGGTCCCTGGCGCTGTGAGACAGCAGTGAACCCGGGTCCCTGGCACTATGAGACAGCAGTGAACCCGGGTCCCTGGCGCTGTGGGACAGCAGTGAACCCGGGTCCCTGGGACTGTGAGACAGCAGTGAACCTGGGTCCCTGGCGCTGTGAGACAGCATTGAACCCGGGTCTGTGGCGCTGTGAGACAGCAGTGAACCCGGGTCCCTGGCGCTGTGAGACAGCAGTGAACCCAGGTCCCTGGGACTGTGAGAGAGCAGTGAACCCGGCTCCCTGGCGCTGTGGGACAGCAGTGAACCCGGGTCCCTGACGCTGTGAGACAGCAGTGAACCCGGGTCCCTGGCGCTGTGAGACAGCAGTGAACCCGGGTCCCTGGCTCTGTGAGACAGCAGTGAACCCAGGTCCCTGGGACTGTGAGACAGCAGTGAACCCGGGTCCCTGGCGTTGTGAGACAGCAGTGAACCCGGGTCTCTGGCGCTGTGAGACAGCAGTGAACCCGGGTCCCTGGCGCTGTGAGACAGCAGTGAACCCGGGTCCCTGGCGCTGTGAGACAGCAGTGAACCCGGGTCCCTGGCGCTGTGAGACAGCAGTGAACCCGGGTCCCTGGCGCTGTGAGACAGCAGTGAACCCGGGTCCCTGGCGCTGTGAGACAGCAGTGAACCCGGGTCCCTGGGACTGTGAGAGAGCAGTGAACCCGGGTCCGTGGCGCTGTGGGACAGCAGTGAACCCGGGTCCCTGGCGCTGTGAGACAGCAGTGAACCTGGGTCCCTGGCGCTGTGAGACAGCAGTGAACCCGGGTCCCTGGCGCTGTGAGACAGCAGTGAACCCGGGTCCCTGGGACTGTGAGACAGCAGTGAACTCGGGTCCCTGGCGCTGTGAGACAGCAGTGAACCCGGGTCCCTGGCGCTGTGAGACAGCAGTGAACCCGGGTCCCTGGCACTATGAGACAGCAGTGAACCCGGGTCCCTGGCGCTGTGAGACAGCAGTGAACCCAGGTCCCTGGCGCTGTGAGACAGCAGTGAACCCAGGTCCCTGGTGCTGTGAGACAGCAGTGAACCCGGGTCCCTGGCGCTGTGAGACAGCAGTGAACGCGGGTCCCTGGCGCTCTGAGACAGCAGTGAACCCGGGTCCCTGGCGCTGTGAGACAGCAGTGAACCCGGGTCCCTGGCACTGTGAGAGAGCAGTGAACCCGGGTCCCTGGCGCTGTGAGACAGCGGTGAACCCGGGTCCCTGGCGCTGTGAGACAGCAGTGAACCCGGGTCCCTGGCACTGTGAGACAGCAGTGAACCCGGGTCCCTGACACTGTGAGACAGCAGTGAACCCGGGTCCCTGGCGCTGTGAGACAGCGGTGAACCCGGGTCCCTGGCACTGTGAGACAGCAGTGAACCTGAGTCCCTGGCACTGTGAGACAGCAGTGAACCTGGGTCCCTGGCGCTGTGAGACAGCAGTGAACATGGGTCCCTGGCACTGTGAGACAGCAGTGAACCCGGGTCCCTGGCGCTGTGAGACAGCAGTGAACCCGGGTCCCTGGCACTGTGAGACAGCAGTGAACGCGGGTCCCTGGCACTGTGAGACAGCAGTGAACCCGGGTCCCTGGCGCTGTGAGACAGCAGTGAACCCGGGTCCCTGGCGCTGTGAGACAGCAGTGAACCCGGGTCCCTGGCGCTGTGAGGCAGCAGTGAACCCGGGTCCCTGGCGCTGTGAGACAGCAGTGAACCCGGGTCCCTGGCGCTGTGAGATAGCACTGAACCCGGGTCCCTGGCGCTGTGAGACAGCAGTGAACCCGGATCCCTGGCGCTGTGAGACAGCAGTGAACCCAGGTCCCTGGCGCTGTGAGACAGCGGTGAACCCGGGTCCCTGGCGCTGTGAGACAGCAGTGAACCCAGGTCCCTGGCGCTGTGAGGCAGCAGTGAACCCGGGTCCCTGGCGCTGTGAGACAGCAGTGAACCCGGGTCCCTGGCACTGTGAGACAGCAGTGAACCCGGGTTCCTGGCACTGTGCGACAGCAGTGAACCCGGGTCCCTGGCACTGTGAGACAGCAGTGAACCCGGGTCCCTGGCACTGTGAGACAGCAGTGAACCCGGGTCCCTGGCACTGTGAGACAGCAGTGAACCCAGGTCCCTGGCGCTGTGAGACAGCAGTGAACCCGGGTCCCTGGCGCTGTGAGACAGCAGTGAACCCAGGTCCCTGGCGCTGTGAGGCAGCAGTGAACCCGGGTCCCTGGCGCTGTGAGACAGCAGTGAACCCGGGTCCCTGGCACTGTGAGACAGCAGTGAACCCGGGTCCCTGGCACTGTGCGACAGCAGAGAACCCGGGTCCCTGGGACTGTGAGTCAGCAGTGAACCCGGGTCCCTGGCACTGTGAGACAGCAGTGAACCCGGGTCCCTGGCACTGTGAGACAGCAGTGAACCCAGGTCCCTGGCGCTGTGAGACAGCAGTGAACCCAGGTCCCTGGCGCTGTGAGACAGCAGTGAACCCGGGTCCCTGGCGCTGTGAGACAGCAGTGAACCCGGGTCCCTGGCGCTGTGAGACAGCAGTGAACCCGGGTCCCTGGCGCTGTGAGACAGCGGTGAACCCGGGTCCCTGGGACTGTGAGACAGCAGTGAACCCGGGTCCCTGGCGCTGTGAGACAGCAGTGAACCCGAGTCCCTGGCACTGTGAGACAGCAGTGAACCCGGGTCCCTGGCGCTGTGAGACAGCAGTGAACCCGGGTCCCTGGCGCTATGAGACAGCAGTGAACCCGGGTCCCTGGCGCTGTGAGACAGCAGTGAACCCGGGTCCCTGGCGCTGTGAGACAGCAGTGAACCCAGGTCCCTGGCGCTGTGATACAGCAGTGAACCCGGGTCCCTGGCACTGTGAGGCAGCAGTGAACCCGGGTCCCTGCCGCTGTGAGACAGCGGTGAACCCGGGTCCCTGGTGCTGTGAGACAGCAGTGAACCCGGGTCCCTGGCACTGTGAGACAGCAGTGAACCCGGGTCCCTGGCGCTGTGAGACAGCAGTGAACCCGGGTCCCTGGCACTGTGAGACAGCAGTGAACCCGGGTCCCTGGCGCTGTGAGACAGCATTGAACCCGGGTCCCTGGCGCTGTGAGACAGCAGTGAACCCGGGTCCCTGGTGCTGTGAGACAGCAGTGAACCCGGGTCCCTGGCACTGTGAGACAGCAGTGAACCCGGGTCCCTGTGCTGTGAGACAGCAGTGAACCCAGGTCCCTGGCGCTGTGAGACAGCAGTGAACCCGGGACCCTGGCACTGTGAGACAGCAGTGAACCCGGGTCCCTGCGCTGTGAGACAGCAGTGAACATGGGTCCCTGGCACTGTGAGACAGCAGTGAACCCGGGTCCCTGGCGCTGTGAGACAGCAGTGAACCCGGGTCCCTGGCACTGTGAGACAGCAGTGAACCCGGGTCCCTGGCGCTGTGAGACAGCATTGAACCCGGGTCTGTGGCGCTGTGAGACAGCAGTGAACCCAGGTCCCTGGCGCTGTGAGACAGCAGTGAACCCGGGTCCCTGGGACTGTGAGACAGCAGTGAACCCGGGTCCCTGGGACTGTGAGACAGCAGTGAACCTGGGTCCCTGGCACTGTGAGACAGCAGTGAACCCGGGTCCCTGGCGCTGTGAGACAGCAGTGAACCCGGGTCCCTGGGACTGTGAGACAGCAGTGAACCCGGGTCCCTGGCGCTGTGAGACAGCATTGAACCCGGGTCTGTGGCGCTGTGAGACAGCAGTGAACCCAGGTCCCTGGCGCTGTGAGTCAGCAGTGAACCCGGGTCCCTGGCGCTGTGAGACAGCAGTGAACCCGGGTCCCTGGCGCTGTGAGGCAGCAGTGAACCCGGGTCCCTGGCACTGTGAGACAGCAGTGAACCCGGGTCCCTGGCACTGTGAGACAGCAGTGAACCCGGGTCCGTGGCACTGTGAGACAGCAGTGAACCCGGGTCCCTGGCGCTGTGAGACAGCGGTGAACCTGGGTCCCTGGCGCTGTGACGCAGCTGTGAACCCGGGTCCCTGGCGCTGTGAGACAGCAGTGAACCCGGGTCCCTGACGCTGTGAGACAGCACTGAACCCGGGTCCCTGGCGCTGTGAGACAGCAGTGAACCCGGGTCCCTGGCACTGTGAGACAGCAGTGAACCCAAGTCCCTGGCGCTGTGAGACAGCAGTGAACCCGGGTCCCTGGCGCTGTGAGACAGCGGTGAACCTGGGTCCCTGGCGCTGTGACGCAGCTGTGAACCCGGGTCCCTGGAGCTGTGAGACAGCAGTGAACCCGGGTCCGTGGCGCTGTGAGACAGCAGTGAACCCGGGTCCCTGGCGCTGTGAGACAGCAGTGAACCCAGGTCCCTGGTGCTGTGAGACAGCAGTGAACCCAGGTCCCTGGCACTGTGAGACAGCAGTGCCAGCATGACTACCCAGCTGCCTCCTTTCCTTATTCAAATCCTGAGGAATACTCAAGATAATTCCTTTCCTGTTCCCAGCATCTGAAGATGGAAGAGCAGAGGAGGGAGCGAAAGCAAGACCTTAGCGTTGCTATGCTGCACTACTTGGCAACAAGTAACCTTGCTGTACTGAATAGAACAAATTCAATCTATTCAGCAGCGTGTGAGGGAATCAGTCAACCGCCAAGGCTCACTCTGTGTGACTGAATATATACCTGAAACCAGAACGGATTCCCAACGGAAGAATTCTCTCACTCCAGCTACTAAGGGACCTGTGATCTCAAGATAACGCAGCTCCAGATCAGTTATTTATTTAGTCTGACGGAGTGTGCTGGGACAGAAGGACATCTGAGCAATTTCACAGAGTTGATGTGGGCCAGGGTTAGGGTTAGGACTCTGACTCATCCTTGAAGCTGAATCCTGGTGAACGGACATGGCGGGGAGGGTGGGGACTGTGGGTGAGGGGGCGGGGTGGGGAATGTGTGTGGGGGGAATGCGGGTGGGGGGGGGGGAGGGGCGAATGTGGGAGGTGCGGGGTGGAGAATGCACGTGGAGGGGAAATGTGGGATGGAATGTGGGGGGGGGGAATGTAGGGGTGGGGTTGTGGGGGGAATGCGTGGGTGCGAGGGGGAATGTGGGTAGGGGGGGTTAATATAGGAAGGGGATGCAGGGGGGAATGAAGGGAGTGCGGGGTGGGGTGCTGGGGGAGTGTGGAGGTGGAATGTGGGGGGAATAGGGAGGGGCGTTGTGGGGGGGATTGCAGGGGTGCGGGAGGGGAATGTGGGTGTAGGAAATGTGGGGAGGGGTGCAGGGGGAACGTGGAGGTGGAATGCGGGCGGTTACGAGGGTGGGGGGGAGCGCCACATTGTAGTTGAATAAATAAATGCTGCTTAGCCTTTCACTGCATATAGTGGAGATTGACCCATCAATGAGATAGACAGGAACAGAGCTAAGCTTCCTGCAGTAAACCCCCAGTACACCACTGATCAGCTCGCAGCAGTCATCTCTCAAGAGAGGATCATTCGGGTACAGTCAAGATACATTCCCACAAAGGTGAAAGATGGGCAAACTAATAACCTAGAGGGAGATGGAGCAGATAAAGGGTGACTGTGATAGCTGTCAGGTAGGTTACACAGTAAAATCAGGATGAATGTGGAAAGTTCAGAGGACAAGTAAAGCAATCAAATAAGAGTAGGAAAGTGAGAGATTGACAGATAACATAAAGGGCAATGAAAAAGCCTTCTACCGACATATAACCAGACGAAGGGTAGTGATGGGAGGAGCGTGTCTGATCAGAGATCTGAGTGGCACAGTGGTTAGCACTGCTGCCTCACAGCGCCAGGGATCCAGGTTTTAATTCTGGCCCCAGGTCACTGTCTGTGTGGAGTTGGCACCTTCTCCCTGTGTCTGCGTGGGTTTCCTCCGGGTGCTCTGGTTTTTCACTCCCACTCCAAAGATGTGCGGGTTAGGTCGATTGGCCATGCTAAATTGCCCCTTAGTGTCAGGGGCGTGGGCAGGGTAAATACATGGTGTTATGGGAATAGGGCTCGGATGGATTGTAGTCGGTGCAGCCCCCCTCTGCACTGTAGGGATTCCATGATAAAAGAGGATTTAAGTGTGGAGCAGAGTCATGGTTGTGAGATTGAGTATCTTTATGTACATATACCCAAGTCCTGCTTCTGCACCTCCTTTAGAATGGTACCCTTTATATTATCTCTGCGTTTTTCCTACTAAAATGAATCACTTTGCACTTTGCACGTGGGCGGCACGGTAGCACAGTGGGTTAGCGCTGCTGCTTCACAGCTCCAGGGTCCTGGGTTCGATTCCCGGCTCGGGTCACTGTCTGTGTGGAGTTTGCACATTCTCCTCGTGTCTGCGTGGGTTTTCTCCGGGTGCTCCGGTTTCCTCCCACAGTTCAAAGATGTGCGGGTTAGGTTCATTGGCTATGCTAAAATTGCCCCTTAGTGTCCTGGGATGTGTAGGTTAGAGGGATTAGCAGGTAAATGTGTAGGGATATGGGGATAGGGTCTGGGTGGGATTGTGTTCGGTGCAGACTCGATGGGCCGAAGGGCCTGTTTCTGCACTGTAGGGTTCTATGTTCTATGTTCAAAATGTTCTCTGAATTGAACTTCATCTGCCCCTTTTCTGCCTATTTCACCAGTCTCTCTAAATCCCATTGATCAGGGCCCTCCTCACAGTTCGCAGGGTTATCCGCTTACTTAGAAATTGTGCCCAAGTCTAAATCCTGCATGTCTATCAGGAAATGTAATGGTGCTAACACTGATCCCTGGGGAACTCCGCCACAAACATCCCTGCTCCCTGAGCAGTCATGCACCAGTACCCTCCCCTTCCTGTCACATGTTGCTATCGTCCTTTTTGTCCCATGGTCTTTAATGTTGCTGACAAGCCTCTCATGTGGCACTTTGTTAAATTCCTTTTGGAAGTCCCTGTACCTCATTACCGGGATCAACCATTGGCCACCTCAGCATAAAACTTAAACAAATTGGCTCAGAATGATCTGCCCTGAACAAATTCATGCTGGCTTTTCTCAATAATTCTGTATTAGCCCAAGCAATTATTACTTTAGTCCCAAACTATCATTTGTAAAAGATTTGTCACAACCAATGTTAAACACAAAGGGCAGAACTTTCCCTTCTGGACAGATTAGACAGAGACAAATTGTTGCCATTGGCAGGATTGAGAACTAAAGACACTAATAGAACATAGAACATAGAACATTACAGCGCAGAACAGGCCCTTCGGCCCACGATGTTGCGCCGACCAGTTACAAAAACAATGACCCACTAACAAAGTGATTCATTTTAGTAGGAAAAACGCAGAGATAATATAAAGGGTACCATTCTAAAGGAGGTGCAGAAGCAGGACTTGGGTATATGTACATAAAGATACTCAATCTCACTAATTTCAGGTAATTCGTAGAAAAACCAACAACATCAAAAGGAAAAATAATTTTTATGCAACAGATAGTTAGGATCTGGAATGTACTTGTCTGAGAGTGTGGTGGAGATAGATTCGCACAGCGAGTGGTTAGGATCTGGAATGTACTGTCTGAGAGTGTGGTGGAGACAGATTCACACAGCGAGTGGTTAGGATCTGGAATGTACTGTCTGAGAGTGTGGTGGAGACAGATTCACACAGCGAGTGGTTAGGATCTGGAATGTACTTGTCTGAGAGTGTGGTGGAGATAGATTCGCACAGCGAGTGGTTAGGATCTGGAATGTACTGTCTGAGAGTGTGGTGGAGACAGATTCACACAGTGAGTGGTTAGGATCTGGAATGTACTGTCTGAGAGTATGGTGGAGACAGATTCACACTGCAAGTGGTTAGGATCTGGAATGTACTGTCTGAGAGTGTGGTGGAGACAGATTCATACAGCGAGTGGTTAAGATCTGGAATGTACTGTCTGAGAGTGTGGTGGAGACAGATTCACACTGCGAGTGGTTAGGATCTGGAATGTACTGTCTGAAAGTGTGGTGGAGACAGATTCACACAGTGAGTGGTTAGGATCTGGAATGTACTTGTCTGAGAGTGTGGTGGAGACAGATTCACACAGTGAGTGGTTAGGATCTGGAATGTACTGTCTGAGAGTGTGGTGGAGACAGATTCACACTGCCAGTGGTTAGGATCTGGAATGTACTGTCTGAGAGTGTGGTGGAGACAGATTCACACTGCGAGTGGTTAGGATCTGGAATGTACTGTCTGAAAGTGTGGTGGAGACAGATTCACACAGTGAGTGGTTAGGATCTGGAATGTACTGTCTGAGAGTGTGGTGGAGACAGATTCACACTGCCAGTGGTCAGGATCTGGAATGTACTGTCTGAGAGTGTGGTGGAGACAGATTCACACTGCGAGTGGTTAGGATCTGGAATGTACTGTCTGAAAGTGTGGTGGAGACAGATTCACACAGTGAGTGGTTAGGATCTGGAATGTACAGTCTGAGAGTGCAGTGGAGACAGATTCACACAGCGAGTGGTTAGGATCTGGAATGTACTGTCTGAGAGTGTGGTGGAGACAGATTCACACTGCCAGTGGTTAGGATCTGGAATGTACTGTCTGAGAGTGTGATGGAGACAGATTCACACTGCAAGTGGTAAGGATCTGGAATGCACTGTCTAAGAGTGTGGTGGAGACGGATTCACACAGCGAGTGGTTAGGATCTGGAATGTACTGTCTGAGAGTGTTGGAGACAGATTCACACAGTGAGTGGTTAGGATCTGGAATGCACTGTCTGAGAGTGTGGTGGAGACAGATTCACACAGTGAGTGGTTAGGATCTGGAATGTACTGTCTGAGAGTGTGATGGAGACAGATTCACACAGCGAGTGGTTAGGATCTGGAATGCACTGTCTGAAAGTGTGGTGGAGACAGATTCACACTGCGAGTGGTTAGGATCTGGAATGTACTGTCTGAGAGTGTGGTGGAGACAGATTCACACAGCGAGTGGTTAGGATCTGGAATGTACTGTCTGAGAGTGTGATGGAGACAGATTCACACAGCGAGTGGTTAAGATCTGGAATGCACTGTCTGAGTGTGTGGTGGAGACAGATTCGCACAGCGAGTGGTTAGGATCTGGAATATACTGTCTGAGAGTATGGTGGAGACAGATGCAATTGTGTCTTGGAAAAGATATTTGGACAATGATCTGAATGAAGAGAATTGCTTGGTCATGAGAAAAAGCAGGGGGCTGGGAATAGGTAGGTCGCTCTTGCAGAGACCAAGCACAGGCAAAGCTGGCTGAATGGCCTCCGTTTGTGCTGTAACCATGCTCTAATTCCATGATTGCCCAAGCATTGCACCTTTTTTGAATTAAATAAAAGTCTGAGGTACAATAGTTCCCTGGTGCATTCTCCATGGCAACACTCTAACTAATCAGAGTCAACTTACCAATCAACGAGTGCTGTTTTCTTATGCAGTTTATTGCTGCTCCTTTTGAAATTTGGCATTCTTGCATTTGTCCTGATGAGTTCAAGATGAAAAATTCAACAGCATGTCTCTTTTTACAGAAACATTATTTACTTTTATTTATATTATTTTCTTGTATTATTTATAAGATAATATAACTTATCATGCAATATAAACAGAGACAGATGCTGAATCCTTTAGTGCAGAAGGATTTGGATGTCCTTGTATATGAATCACAAAATGTTAGCAAGCAGTTACGGCAAATAATTAGGAAGGTAAATGGAATGTTGCCTTTTATTGCATAAAATCAGAAGGAGTTAGGAGGAGGAGATCCATCCAACTCATCGATTCAGTATGATCATGGCTGTTCCTGGGCTTGAGTATAGGGCTAACGGGAGGACTTTGAATAGTGTGGATGAGCAGAGGGATCTAGGTGTATGTGTACATAGATCCCTGAAAGTTGGGAATCAAGTAGATAAGGTTGTTAAGAAGGCATACGGAGTCTTGGCGTTTATTGGTAGGGGGATTGAATTTAGGAGTCGCAGCGTCATGTTGCAACTGTACACAACTCTGGTGCGGCCGCACTTGGAGTTTTGTGTGCAGTTCTGGTCCCCACATTACAGGAAGGATGTAAAGGCTTTGGAGAGGGTGCAGAAGAGGTTTACCAGGATGTTGCCTGGTATGGAGGGGAGATCCTATGAGGAGAGACTGAGAGATTTGGGGTTGTTTTCGCTGGAAAGAAGGCAGTTAAGAGGGGACCTTGTTAAAACATATAAGATGATTAGAGGTTTAGACAGGATAGACAGTGATAGCCTTTTTCCTAGGATGGAGAAAGCTAGCACGAGGGGGCACGACTTTAAATTAAGGGGGGGTAGTTATAGGACTGATGTCAGGGGTAGGTTCTTTACCCAGAGGGTGGTGAGGGACTGGAATGCCCTGCCAGCTGCAGTTGTAAATGCGCCTAGTTTGGGGGCGTTTAAGAGATCTGTGGATAGGTTTATGGATGAAAAGGGATTGGTTTAGGCTGTTCTGCGCTGTAATGTTCTATGTTCTATGTTCTACGTTTCCTGATCACTCCCCATCTTATTTAATTACCCAATAGATCAGACATCTGTCCATCTCAGTTTTAAATGTGTTCAACGATGGAGCATCCACAAAACTCTGGGGTTGAGAATTCCAAAGATTCAAAACCCTTTGGGTGTAGTGATGTACGGGTGAGGTGGATTGGCAATGCTAAATTGCCCCTTCTGGAACAGAAAATGCTGGAAAATCTCCACAGGCCTGACAGCACCTGTGGAGAGAGAATAGAGCCAACGTTTCGAGTCTGGATGTCTCTTCGTCACAGCTAAGAGCAGTCACCTGACAGAGTGTCCCGCTCTGTGACTAGTCAGGAAACTCACAAGTGGGATGGGTTAAAGAGTCGTGTGAAATGCCCCTCATGAATCGAACAAACCCCGACCCACTACCGCTCTCCCCTCCCCACTTTTACCTATTTACTTATTAGCGTCACAAGTCGGCTTACATTGACACTGCAATGAAGTTACTGTGAAAATCTCTTCGTTGCCACATTCCGGTGCCTGTTCAGGTACACTGAGGGAGAATTTAGCATGGCCAATGCACTTAACTAGCACATCTTTCAGACTGTGGGAGGAAACCCACGCAGACATGGGGAAAACATGCAAACTCCAGACAGTGACCCAAGCTGGGAATAGAACCTGCATCCATGGCACTATGAGGCAGCAGTGCTAACCATTGTGCCACCCTATGCACGCTGCACCGTGAGCCAGTCTATTTCAATAAAATCCCACCCATTAACTGTTCCTCTCTCCACAGATGCTACCGAACCTGCCGAGTATTTCTGTTTGCATTTCAGATATTTGGTATGGGCTATATTTTGCCTTGAAACCATGCTGGGTTCATTCCAGCTGATATAATATGGTGTCATGATGTGGGAATGCCGGCGTTGGACTGGCGTAAACACAATAAAAAGTCTGACAACACCAGGTTTTACTAAAACCTGGTGTTGTCAGACTTTTTACTATAATATGGTGTGGCAGACCCCTCTCCATGTCTGCTGCCTCTGGTATTTCCAAACCATCAGAGCCAATGATATTCATGATTGAATTTCAAAGGGTGAAATTAGACTTCATTGACCTAGAATCGCGCAGTTTGGTGCAAATCACAAGATGTTCTTCTTAAAAAATGTAGGTTAGTAATGGAGATTGCTCAACTCTGTAACTTTTCCCTGAGAAGGAAAATGATTAACCCAAATTTCTGGAAAGCGCTTAATACTTTTAGCTTTTATTTTTGTTCTCCCTTGAAGGATTTTAGTCCTACTGGACATGAAAACCGAAAAATTAGGTCCCAAATTCAGGACAATCTGTCAACACTTGTCGAGACAGAGTTCTGTTTAATGCTGCTTAGATTCCACTCATTCACAACCCTCAACAATTATCACTGTAAGCAAACTTACCTCTGCGAGGTATGTTCCTGCTTGATCCAAATAATGCAAAAGGCAGTCTCGGTGTTCAATATTGGGCAGTGTCGAGTGAGGTCGGGCTGTCTTTGTTGGATTTTCCAGCCACGATCATCCCAAGGTCCCACCCCAGATCTTCGCATTGTCCATGTCCCTCCCGCTGCGATTCCCGCCCTGTGTGCCTGTGATGGGAATAGGGAAAATGAGAAGGTACACTGGATACAGCACTGACCTCAAATGTTACAGCACAGAAGGGGCCATTCGACCCTCCAAACCTGCGCAGGGTGACCGACTGAACTATTCACCCAGTGCTGTTCTCCACATCACCCTGCGTGCCCTACCCTTTTAGATTATTGGCAATGAAACAGCGAGGAAGGTGTTCAAAGCTGGCAGAGGGATTTGGACCAACTCGACAAAAATGGGCTGAGAAATGGCGAATGGAATTTAAGATGTGGAGATGTCGGCGTTGGGCTGGGGTAAACACAGTAAGAAGTCTGACAACGCCAGGTTTAAGTCCAACAGGTTTATTTGATAGTAAACTCACAAGCTTTCAGGGTTTGCCCCTTCGTCAGGTGAATGGAGAGTTCTGGCCTCAGACAGAATGGAATTTAACGCAGACAAGTGCGAGGTTATTGCACTTTGGAAGGACAAACCAAAGTAGAACGTGCAGGGTAAATAGTAGGACTCTGAAGAGTGCAGTTGAACAGAGGGATCTGGGAATACAGGTACAGAATTCCCTAAAAGTGGTGTTTCAGGTGGATAGGGTCGTAAAGAGTGCTTTTGGTACATTGGCCTTCATAAATCGGAGTATCGAGTATAAAAGTTGGAGCGTTACGGTAAGGTTGTATAAGGCATTGGTGAGGCCGAATTTAGAGTATTGTGTACAGTTTTGGTCACCTAATTACAGGTAGGATGTAAATAAGGTTGAAAGAGTGCAGAGAAGGTTCACAAGGATGTTGCCGGGAGTTGAGAAGCTGAGTTACAGAGAAAGATTGAACAGGTTAGGACTTTATTCCCCGGAGCGTAGAAGAATGAGGGGAGATTTGATAGAGGTGTATAAGATTTTGATGGGTATCGATAGAGTGAATGCAAACAGGCTTTTTCCACTGAGGCTAGGGGAGAAAAAAACCAGAGGGCATGGGTTAAGGGTGAAAGGAGAAAAGTTTAAAGGGAATATTAGCGGGGGCTTCTTCACATAGAGAGTGGTGGGAGTGTGGAATGAGCTGCCAGATAAATGCGGGCTCACTTTTAACATTTAAGAAAATCTTGGATGGGTTCATGGATGAGAGGGGTGTGGAGGGATATGGTCCAAGTGCAGGTCAGTGGGACTAGGCAAAAAATGGTTCGGCACAGACAAGAAGGGCCAAAAGGCCTGTTTCTGAGCTGTCATTTTCTATAGTTCTATAATTACACCACGGCCTCATTGTGGGCTGAGGCACTAGACTGAGGTTCCACCAAAGAAATTTGAAAACATCTTCCTTATTTCGTTGGTGGTGCAGATCCATGCATTGCTGAATCGTTCGCTTCGAAACCTTCCTGAAACTAGGCCTCAGGTCTTGCCTGAAATATGTGTGAGTGTAACACTGGTATTTTCACTGCTCACTTTACCTGAATGTATTTCAGGCCTCCTGCCTCATTGGCAACAGCCTCAGGTGAGTTCCAGGAGCAGGAATGTAAGGGCGACATGGTGGAACAGTGGTTAGCACTGTGGCCTCACAGCGCCAGGGACCCGGGATCGATTCCAACCTGTTTGTGTGGAATCCACACATTCTCCCCATGCCTGCGTGGGTTTTCTCCGGGTGCTCCGGTTTCCTTCCACACTCCAAAGATAGAATCATAGAATCCCTACTATACAGAAGGAGGACATTCAATCTATCCAGTCTTTGAATGTAGGGGTTAGGAGGGATTTGCCAAGCTGAATTCTCCCTTAGTGTCCCAAGTTTAGCAGGATCTACAGGGGATAGTTAGGGCCCATTGGAAAGTCAATGAACTTTTGGATGGGCTGTTGAGTCTCCCACCTTTGGTCCCATCACAATGGGGCTGGAAAATCCCATCCTCTGTCCTGGTTCATCCACTATAGGGATGGAGGCAGCCTAACCCTGTATATAATTTGGGGTTGTGGTCCAGGACCCGAATACTAATAAACACATGTCAACTCCATACCCAGTGATCTATCAATGCTATCTCTGTCCCTTAAGGGGAGGGGAATGGTGGGGGTTTGGGGGGGGGGGTGAGGGGTGCAGGGTGGGGTGGTTGGGGGAGGCTATGTTTACTGCTTGGACTTCTGATCTCCCCATAGGACCCCAGCACTAATACCCAATTGGGGTCCCTGAGAGGGGCACTGTTAGCCTGACCTCTGACAGTCATCCCAGTCCAGGATCCTGAAGATCTCACCCTTGTGGTTCCACACCCCTGATCGCACTGCCGCGTGGATTTGAGCGAACCCCTCGCTCTAGCAATGAGACAGGAGGTAAGTAGGAGGGAATCAGATTTCAGATGTTGACCAGATTCACAGAGAGTCATCATCACCCTCCAGCCTTGTGAATAGACCTCCATCATCACCCTCCAGCCTTGTGAATAGACCTCCATCATCACCCTCCAGCCTTGTGAACCGCCAACCCAGGCCTATCACCCCGGTGTGATGCCACACTGACCTTTGGAAGGGACGGGTGGTGAGCAGTGTTGTAGGGGTGGGGGAAGAGGGTGAGGGGGTGGAGAACAGAACAGAAGGGGCTGGCAAGGACTGGGGGAAGGGAGGATGGGGAGCTGACCAGGGTGGTAGAACATAGAACATTCCAGCGCAGTTACATCGGCCCTCGATGTTGCGCCGACCAGTGGAACCAATCTAATGACCCTCTAACCTAAACTATTCCAATGTTATCCATATGCCTATCCACTGACCATTTGAACACCCTTAAAGTTGGCGAGTCCACAACTGCTGCAGGCAGGGCATTCCACGCCCTTACTACCCTCTGAGTAAAGAACCTACCTCTGACATCCGTCCTATAATCACCACCCCTTAATTTAAAGCTATGTCCCCTCGTGTTAGCCATCACATCCGAGAAAAAAGGCTCTCACTGTCCACCCTATCTAACCCTCTGATCATCTTGTATGCCTCAATCAGGTCACCTCATAACCTTCTTCTCTCCAATGAAAATAATCTCAAATCCTTTCCTCATAAGACCTTCCCACCATACCAGGCAACATCCTGGTAAACCTCCTCTGCACCCTTTCCAATGCCTCCACATCTTTCTTATAATGCGGCGACCAGAACTGTACACAATACTCCAAGTGCGGCCGCACCAGAGTTTTGTACAGTTGTAACATGACCTCATGGCTCCAAAATTCAATTCCCCTACCAATAAAAGCTAACATACAGTACGCCTTCTTAACCTTATCAACCTGGGTGCTAACCCGGGTGATGGGAAGGGACGATCAAGGGCCTAGCTAATGTAGAGTATGAGAATCAGGGTGAGGTGGGGGTGAGGGGGTTAATGAGGTTCCTACTCCCCAGGAGGCAGTGAGAGCCTCTCCGGCCTATGTCTCTGTTGAATCCTGGCCACTGGACGCCCAGTTCCTTCGGCATCCTCCTTGCCCTCCTCATTTGATAAGGTTGCCCGTTCTTCCTCTTCCTTCACTATGATGCCCCACTGCTGTGCCAGTGGTGTATCGCACGTGACACTGAACCATGCCACCTTTTGGGGGTTACATTGTAGCGTCCGTCAGAATGGTCCAAACAGTGGAACCGCACCCTGAGGAGGCCTACGCATTGCTCGATGGTGGCAGGCTGTGCCTCGTAACAGGTTTTCCCCTCCGTCCGAGGCCTCTGCACTCGCCACATCCGCCATGACTTAATGGCTAGTCCTTGTCCCCCAGTAGTCAACCCCTCAGCTGAGGGTGACCCCCCACAACATAGCGGGTATCTCTGACTATCCCAGAATGTGGGAGCTGTGCCTGCTCCCAGGATAGTGTGCCCAGGTGTACATGATGTTCAGGAAGTGGTCTCACACTATCTGGATAGTCATGGAGGGTTATACCTCCCTGTAAATGAAGGGCACCCATTTCAAGATGGAGATCAGATGGCGACATGGGTGCTATCTTTTGCCCCCTGGATTTGGGGCATCCTGGAGATATCTGAGGCCCACTCATAAGCCTGGTGGGCCTAGTCCAGGAGGAAGATGGTATAACCAGATACCCGGGCATATTGGGCATCCGAAACTTCATGGATGCATGGAAGTTTGTGAAATTCTATACAGGTACCCACTCGAGCCCCGGAATGATCCAGATCCGAAAAGAATTCCGGTCAGCCGCGACTTTCATGGCTTCCTCCTCCTCTCTTAGTACCAGGTGAGATAAAACCTGGCACAGTTGCTGCACTGCTTGTCTATCATCTCATTAAAAGATCATCAATTCTTATACAGCCATGGTCTATAGAATGGCTGTCTTCATATCCTCTCCTCTGATGGGTGGACAGAACCCTACTCTCTGCGGAGGCCCCCCTTGATGTTCGGGATCTGGTGTTGGGTCAGGCCTGGGTTGGCCCTGTCACTCTCGACAATGCCTCTGTAACAGACACTGCCGTAAAGATTAGCTGGTGTGGCTACAAAGACAAATTTCATAGAACTACAGAACCCCTGGCTGACTCCCCTCCTCCAGCAGGTCTCCAGCAGTGTCTGAGCAGCAGTAGGAGGGTCTCTACCTGGGCCCCAGTCGGTCTTGAAAGAGCAAAACCAACTGAATGTAAGAACTAGGAGCAGGAGTGGGCCATTCAGCCCCTCCAGCCTGCCCCGCCATTCAATAAGATCATGGCTCATGGACTCAGCTTCACTTACCCACTCATCATAACCCTTAATTCCTTTACTGTTCAAAAATCTTTCTATCCTTGCCTTAAAAACATTCAATGAGGGAGCCTCAACTGGGCAGGGAATTCCACAGATTCACAACCCTTTGTGTGAAGAAGTTCCTCCTCAACTCAGTCCTAAATCTGCTTCCCATTATTTTGAGGCTATTCCCCCAGTTCTACTTTCACCCTCCAGTGGAAACAACTTCCCTACTTCTATCTTATCTATTCCCTTCATAATCTTAAATGTTTCTATAAGATCTCCCCTCATTCACTGAATTCCAATGAGTATAGCCCCAGTCTACTCAGTCTCTCCCGGGAGCCTGATCGGAGTCGGCACAGCAAGCCAGAAACCTGGGATCCCGGGAAGCCGATTGAGGCCGGCACAGTGAGCCGGGAATCTGACTGGGGCCGGCACAGTGAGCCGGGAATTCGGGAATCTGACTGGGGCCGGCACAGTGAGCCGGGAACCGGATCGGGGTCGGCACAGTGAGCTGGGAATCCGGGAATCTGACCAGGACCGGCACAGTGAGCCGGGAATCCGTGAATCTGACCGGGGCCGGCACAATGAGCCGGGAATTCGGGAATCTGACTGGGGCCAGCACAGCGAGCCAGGAACCGGATCGGGGCCGGCACAGTGAGCTGGGAATCCGGGAATCTGACTGGGGCTGGCACAGTGAGCCGGGAATTCGGGAATCTGACTGGGGCCGGCACAGCGAGCCGGGAACCGGATCGGGGCCGGCACAGTGAGCTGGGAATCCAGGAATCTGACTGGGGCCGGCACTGTGAGCCGGGAATCCGGGAATCTGACTGGGGCCGGCACAGTGAGCTGGGAACTTGATCGGGATCGGCACAGTGAGCTGGGAACCCAGGAACCCGATTGGTGCCAGCACAGTGAGTCGGGAATCTGATCCGGGTTGGCACAATGAGCACGGGACATCGCGATGGATTTAGTGCTGGGCACAGATCTGGTTTTCTATCCATGTTCAATTCTCCGGACCAGCATGATTAACTAGGCTTGTAGTCGTTGGAGTTTAGAAGAATGAGGGGAGACCTCATTGAGACGTATAAGATGATGAATGGGATGGATAGGATAGAGGTGGAGAGACTCTTCCCGCTCAAAAAAGACAGTAGGACTAGGGGGCACAGCCTCAAGATAAAGGGGGGGCGGTTTAGAACGGAGTTGAGGAGGAACTTCTTCACTCAAAGGGTGGTGAATCTCTGGAATTCTCTGCCCGTTGAAGTGGTGGAGGCTACCTCGCTAAATATTTTTAAGAAGCGGGTTGATGGGTTTTTGATAAGAGAAGGGATTAAGGGTTATGGGGAGAGGGCGGGAAGGTGGAGCTGAGTCACGACAGATCAGCCATGATCTTATTGAATGGCGGGGCAGGCTCGAAGGGCCAGATGGCCTACTCCTGCTCCTATTTCTTATGTTCTTATGGGAGCTAACTAGCCGGGAGAATCAGCCCCTTTGCGTTTAGTCTTCACTAAAGGAGGAAGATACGAAAATCTACCAGAAATCCCAGGGAACCAAGGGATTTGTAAAAATGAGTAACTGAAAGAAATTAGCATTAATAGAAAGGCAGTACTGGAAAAAGGAATTGAATTGAAGTTTAATAAATTCTCCAGACCAGGCGAGCTACGTCCCAGAGTGTTGATGGAGTTGCTGATAGAGATGGTGATTATATTTCAAGGTTCCACAGATTCTGGGAGGGTTCCGGAACAGCCCGGAAACAAATGTAACCCCATTATTAAAGACGGGAGGGAGAGAGAAAACATGGATTTGTTAGTTTGATATTAGTTGTCGGGAAAATGTTACAATCCAGTTAGGGGAAACTCAATCATCGAGTATGTTCCAGACAGTGATGGATAGGTTTCTAGGTACACCTGGACAATAATGACACAATGTCAACATAGAAATATGAAAAGGAAATCATGTTTGACACATCTGCTGGAATTCCTTTGAGGATGTTTAAGTTTATTTATCAGTTTCGCTCGTAGGCTTACATTAACACTGCAATGAAGTTACTGTGAAAATCCCCTAGTCGCCACATCCCAGTGCCTGTTTGGGTACACTGAGGGAGAATTTAGCACGGCCTATCCGGCACGTCTTTCAGACTGCGGGAGGAAACCGGAGCAGCTGGGAAAAGCCCACGCAGACACGGGGAGAATGTGCAAACTCCACACAGACGGTCACCCGAGCTGGGAATCGAATTTCCAGGCTCGGAAATGTACCGCCGTTCCTCTGCAGTCGCTGGGTCAAAATCCTGGAATCCCCTCCCCAGTATTGTGGGTCAACCCACAGAACATGGATTGCAGTGATTTTCGAAGACCACCGTCACCTTCTCAAGGGTTAACAGGGATGGACAATAAATGCTGATGTGGAGATGCTGGCATTGGACTGGGGTAAACACAGTAAGAAGTCTGACAACACCAGGTTTAAGTCCAACCGATTTATTTGATAGTAAACTCACAAGCTTTTGGGGTTTGTCCCTTCGTCAGGTGAATGGAGAGTTCTGGCCTCAGACAGAGCATATAAAGCACAGACAGTTTAGAGATTGCTGATTAGAATGCGAATCCTTACACCTAACCTGCTGTTCAAGACCTGAAGTGGCTGATAATGTGAGTGGAAGGAGCACTGATCACAGTTTAAAGAGATGTGTATTGTCTCCAGACAGTACAGTAAGTGAGGTTTCGCAAACCCAGGCAAGTCACGGGGGTTACAGACAGTACGACATGAACCCAAGATCCCTGCTGAGACTGTTGGGTAATAAATGCTGGCCAGCCAGCGATGGCCATCAAATGAATTTTTAAAAAATGTCCAAAGGGTCCTGGGTGTTCGTGTTCATTAATGTCAGAGAGAGAGGTGGACTATTTTAAGACAGAGATGAGGAGGAATTTCTTGACTCAGAGCTGGTGAATCTTTGGAATTCTCTGCCCCAGGAAGCTCATCCACTGAGTACGTTCAGACAGAGATAGAACATAGAACATTAGAACATAGAACATTAGAACATAGAACATTAGAACATAGAACATTAGAACATAGAACATTACAGCGCAGAACAGGCCCTTCGGCCCACGATGTTGCGCCGACCAGTTACAAAACAATGACCCACTAATCTAAACCAATCCCTTTTCGTCCATAAACCTATCCACGGCTCTCTTAAACGCCCCCAAACTAGGCGCATTTACAACCGCAGCAGGCAGGGCATTCCAATCCCTCACCAGATGGGTAGATCTTTGGATACTAATACATCAAGGAATATGGAGATTGTGGGGAAAATGTAGGATAATGGTAGATGATCTGTTTGAACGGTGGAATAAGTTCGATGGGCTGAATGGACTACTCCTGATCCTATTTCCCACAGAAAATCAAAACTGAAATCAAAACCTGCAAAGGAAACAAAATGAGGAGGTCCCTCACTTGGTATAAGATGAATGCAATTCGAGGACATTTCCCAAGCAAACATGGATGTCAGATACAATTGCTCCGAATGGGATACTGATGAGAATGCTGTCTCCCCGAGCTGCTGACCCTAATCACCCTGATAATAGTTAACATAGAGGCCAGATCGCTGGGCACTCAGAGCCAGAGCTGCTGCTGATTTTCTGCGGCTACTGGGAGAGATATAACCAGGCTGCCCACCTATCTCTGTGACCACCTCCAGCCCTCGGAGATCTCGGCATGGCACAATGCCTGCCCACCTTTCCTCCTGAACAGGACAAGCTGAGAGGAGACCTAGCCGAGAGCATTAGAGTTGAGACATCAGAGGGCCAGTTCTTCAATCACTGACAGTGTCAGGAATGGATACAGATCCAACATTAACGGCCAATTAACTAAAGAGAGAACTCAAGGGACATGTCCTGAGGAATACAAAAGGTTGTTCTAAATAAGGATCAAGAGTCTTAGGACGTTCCTGGGAATCAATTGATTCCTATGGACCATCCAACATATTTTATGGATTACCTGTCTTACGTCTGAGCTTCTGGGGATTCCGTGAATGTCTGTATAAGTTGTGCATGTTTATTGATGTCTTTTTTTTAATCCACAGGTGATTCGGTCCGCCTTGTTGTCCAACGAGGGACATACACACGGTGGGTCGTGCGTGGGCTGCTCTTGGATGTTTCGAGAGTAGCCGAGTGCTTCACGTTGTTAGTGTACGCTTAAACTGGACCAACTGACGGGCAACACGACAGCTCAGTGACTATCACTGTTTGCTATGCAGACACATGGATTTGGGCCGGTGTCTGTGGGAGTTTGCGCATTCTCCCCGTGCTTGCGTGGGTTTTCTCCGGGTGCTCCGGTTTCCTCCCACACCCCAAAGATGCGCTCTTAGGCTGATTGGTGTAACAAATTGTCCCTAAATTAGTCTCCCCTCAATCTGGTTATAATTCCTTTATTGTGGAGTCCAATAGGTTAGACAAAGGTCATAGGTAGAGGAGGGAACTCACAATGTTAAAATGGCGGCGTGGGCTCGTTGGGCCGAAGGGCCTGTTTCCCGTGTTGTGTTGTTCTTTGTCTTCAGGCCATGATGATAGAGGAGCGCAACGTCATTGGAATTCACAACAATGTCTCCTGGTTCACCTCGCTGTCGGATCGGTGTGTACTATCCGGCACCCAAAGCTGCCTGGGAGACCCAGACCAATATCTCGCTCTGATGGTCAGTATTCTGCCACTTACCTCTAACACCTCCTTAAACTGCTTTCCATCAGCTTCAGCGATTAGCCAAAGGCATTAACCAAGTAACGCACTCTTTCTGTTTGTTTCGGTGTCCTAAGTTTCCCTTTTTTTATGGCTTTTCATCTCTTGGGCTGCCAACTATGGTTGGATGTGTTCCTGGAGGTTTCATGACTTGGCTGCACTCCATCCTGGTCACGCACTGCCTTCCTACACCAACCAGAAAGCAAAAAGGCTCATCACCCCAACTGGATGATGCATAATTGCCAGCCAGACCATTTCCTCCCCGTTTTCAGTAGTTTTCTATCTGATACAGAGAAAATCTCACAGCAAAATGGGCGGCACGGTAGCACAGTGGTTAGCACTGCTGCTTCACAGCTCCAGGGTTCCTGGGTTCGATTCCCGGCTCGGGTCACTGTCTGTGTGGAGTTTGCACATTCTCCTCGTGTCTGCGTGGGTTTTCTCCGGGTGCTCCGGTTTCCTCCCACAGTCCAAAGATGTGCGGGTTAGGTTCATTGGCTATGCTAAAATTGCCCCTTAGTGTCCTGGGATGTGTAGGTTAGAGGGGTTAGCAGGTAAAATGTGTAGGGATATGGGGATAGGGTCTGGGTGGGATTGTGTTCGGTGCAGACTCGATGGGCCGAAGGGCCTGTTTCTGCACTGTAGGGTTCTATGTAGGGTTCTATGTATGTACAAAATAACAGGAAAAAAGTCATCTTTTTTAATGTCCCGATGGTTTTTCTCCAGAGTCACACTCAGCCACGTCTCAGAGACTGAACTTTAAATATATTCAAGAGGCAGCTGGATATCGCACTTGGGGGCAAATGGGATCAAAAGTTATGGGGAGAAAACAGGATTAGGCTATTGAGTTGGACGATCAGCCATCCTTGTCCAACTCAAAGAACAACACAGCACGGGAAACAGGCCCTTTGGCCCAACGAGCCCGCGCCACCATTTTAACAATGTGCTTTTCCTCCTCCACCCGTGACCCATGTCTATGTTTATGGTACCCCCATCGGAAACCAGATTGAGGGGAGACTAATTTAGGGACAATTTGTTACACCAATCAGCCTAAGAGCACATCTTTGGGGTGTGGGAGGAAACCGGAGCACCCGGAGGAAACCCACGCAAGCACGGGGAGAATGTGCAAACTCCCAAAGACACCGGCCCAAATCCATGTATCTGCACAGCAAACAGTGATAGTCACTGAGCTGTCATCTTGCCCAGTATCTGGGTCACTTTTGGCATACACAAATGGCGTGAAGTGCTAGGCCACTCTCAAAAACATCTTATGTTCTTCAATCACAGGCACGCTCATTTGCGATTGGTCTCCTACGGAGGAAAGAATCCATTGCCAACAAAAACCAATGGAGTAAATGCCACAGGCTATTGGGCAAACGTGACTAACATTGAAGTTATCACGGATTTTGTTACAGTCGAATGTAACTAAAGGATGAAGCACAAAGTATATCAATATAACAGCAGATTCATTGGAAACTGAATCCAACTTCAGAATGGATCCTTTATTGTTGATTTGATTGATTCTTGTCACGTTTTGGGGTACAGTGAAAAGTTTTTAGGGGGGTATGATCCTCCCAGCCTGCAGTAACTCCGGAGCGGGCTGGGAGATGTCAGTGAAGCCTGTTTAACCAGCTTCTCACCATGGTCTCCACACACCTCCAAACACAGCATTTCCCGCATCTCCTGCTCCACACCAGAAATCGGCATGGAGCTGAATAAATATTTAAATTTTCCATTCGTGTATCACTAGTGGGCCCAGGATTCAAGTCTCCAGGCTGTTACCATCTCCCCCTCGCCTCCCTCACTCCAATGGGGTTGCAGCTGGAGTACTGTGTGCAGTTTTGGGCGCCGTACTTACGCAAGGATATTTTGGCCCTGGAGGGAGTGCAGAGGAGGTTTACTAGGCTGATACCGGAGTTGAGGGGATTGAGCTATGAGGAGAGGCTGAATAAACTAGGCTTGTACTCGTTAGAGTTTAGAAGAATGAGGGGAGATCTCATTGAGACGTATAAGATGATGAATGGGATGGATAGGATAGAGGTGGAGAGACTCTTCCCGCTCAGAAAGGACAGTAGGACTAGGGGGCACAGCCTCAAGGTAAAGGGGAGGCGGTTTAGAACAGAGTTGAGGAGGAACTTCTTCACTCAAAGGGTGGTGAATCTCTGGAATTCTCTACCCGTTGAAGTGGTGGAGGCTGCCTCGCTAAATATTTTTAAGAAACGGGTTGATGGGTTTTTGATAAGAGAGGGGATTAAGGGTTATGGGGAGAGAGCGGGAAGGTGGAGCTGAGTCACGACAGATCAGCCATTATCTTATTGAATGGCGGGGCAGGCTCGAGGGGCTAGATGGCCTACTCCTGCTCCTATTTCTTATGTTCTTATGTACAACAGCTCCCTTTGAAATGGGGAGCTAGTGGCCCCACCCCGCTGGAGTAACGGGGGAGCCATGGACGCCCCCCCCCCTAGAAGATCGGAGATGAGGGGGTGGGCATGGCCAGCTTGATAGTTTGAGCCATTGCCACTGCCACTGCCCTCCCGCATCGGGCTGGGAAGGGAGGGGGGAGGCCTAATGGGGGCCGGGCCTCTGGGAATGATCAGTGAAGGTTGTTGGGGGGTGGTCCCATGTGGAATCAGGGCTGTTGGTGGGCAGCGCAGGATCAGGAGATCAGGACTGCCAGGTTTGGGCGGGGAGAGGTCGGGGCTAGCCCAGAGATGTCCGGAAGGCCAGTGATCAGGAGTGGGGAGATTGGAGAGCCAATGTGGAGTCATGGGGCTGGCCAGTGATTGGAAGGTCGGCAGTGCGGGGCCACTGTGCAAGTGTCAATCTCGGGGCTGACATATTGGCGCACGCGCAGTGGCGCACTCAGCACTATGCTGCCGGCTTCTCCAGGTGCACATTCATTTTGAAAAGTTTTTGGTAACTTGGTAAAAGTGTAAATTTGGCACTTTTTGGGAAAATTCCAACCATTGTCTCTTGCGCGCGATACAGACAGAGCATACCGTTTATTGAGAAGGAAAGGAGAGAGTGCAGAATGTAGTGTTACAGACATAGCTAGGGTTAAAGAAAGATCAACTCAATGCAAGGTGGGTCCATTCAGAAGCCTGACAGCAGCAGGGAAGAAGCTGTTCTTGAGTTGTTCGGTACGTGACCTCAGAGGGAAGAGAGAACAAAATAATCAAATTACTCTGTTCACTGGCCTTCCGGGTATCTCTGGGCTAGCCACAACCTCTCACCGCCCAAAAGCTCAGTTAACCTTTGACTTTTTTGTACACACAAGAGAAAATCACTGCACCCGGTGTCAGAGTGTTGAACCTGCTGTTGCTACATTGTCATTCCAGATCAATTCCATCAGCTCTGTGACCCAAATCACCAGCATAGCAAACACTGAGAGCTCGCCTACACAGAAAGCCCATTATGTCTGCATTGTGTCTGACTGAGCTCAGACCTGAGTCACACTTCCTCTCCTTTCTCTGCACATCATTATATATTGGCTTTTACAAATGTTTATCCGTTTCCCTTTCAACGTGCTCACGGATTCTGCTGCTCCTGTGGCCTTTGGCAAGGAACCCATTGCCCCTCCTGTTCATCCCTCTTTCAGATCCCGGGACGCTCTCAGCGGTAACATGCTCCTGCCTGAATCAGCTGGCCATTCCTTTACACTCAGTGGGCACTGCGGCCAAGACCCAATTCACGTCTAATTGTCCTTGAGAAAGTGGTGGCGAGCTGCCCTCTTGGACTCCTGTATGTAGCTCATGGAGTGTAGATATACCCACAGTGCCTCAGAAGAGAAGGTTCAGGATAAAGGAACAGCGAACGTATTTCAAAGTAAGGGAACTTGGAGGGAACAGTTCCTGGAAATCAACTGTTGCATGCGTTGATGCTTTTCTCTTTTACTCCAACTTGTTGTCCAACGAGGGGCATACATGTGGTGGGTCGTACGAGGGCTGCTCTTGGATGTTTCGAGAGTAGCCGAGTGCTTCACGTCGTTAGTGTACGCTTAAACTGGACCAGCCAATGGACAACACAACAGCTCGGTGACTATCACTGCTGGCTGTGCAGATACATGGATTTGGGCCGGTGTCTGTGGGAGTTTGCGCATTCTCCCCGTGCTTGCGTGGGTTTTCTCCGGGTGCTCCGGTTTCCTCCCACACCCCAAAGATGCGCTCTTAGGCTGATTGGGTGTAACAAATTGTCCCTAAATTATTCTCCCTTTAATCTGGTTTCCAATGGGGGTACCATAAACATAGACATGGGTCACGGGTGGAAGAGGAAAAACACACTGTTAAAATGGTGGCGCGGGCTCGTTGGGCCGAAGGGCCTGTTTCCCGTGCTGTGTTGTTCTTTGTTCTTTGCTTTTTTTGCCTGTTGCCCATGTCATTCCAGGTGAAGACTGCAACATAGAAAAATAGATAGGTTGAGGGAGCTGGGTCTCTTCTCCCTGGAGAGATGAAGGTTGAGAGGGGACCTGATAGAAGTTTATAAGATGTTGAGAGGAATAGATAGGGTGGATTCTCAGAGGCTATTTCCCAGGGCTGAAATGGTCGCTACGAGAGGACACAGATTTAAGGTGCTGGGGAGCATGTCAGGGGTAAGTTTTTCAGGAGATGTCAGGGGTAAGTTTTTCACTCAGAGGGTGGTGAGTGAATGGAATCGGCTGCCGTCAGTGGTGGTGGAGGCGAACTCACTGGGGTCTTTTAAAAGACTTCTGGATGAGTATACGGGATCTAATGGGATTGGGGGTTATAGATAGGTCTATGGCTTAGTAGGTACAGAAGTGATCGGTGCAACTAATGGGCTGAAGGGCCTGTTTGTGCTGTAGTGTTCTATGTTCTAGAAGCAGGAGTAGGCCATTGGGCCCATTCACCTTGATCAAGGCTGATCATCGAATTCAATATTCTGATTCCCCCCCTTCCCCTCATATTCCTTCATCTCTTGAGCCCCGAGAGCTATATCTAATTCCTTCTTGAAATCAGACAATATTTTGGCCTCAACTGCTTTCTATGGGAGTGAGTTCCACACATTCGCTACCCTCTGGGTGAAGAAATTTCTCCTCACCTTAGTTTGTAGTTTGGGAAGTACTGTCAAAGGATTGAATTGCTGCAGTGCACACTGTGCCAACAGTGGTTGAGGGAGTGATTGTTTAAGATAGTGGATAGGGAACTAACTATGCAGCTTGTTTCCCCTTGAGTGTTATTGAAGCTGCCTTTATCCAGGCAAGTGGAGAGTATTCCAATACACTCCTGACTTGTAGATGGTGGAAAAGCTTTGGGAAGTCCAAAGAATACATAAGAAATCTCACAACACCAGGTTAAAGTCCAACAAGTTTATTTGATAGTAAACCCACAGGCTTTCGGGGTTTGACCCTTCGTCAGGTGAGTGGAGAGTTCTGGTCACAAACATAGAACATAGAACCCTACAGTCCAGAAACAGGCCCTTCGGCCCATCGAGTCTGCGCCGAACACAATCCCACCCAGACCCTATCCCCATATCCCTACACATTTACCTGCTAATCCCTCTAACCTACACATCCCAGGACACTAAGGGGCAATTTTAGCATAGCCAATGAACCTAACCCGCACATCTTTGGACTGTGGGAGGAAACCGGAGCACCCGGAGAAAACCCACGCAGACACGAGGAGAATGTGCAAACTCCACACAGACAGTGACTCGAGCCGGGAATCGAACCCAGAACCCTGGAGCTGTGAAGCAGCAGTGCTAACTACTGTGCTACCGTGCCGCCCAAACAAATTCAGAATTATGTGATCTAATCTCTCCACTCACCTGACGAAGGGTCAAACCCCGAAAGCCTGTGGGTTTACTATCAAATAGACTTGTTGGACTTTAACCTGGTGTTGTGAGACTTCTTCTTGTGTTTACCCCAATCCAACGCCGGCATCTCCACACCAAGTCCAAAGAATACCCAGCCATTGACCTGTTCTTGTAGCCACAGGATGGAATTTTACAGCCTCACTTGTCCCTCAACCATAAGACCCCACCTGAGGTCAACAGCCCTTTCCATGGTGCGCCCTGCCACCGCTCTGGTTCCCGTGGCGGCCTGGATGATAAAATTCCGGCCATGGGAATTATGTGGCTCCAATTAATTTTTTGGTCATGGGTTGTCCTGGTTTATGTGGTCAAAATAGTCCTCTTTGTTGGCTAGATACCAGTGCTGTAACTGTACTGGAACTGCCTGAATAGTGGTGTGGCAGGTTCTGGGATATGACAGGGACAACTGTGGGGTTATTGGGGTTCATGAGTTTCAGTGACCTGGTCATTTCTTGGTGCTAAAGTCCACAGGAAAAGGCTGACATGGGTCATCCACCTGGTTCTTTGGCCGAAGACGGTTGTAAATGTTTTGGCCTTGTGTTTTGCACTCACGTGCTGGGCTCCTCCATCCTTGGGAATTCGGAATGTTTATGGAGCCTCCCATTGGTTTCTTAATTACTCACCCGAATCCATGATAGGATTTGATTGCTTCTATTAACAGTGGGACCCTTGTATCAGTGGGCAGCACACTGGTTAGCACTGCTTGCCTCACAGCACCAGGGACCCAAGTTCAATTGCGGCCTCGGGTGACTGTTTGTATGGAGTTTGCACATTCTCCCCGTGTCTGCGTGGGCTTCCTCCGGGTGCTCTAGTTTCCTCCCATATTTGCAGGTTAGGTGGATTGGCCATGCTACGTTGCACCTTAGAGGCAGGGGGTTTAGGAGGGTAAATACATGGGGTTACAAGGGGCTGGGTGGGATTGTGGTCGGTGCAGACTCGATGGGCTGAGTGGCCTCCTTCCACACTGTAGGATTCTATAATTCTATGGATTCTAAGATTCAAACTGATGGCAAGAGCTTCTGGAGATGAGAGCCATGAAGCCATCTTGACGTAATGGCAGATAACTGGGCGTTTCGGTAAACTAGCTGGAAACACCAGCACTGATTCCCCAAATTTCTCCCTGAGGAAAGGTTTCATCACACTGTCCTGAAGTTTACTAATTTCACACAATCATAATTTGTCTATATTGTGTTAATGTTATTTATCAGCCTCTACCAATTAGCAGCAAAGTAAAGTCAAAGTCAAATTGACCAAGACTGACCCACTGCCAATGGTCTGTTGCTGGATGAAGTTTTTAAGCTTTAATTATTATTGTTGCAAGCAGGCTTACATTAACACTGCAATGAAGTTTCTGCGAAAATCCCCTAGTTGCTACACTCTGGTGCCTGTTCGGGTACACTGAGGGAGAAGTTAACATGGCCAATGCACCCTAACCAGCATGGCTTTTGGACTATGAGAGGGAACCAGGGAAAACCCACACAGACACGGGGAGAACATGCAGACTCTGCACAGACGGTAACCCAAGCTGGGAATCGAACCTGGGTCCTCCGGCACTGTGAGGCACCAATGCTAACCACCGTGCCACGCTGAAGGAGGCTGGTTCTTTGAGGGAACGATCTAATGAGCTCCAACCTCCTGCTTCTCTCCCCACAGCACTGCAATAACATTTCACCATCAATACATACATCCAACCAATCTGTAGAAAGTTAGGGGATTTTCTCTCTTTCAGGCAGCCCATTCCAGATTATAACAACCCACTGCATTAAAAAAAGCAATTAAAAGGCTTCGTTAGAGACTGCTTTTGAACCACTTGTTACCGGTTACCGGTTAACTCCGCAAAGGTAAGCATCCAGGTAAAGATCATGCATTTTAATTGGGGTTAAGATAGAAACTGCTAACTGTCTGGTGTGAGGTGGTAATGACTCAAAGAAATACTTACGATTGAAGGTTTCACTCGGCAGAACACTAATGAGTTTATCTGCAGCAAGAGCCAAACTATCGATAAGTTATCAAAGTAACTGATCAAGAGAAAATATATTAGAACCCTACAGTGCAGAAACAGGCCCTTCGGCCCATCGAGTCTGTACCGAACACAATCCCACCCAGACCCTATCCCCATATCCCTACACATTTACCTGCTAATCCCTCTAACCTACACATCCCAGGACACTAAGGGGCAATTTTAGCATAGCCATCTTTGGACTGTGGGAGGAAATCGGAGCACCCGGAGAAAACCCACGCAGACACAAGGAGAATGTGCAAACTCCACACAGGCAGTGACCCGAGCCGGGAATCGAACCCAGGACCCTGGAGCTGTGAAGCAGCAGTGCTAACCACTGTGCTACCGTGCCGCCCCGTGTCTTCAGTAAGGGTAATGGGGAAAGGACAAAGCAACAACGTCCTCCTTTTAGGGAGTTGTCTTTTAACGAGGATATAATGATGTCATAGAAACATAGAAGATAGGAGCAGGAAGAGGCCATTTGGCCCTTCGAGCCTGCTAAACCATTCATCGTGATCATGGCCGATCGTCCAACTCAATAGCCTAATCCTGCTTTCTCCCCATAACCTTTGATCCTGTTCACCCCCAATGCTATATCTAGTCACTTCTTCGATACATTCAACGTTTTGCCATCAACTACTTCCTTTGGTGATGAATTCCACAAGCTCACCACCCCTTGGGTGAAGAAATATCTCCTCATTTCCATCCTAAATGGTCTACCCGGAATCCTCAGACTGTGACCTCTGGTTCTAAACTCCCCCACCATCTAACGAGGTGACCTAATTGAGGCATACAAGATGATCAGAGGGTTAGATAGGGTGGATAGTGAGAGCCTTATAGAGTGGATATAGATCTTACAGGGGGATCTTATAGAGGCGTATAAGATAATGAAGAGGATGGATAGGGTAGAGGTAGAGAGATTCTTCCCGCTTAGAAAGGATAGCAGGACTAGAGGGCACAGCCTCAAGATAAGGAGGGGTGCAGTTTATATCAGAGTTGAGGAGGAACTTCTTCACTCAAAGGGTGGTGAATCTTTGGAATTCTCTGCCTGTTGAAGTGGTGGAGGCTACCTCACTAAATATATTTAAGTCACGGGTAGATAGGTTTCTGATAGACAGGGGGATTAAGGGTTATGGGGAGAAAGCGGGAAAGTGGAACTGATCCACTTCAGATCAGCCATGATCTTATTGAATGGCGGGGCAGGCTCGAAGGGTCTACTCCTGCTCCTATTTCTTATGTTCTTATGTTCTTATGGATAACACTGGAATAGTTTAGGTTAGAGGGTCATTAGATTGGTTCCACTGGTCGGCCCAACATCGAGGGCCGAAGGGCCTGTACTGCGCTGTAATGTTCTATGTTCTATCCGGAATATTCTCCCTGCATGGTGTGTTGTGTAGATTGACAAATGGACAAAATGGGAGTGAGAGAGAAAGATAAAAAGACCATCTAGCTGATAATGAGAATCTAGATTGATAATAAAGGCTAAGATCTTTAACTGAGAGCTGAGAACTGTTACACAATTCTGTTTCCCAAACTAACTGACAAGGTTAGATTAAGTATTGCCTTTTATCTGTATGTTTAAATACTACTGTGTACAGTTAATAAATTAGTAATAGTTTGGATTCAATGTTGAAGAACCTTATTGATTTGAGAATTAATTATAAGTATGAATCCACCATCTAACAATCTCTCCAATGGAAAGCACCGTGAGAACAGAAGCGGAAACATACTCCCAAGCCAAGGCTACAGACCTTGTGCAATGTTTTATGAAATATAAACAGCATTGCACATTGAAATGGCTCACCCCAAATCGAGTCACTCTGAGGCTGATGTTTTCTAAGGTCAGTCCACCTGACCATGTTTGGGTGTTTGGGTCTCCTGCACCAAACAGGGCGAAGAGATGAGCCAGTCCTGCTCTAATGTTGCCTGAGGCTGGGAGCAGTGTTTTGGAGTATAATTTGAGAGTCTGAATAGATCACAGAGTGCAATCAGATTGCCATTAATCTTCCTATTCCAACTCGGCTCCTTGCATTTGCGTCACTGGCTTGTTTGTATTCAGGCTGCAGTGAGCAGGGTTCAGCGAGATTAAGCATTGTGATTAGCTGTGAATGGATTCACAGGCACAGACATATTAGTCTAGATATCAGTGCTAACGGGAATAGTGCAGATAAAATGGAAACAGAGTCACCCACACATATAGACACATACAGACAGACAGACACACACAGGCACACACACAGGCACATATAGACAGACAGACACAGGCACATACTGACAGACTGACACACACGCATACAGGCATGCACAGGCACAAACACATGCATACACACACAGACACGCACAGGCACAAACACAGATGCACAGATGGACACGCACATACACAGACACACATATACACACACACACACGTACAAACACACACACACACACCACACACAGAGGCATATACTGACAGACAGACAGACACACACACACACACAGCCACACACACACACCCAGACACATACAGACACACGCACACACACACAGGCATATACTGAAGACACACAGACACACACACACACAGCCACACAAAGCCACGCACACACACACACACACACACACACACACATATACACATACAGGCATGCACAGGCACAAACACATGCATACACACACAGACACGCACAGCCATGAACACAGTTACACGCACGGACACGCAAATACACAGACACACACACATACACACACACAAACAGGCATATACAGGCACAAACACAGACACATGCATACACACACATACACGCACACAGACACGCACATACACAGACACACACAGCTACATACGGACACGCATACAGACACACACACAGACAGATACACATACATATACACACGCGCACACACACATACATACACACACACAGATACACACACAGGCATACGCATACACACACAGTCACAAACACACATACACACACACACACAGATGCACAAAGACACACACACACACACACAGTCACTGACACAAACAACCACAAGCAGTAATCAAGTGAAAGCTGGCCACAAGAGTACATGAACGCACAGACACTAACACCATTCACACCAATCAGACAGAACCCCCCAATTTCACACACCCCATTATCGCTGCCAGATCTCCAATCACTGTAGCGGGACTGGAGAATCCCAACCACAGACAAGATTGGAGAATCCCAGGCCTCCTCATCCCATTAAGGACATCGCCATCCAGTCTGTGGATGGGGAGAGAAAATCCAGAATCAGGTAAACTCAGTAAAGCCCAAATGTTCAAGCCCCAGGGTCTGAGCTGGTGGAGCGTTTCGAACCGGGGTGGGGGGGGTCAGCTTGTTCCTCATGCAACCCACCAAGGTCTGAAACCAGGAGAATTTCAGGGTATAGAATTTGTTGTGTAAAGCAGCACAGATTCCCTGCGCCCCGATCACCAATCTCCACTGATTCCCACACACTGACACATTGGGTGGGATTTTCCAGCCCCCTACAGGGGCAGAGGTGGCATCTCCTGGCAGCAGCTCTTCCTGTCCCTCTGATATCTGGGGTTTTGGATGCCCCTCACCCTCTGCCAACGGGAATCTCCCTGAGGGGAGTGCGGAGGGTCTGGAGCTCCCACTGGCCGGAACAGCTGGAAAATTTCCACCCTTGAATTCGAAACCCATGTCTGCACCCCTCCCCCCACCCACAGGGTGGATGCTGTCCCCCCTCCCTCCCACCCCCGGGCAGATTCTGCTCCCCTCCCCCGCCCCCCAGGGTGGATGCTGCCCACCCCCCACCTCCAGGGTGGATGCTTCCCCCTCCACCCCCACCCCCCCCAGATTGGATGCTTCCCCCTCCCCCCACACCCCCCAGATTGGATGCTTCCCCCTCCCCTCCACCCCCCAGATTGGATGCTTCCCCCTCCCCCCCCCCAGATTGGATGCTTCCCCCTCCCCCCCCCAGATTGGATGCTTCCCCCTCCCCCCCCCAGATTGGATGCTTCCCCCTCCCCCCCCCCCAGATTGGATGCTTCCCCCTCCCACCCCAGGGTGGATGCTGCCCCCTCTCCTTCCCCCCTGAGATTGGATCCTTCCCCCTCCCCCCCCGAGATTGGATGCTTCCCCCTCCCCCCCCCATAGTGGATGCTTCCCCCTCCCACCCCACCCCAGGGTGGATGCTGCCCCCTCTCCTTCCCCCCCCCCCCCCGATTGGATGCTTCCCCCTCCACCCCCCAGGGTGGATGCTGTCCCCCCCTCCCCTCCCAGGGTGGGTGCAGCCCCCCCCTCCCCCCCCCCAGGGTGGATGCTGCCCCCCCCCCCAGGGTGGATGCTGCCCCCCTCCCCCCCCCAGGGTGGATGCTGCCCCCCTCCCCCCCCCCCCCAGGGTGGATGCTGCCCCCCTCCCCCCCCCCCCAGGGTGGATGCTGCCCCCCTCCCCCCCCCAGGGTGGGTGCTGCCCCCCCCCCCTCCCTCCCCCCCCCCCCCCCCCCCCCCCTCCCCCCCCCCCCCCCCCCCCCCCCCAGGGTGGATGCTGCCCTCTCCCAGGGTGGCTTCTCTTGTCGAACCGTTCGACTCTTAGTGAAAGCAATGGAAGGGGAGGTGTCCCACTGTGTCACGCTGGCAGTGTGGGGCTGGGGCCTGGAGGCAGTGCTGGGGGTGGTGCCTGAGGCATGGCCCCCTACCCACCAGGAACACTCCCACCCCCACCCCCTCCCAGAACCTCTCCATGGGGTTCTGTTCGCCAGTTCCCCCACATTGTGGGTTCCTGTTGTAATTCATAATTTAACATGAGGGGGGACTATTAAGCATAAAGACCTGATTATCACACTTAAATATATACATCATTAATGTGGATGGAGTGGGGGGGGGGGACACTGCGATGGGAAATCCCACTGTGGTTAAAACATGTGTTGGCGTTCCTGCGGGATTGACCACCCACTCCGATCATATCCCCTGAAAACAAGAATGGAAAATCCCCACCCTACCCCCACCCCTCTCCTCACCCCCACCCCCACCCTTTTCCCCACCTCCACCCCTCTCCCTCCTCCCCAACACCAACCCCACTCCAACCATCTCCCTGCTCCCCACCCAGCCCACTCCTCTCCCCCCCCCCTCACACCAGCCCCACGTCACCCGTCTCCCCACTCCCAGCGCACCTCTCTCCCCACCCTCATTCTTCTCCCCACCCCCCACCCTCTGCAACACCCCTCTCCCCACCCCCGCCTTACCGCCTTCCCCTCCACTCCAGCCTGCGGAACACCTTTGCAAGTGGGGGGGTGCCTGTGCTACGGACCATTCTCACATCCAGAGATCTTTCTGTGACATTTAATTCCACTGTGATAATGGCAGCAATATTGGGGATATCATACGATCAAGGAGGATGACTCATCGCTGATACCTAGAACCTAGAACCCTACAGTGCAGAAACAGGCCCTTCGGCCCATCGAGTCTGCACCGAACACAATCCCACCCAGACCCTATCCCCATATCCCTACACATTTTACCTGCTAATCCCTCTAACCTACACATCCCAGGATACTAAGGGGCAATTTTAGCATAGCCAATGAACCTAACCCGCACATCTTTGGAATGTGGGAGGAAACCGGAGCACCCGTAGAAAACCCACGCAGACACGAGGAGAATGTGCAAACTCCACACAGACAGTGACCCAAGCCAGGAATCGAACCCAGGACCCTGGAGCTGTGAAGCAGCAGTGCTAACCCACTGTGCTACCGTGCCGCCCATGCTCCATAATATTATTAAGCTGCTTTGGTTTTGTTCTGATGTCAAGTGAACTGCTGGCCTGTGAAAGGCAGAGGGAATTAGTTCAGAGCAATCCGACTGTGAACCAATCTTGTCCACCATTCCCAGTTCATGGGATCCTCCAGTTCAGAAGAAGGCCCACTGAGTCTGCATTAACCAGAACCAGACCCTTTCCTGCAAAACCCCACCTTTTCACCCTGCCAGTCCCCCTGACTTAGGTGGAGTTTGCACATTCTCCCTGTGTCCGCGTGGGTTTCCTCCCACAGTCCAAAGGGGCAACTTCTTAGCATGGCCAATCAACCTAACCCGCGCATCTTTGGACTGTGGGAGGAAACTGGGGCACCCGGGGGAAACCCACGCAGACACGGGGAGAACGTACGCTGACAGTGACCCGAGCCTGAGATGGAATCTGGGTCCCCTGGTGCTGTGAGGCAGCAGGGCTAACCACTGCGCCGCCCCTAAAACACTCCCTTCACTTTTATTGGCGATAAAACCCTACACAATCCATGACCTGCGCTCGCAGAATCCCTAATGCTCTCAAATGCAGGAGACGGCCAACACACATTGCCCTCTCCCTCAAAGGCTTACCCAAGATGTACTGGTGTGTTTTTTTTCTGAATGAGATTGAAAATAAAGCAACCGTACACGTGAGAAAAAACAAAGTTTAAACGCCCACCGTGCACCATTACTGCAGTTACTGAGGGTATTGTTAATGTGAAGGCTTTATTTAACTGGTACACTCTGTAATCGGTAGCTGTACGCTGCCACTGTGCTGATTGACCTAGCGGGCTGTGCAGTAATGCAGTTGCCTCGGTGTCTGGACTGGAATCGATGATGTGACTCAGTGTTAATGCAGAGTATTGATCAGGCGTCAGCTAATCCATCCTGGATAATTGTACAGGTTACGACACCATCAGGACCTGTGCTCCAAGTAATTGCCAGGAACCAGCTGAGGCTACACTGATGCCATGGGGTAGAAACCATAGCACTGGAGTGGGTTTTAAAAATACACACACATATATATGCACACATAAGAACATAAGAAATAGGAGCAGGAGTAGGCCATCTAGCCCTTCGAGCCTGCCCCGCCATTCAATAAGATCATGGCTGATCTGTCGTGGCTCAGCTCCACCTTCCCGCCCTCTCCCCATAACCCTTAATCCCTTCTCTTATCAAAAACCCATCAACCCGCGTCTTAAAAATATTTAGCGAGGCAGCCTTCACCACCTCAATGGGCAGAGAATTCCAGAGATTCACCACCCTTTGAGTGAAGAAGTTCCTCCTCAACTCTGTTCTAAACCGCCTCCCCTTTATCTTGAGGCTGTGCCCCCTAGTCCTACTGTCCTTTCTGAGTGGGAAGAGTCTCTCCACCTCTATCCTATCCATCCCATTCATCATCTTATACGTCTCAATGAGATCCCCCCTCATTCTTCTAAACTCTAACGAGTACAAGCCCAGTTTATTCAGCCTCTCCTCATAGCTCAACCCCCTCAACTCCGGTATCAGCCTAGTGAACCTCCTCTGCACTCCCTCCAAGGCCAAAATATCCTTGCGCAGGTGCGGCGCCCAAAACTGCACACAGTACTCCAGCTGCGGCCTCACCAATGCCCTACTAGAACATATGTTCTATGTTCTATGTTCTATACAGCTGCAGCAAGACCTCCCTACTTTTATATTCTATCCCCCTTGCTATGAAGGCCAGCATCCCATTCGCCTTCCTGACCACCTGCTGCACCTGCAAGCTGGGTTTTTGCGACTCGTGCACAAGGACCCCCAGGTCCCTCTGTACCGTCGCCTGCTGCAGTTTTTCTCTACATAAGTAATAGTCCTTCCACACACACATTGATACACACACACACATGCATACATACTGGTCATTCACAAGCACAACATCAAATAAAATATGTCGTAGAATCACACACTGCAGATGACACCCTTCAGCCCATCGAGTCTGCACCAATTTGTGAGAAATACCTGACTTCTCACCTAATCCCATTTACCTGCACTGGGCCCCCTAACCCTGAATGTTCTGATGTGCCCCTCACCGATGTCCCCTTATAACTGACTCTTCAAATAAGGGGAGACAGCTGCTCCTTACCCATTCTGTTCATGCCCCTCGTAATCTTACACACCCCGATCAGGGCACCCTTCAATCTTCTCTGCTCCATTGTTCCATCCCAGGCAGTATCCTGCTGAATCCCCTCTGCAACCCCCCCTCCAGTGTAATCACACCCTTCCTATAATGTGGGTGACCAGAACTGCACACAGTGCTCCAGCTGTGGCCCCATCAAAGTTCTATACATCTCCAACAGGACTTCCCTGTTTTTGTAATCTATATCTCCACTGACAAAGGCGAGTGTTACCTTTATCACCACCCTATTTCCATCTTCAGAGATCTGTGGACAAACACACTAAGGTCCCTTTGTTCCACAGTCCTGCCATTCACTGAATATTTCCTTATCACATTACTTCTTCCAAAGTCTATCACCTCACACTTTTGAGGGTTAAATTCCATCTATCACTTATCTGCCTATTTGGCCATTGCGTCTATATCCTCCTTTGCCCAAGACACTCCGCCTCGGCGGCACGGTAGCACAGTGGGTTAGCACTGCTGCTTCACAGCTCCAGGGTCCTGGGTTCGATTCCCGGCTCGGGTCACTGTCTGTGTGGAGTTTGCACATTCTCCTCGTGTCTGCGTGGGTTTCCTCCCACAGTCCAAAGATAAGCGGGATTGGCCATGTTAAGAAATTGCCCCTCAGTGTCTAGGGATGTGTAGGTTAGAGGGATTAGTGGGTATAATATCTGGGGATAGGGCTTGGATGGGATTGTGTTTGGTGCAGACTCGATGGGCTGAAGGGCCTCTTTCTGCACTGTAGGGTTCTATGAGCCTCATTGTTAACCAACTGGCCAATCTTTGTGTCATCCTCAAAATTACTAACCCTAACCACCCCCTCAATGGTCATCTATATTAATGACAAATAATATGGGACCAGCACAGATCCTTGTGATACGCCTCTGGACACTGGTTTCCAGTCACTAATGCAGCCTTCTGCCATCACCCTCTCCCTCCTACAACTGATGTGTAGATGTCAGCGTTGGACTGGGGTTGTGATCAGAACTCTCCACTCCAAAAGCCAGTGGCGTTGACTAGCAAATAAACCTGTTGGACTTTAACCCGGTGTCGTGAGACTTCTTACTGTGCCCTACAACTAAACCAACGTTGAACCAGCTTTACCTTCCTTACAAGTCTCTCATCTGGCATCTTGTCAAAGGCTTTGCTGAAATCCATTTAAACTACGCCAGCACGTCACGTGGGGGGGGTAATTGGGACAGTTGACCTAAAGCTTGGTTGAGGAGAGAGGCTTGAAGGACAAGTTGGTGGCAAATTTTAGGGACATGGAAGGCACAGATGGAGAGATTGAAATCGGGATCCCAAGATTAGAGGAGCGCAGAGAATTTGGAGAGTTGTAGGACTTGGAAGGGATTAAAAGGTGAGGGGAAGGAGGAGGGGAGAGACCTCGGAGCAATTTAAAAGCTCACTTCCATACATTTTATAGAAACAGAGTGTGAGAAGGGCACTGTGTGAGCCACTTAATTGAGTGCTCCGTATCCATTATAGCCACACAGCTTTAGAAAGTTGTACAAAATGTTAGAGAAGCAAAAGCAAGACGGGGTAATCTCTAAAAAGAGAGACTGTAACTACCTACCCTTAACATCATCATTGTCAAACCCCAACCCACCACCTTCTGGGGTCACTATTGACCAGAAACATAACTAGACCAGCCGCATAAATACTGTTGTTACAAGGGCAGGCCAGAGGCTGGGGAGGGGGGGGGGGGCGGGGCTGGGAGGGAGGGGAGTCTTTCAAATTTGTTCTTTTGGTGAACTGAAAAATCCAATCTTATGAGACTTAGCCAAAAAAGCCACAATGTAACTCTCGCCAGCAGGGGGAGAGGGCAGAGCCTAATCTCACCAGAAAGCTGGCTTCTGGGGCGGCACGGTAGCACAGTGGTTAGCACTGCTGCTTCACAGCTCCAGGGTCCTGGGTTCGATTCCCGGCTCGGGTCACTGTCTGTGTGGAGTTTGCACATTCTCCCCGTGTCTGCGTGGGTTTTCTCCGGGTGCTCCGGTTTCCTCCCACAGTCCAAAGATGTGCGGGTTAGGTTCATTGGCTATGCTAAAATTGCCCCTTAGTGTCCTGGGATGTGTAGGTTAGAGGGATTAGCAGGTAAATGTGTAGGGATATGGGGATAGGGTCTGGGTGGGATTGTGTTCGGTGCAGACTCGATGGGCCGAAGGGCCTGTTTCTGCACTGTAGAGTTCTATGCTGTAAGGTTCTATGCTGAGTTCTAGGGGTACCATTGCATAGGTTTACTGGGAAATTTCCTAGTCACCACCCCCCAATGCACCCCTCTCTGACTGCCCCCCATGGACATCGGGACATGTTACCAGTGGTCCCTGTGCCTTGCTCCCCACTCCGGCCAATCAACATTCAAGATTGCTGCCCCAACTCATCAGCCCTCCAATCCCTGATTGGCGGCCAAGTCAATCAACCTCTCCCGTCTGCAGATTTCCCACTATCCCTCTTCCTGGCAGTGCCAGGGTGCCAGGCTGGCAGTGCCAGGGTGGACCTACATAAGGGGCACTGCCCTGCCCTGCCCCCAACCACCCGATCTCAATGGCCTCTGGTCTCACCGACGAGGCCTGTTAGTGGGGACCATCTTTGATCCTCGCTGGTGAGGAACTCGATGAACAAGCAGGGAAAGGGCTAGTGAGCCGAGACGATAGCTTCTGAGAACCACTGATTGCATTTACCTTATGTAATGAATATTGACATCGGCTTTGAGCCCTTTATGGACCTGAAGACAACTTGACTGGCACAACAAATCCAGGAAGATTGTGAAAGGCTAAAAACTGGGCACAAACACAATTTTTCACCTCTTGCTCTATCTTACCGGATTACCTTGACTGGTGGAACGAGCAGGTAAGATCGCCCTCTAGAGGTTCTGCAGCAACCTCACTGCTTCTGAAATCTATTCCCCGTTTGATAAAAGTGTCCCGAATTGTTTGTTTCACCACCCCACCAACAGAGATCCAAAGCTTTCAAGTTTATTTATTAGTCACAAGTTGGCTTACATTAACACTGCAATGAAGTTGCTGTGAAAATCCCCTAGTCGCCACACTCCGGCACCCATTTGGGTACACTGAGGGAGAATTTAGCATGGCCAATACACCTAATTAACACGTCTTTTGGATTGAGAGGAAACTGGAGCACCCTGAGGAAACCCACGCAGACATGGGGAGAATGTGCAGGCTCTCCACAGACAGTGGCCCGAGGCTGGAATTGAACCGGGATCCCTGGAGCTGTGGGGCAACAGTGCTAACCACTGTGCCACCGTGCTGCCCATCTGTGGACAAAAGTGCCAACGTCCCTTGGTTTCACAGGACTTCCTAGTGTCGTGCCATTCACTGAATACTTCCTTGTCAAAGTACTCCTTCCGAAGTGTATCACCTCACATTTATCCACTTAACTTCCACAGCCTCTCTGCCACCTTCAAGGCACAAGTCAGTAAGATGGTGGGGCACTCTCCACGAGCCGGGGTTGAATGCTGCTCCATCAACCATCATGAGGCGCTATACCACACCCTGGACCACAGCCTGCTTTGACTGGCACCCCATAAGAATTATGAATGGGTTTGACGGGGAGACAGACAGAAGATGGCTCCATTTGTGGAGAGTCCAAAACTAAGACCACAAACATGGGCGACAGCACATTGGCACAGCGGTTAGCACTGCTACCTCACAGCGCCAGGGACCCGGTTCAGTTCCAGCTTCGGGTCACTGTCAAAGAACAACACAGCACGGGAAATGGGCCCTTCGGCCCAACGAGCCCGCGCCACCATTTTAACATTGTGAGCGCCCTCCTCTACCCATGACCTTTGTCTACGCCTATTGGGGAAGATTGAGGGGAGACTAATTTAGGGACAATTTGTTACACCCAATCAGCCTAAGAGCACATCTTTGGGGTGTGGGAAGAAACCGGAGCACCCGGAGAAAACCCACGCAAGCACGGGGAGAATGCGCAAACTCCCACAGACACCGGCCCAAATCCATGTGTCTGCACAGCAAACAGTGATAGTCACTGAGCTGTCGTGTTGCCCGTCGGACGGTCCAGTTTAAGCACACACTAACGACATGAAGCACTAGGCTACTCTCGAAACATCCAAGAGCAGCCCTCGTACGACCCACCACGTGTATGCCCCTCGTTAGACAACAAGGCGGACCAAAGCACCTGCGAAGTAAAAGAAAAGACATCAATAAACAATGTCTGTGTGGAGTTTGCACATTCTCCCAGTGTCTGCATGGGTTTCCTTTGGTCCAAAGATGTGCGGGTTAGGTGGATTGGCCATGCTCAATTACCCCTAGTTTTGGGGGGAATAGCAGGGTAAATATGTGGGGCTAGGGGGATAGGGTGGGATTGTTGTCAATGCAATCTCAATGGGCTGAATGGCCTCCTTCTGGCCTGTAGCGATTCAATGACACCTTCACTGTCACTGGGTCAAAGTCCTAAAACTCTCTTCCTCGCCATACTCTGGGTGCACCCACACCTCAGGGACTGCAGTGGTTTAGGAAGACAGCTCACTGCCACTTTCGGAAGGGCATCTAGAGATGGGTAATAAATACTGGGCTGGTCCAGCCAAAAACAACATTTAACAAAAGAGATATTCGCTGACCAATCCCAGAAGGAATTTAGAAGAAACCTCTTTACCAAGAGTGTGTTTGGAATACAAAACATGCTATCACAAAGAGTAAATGACACCAACAGCATAAATATATTTAAAAGAAACTCCTACTTCTTATAGAACCCTACAGTGCAGAAAGAGGCCCTTCAGCCCATCGAGTCTGCACCGAACACAATCCCACCCAGGCCCTACCCCCCATATCCCTACATATTATACCCACTAATCCCCTCTAACCTACACATCCCTAAGGGGCAATTTTTTAGCACGGCCAATCAACCTAACCCGCACATCTTTGGACTGTGGGAGGAAACCGGAGCACCCGGAGGAAACCCATGCAGACACGAGGAGAATGTGCAAACTCCACACAGACAGTGACCCGAGCCAGGAATCGAACCCAGGAGCTGTGAAGCAGCAGTGCTAACCCACTGTGCCACCCCAACATTATATTCTTACGTTCTTAAGATAAAGCTAGATAAGTGTGTGAAGGAGAAAGGAATGGACGGATATGTGATAGAGTTCCTTGAAGGAGGTTGGGAGGAGAGTCTTGTGACGTATAAACACTAACATGTACCAATGGAGCCAGTTGGCCTATCCCCCTGCTGTGTGTTCGTTGTAATTATACATGGCAGAGATTTAAGCTGCACTTTGGAGCAGCTCTTTTGAAAGGTTGCTGCTAAAAGGCTTACTTACAATATTTATCTCTTCCCGACATGCATCAGCCTGACACTGCTCTCTTAACCATCCCCTGGGAGCAGAATGACGCACAAGGCTCCTGAAGTGCCTTTCATTATGAAACAGACGACTGCATCTCTGCCTCGAGACTCACTCGATTTGCAGCAACGTACCCCTCATCAGAGGGGCAACTATCCCACCTCCAGCGCTGTCAGCGCAGAGTCGCTGAACAGAGACTGATAGCCAAGTTCCGCACACATGAGGACGGTCTCAATCGGGATCCTGGGTTCATGTCGCACTATCTGTAACCCCCGTGACTTGCCTGGGTTTGCAAAACCTCACTTACTGTTTAAGACTTGATTAGCTGTAAAGGCTCCCATTCCAATCATTATTCTGTCAATTGAGTTTGTGTCTTTATATACCCTGTTTGTGAACAGAACTCCCACTCACTGACGAAGGAGCAGTGCTCTGAAAGCTAGTAGCTTTTACTATCAAATAAACCTGTTGGACTTTAACCTGGTGTTGTGAGACTTCTTACTGTGTTTACCCCAGTCCAACGCCGACATCTCCACCTCAGAATTTAGCACGGCCAATGCACCCTAACCAGCACTTCTTTGGGACGGTGGGAAGAAACTGGAGTACGTGAAGGAAACCCACGTAGACACAGGGAGAACGTGCAGGCTCTGTTCTGGGACTTTGCTGTGTGTAATTTGACTGCTGTATTTCCTACATTACAATGGCGATTAGACTTCCAAAAGAACTTCATTGATTGCAGACGCCCTCCTGGACTTTCCAACGTTCGAGTTACGACATTTGTAAATTGGCACACTGTTCCGGCTTTACAATGCTGGAATCAACCAAGGTGCCATATCAGTGAACTATTGGTTCTCGTCAATTGTTATCTTCCTTTATGCTCCACAACTTTTCACAACTGCCAAACGCCCTTCAGATGTCGAACATCTAACAAACTTTAACTTGACAGAAGTCTTATTTTAAAACCAACTTACTCAAAAGGAGCTAGTGAGTCGGGCACTTGTTTTACATAAGAACATAAGAAATAGGAGCAGGAGTAGGCCATCTGGCCCTTCGAGCCTGCCCCGCCATTCAATAAGATCATGGCTGATCTGTCGTGGCTCAGTTCCATCTTCCCGCCCTCTCCCCATAACCCTTAATCCCCTCTCTTATCAAAAACCCATCAACCCGCGTCTTAAATATATTTAGCGAAAACTGCAGCAGGCGACGGTGCAGAGGGACCTCGGGGTCCTTGTGCATGAGTCGCAAAAACCCAGCTTGCAGGTGCAGCAGGTGGTCAGGAAGGCGAATGGGATGCTGGCCTTCATAGCGAAGGGGATTGAATATAAAAGTAGGGAGGTCTTGCTGCAGCTGTATAGGGCATTGGTGAGGCCGCAGCTGGAGTACTGTGTGCAGTTTTGGGCGCCGCACCTGCGCAAGGATGTTTTGGCCCTGGAGGGAGTGCAGAGGAGGTTTACTAGGCTGATACCGGAGATGAGGGGGTTGAGCTATGAGGAGAGGCTGAATAAACTAGGCTTGTACTCGTTAGAGTTTAGAAGAATGAGGGGAGATCTCATTGAGACGTATAAGATGACGAATGGGATGGACAGGATAGAGGTGGAGAGACTCTTCCCGCTCAGAAAGGACAGTAGGACTAGGGGGCACAGCCTCAAGATAAAGGGGAGGCAGTTTAGAATGGAGTTGAGGAGGAACTTCTTCACTCAAAGGGTGGTGAATCTCTGGAATTCTCTGCCCGTTGAAGTGGTGGAGGCAAAAGGTTTGAGCTCACTTAACACTCAGTGGAAACTGCTTTGCCCTTGAAACTGCATCAAATAAGGGGTGATTCCACACCTCTGCTCATGTGTCAGAGTTGATGGAAAGGGAAGGTTACATGGCAATGAAAACAAGGTTCAGGGACCAATCCCCCGTTTATAACTGGATCCCTTCTGGAAAATTCGCTGCTGACTTAACAGTGTTTCAACTCAGGATAGTTTGCGGGCGGCACGGTAGCACTGTGGATTAGCACTGCTGCTTCACAGCTCTAGGGTCCTGGGTTCGATTCCCGGCTCGGGTCACTGTCTGTGTGGAGTTTGCACATTCTCCTCATGTCTGCATGGGTTTCCTCCGGGTGCTCTGGTTTCCTCCCACAGTCCAAAGATGTGCGGGTTAGGTTGATTGGCTGTGCTAAGAAATTGCCCCTTAGTGTCCAGGGATGTGTAGGTTAGAGGGATTAGTGGGTGGGACATGGGGTTAGGCCCTGGGTGGGGTTATGTTTGGTGCAGACTCGAAGGGCCTCTTCCTGCACTGTAGGGTTCTATGATTCTATGGACAGGGTCGAATTATGTTGTAAATCTACGGATTTCCTGACAACTGCTTTGAGCTATCCAGTGCTCATGAAAGGTGTTGGATGAATGTTCGTCTTTGTATTAATAACCTGGATTTGGCTAGAGGGGTGAAATTGGATCATGCCTGAAAATGATGGTATACAATTAACCTCAGCTTATTCATTGCATCGGACAGCATGCTTTAAACAAGTGCAACATTCAACATTTTAACACTTTAATTACAGTTGCATATTTGTCAGTTTGTTGTGTGTTTTATCTATCTGATTCACCTCAGAAAAATGTAGATATGACATTAGTTGTCAGTCTACAACACGTTTATTTATAATGTTTAAAAATTTTTCTTTGATTACAAGATACCTCCAGGTTCCGAGCTCTTGCATCTTTTCTGGCAATCTCTATTTACATTAAGCTCTCAGATGTGGTGTATATGGATTTTAGCAAGGCGTTTGATAAGGTTCACCATGGTAGGCTTCTGCAGAAAATGCAGATGTATGGGATTGGGGGTGATCTAGGTAATTGGATCAGGAATTGGCTAGCAGATAGGAGACAGAGGGTGGTGGTTGATGGGAAATATTCGTCATGGAGTTCGGTTACAAGTGGTGTGCCTCAGGGATCTGTTTTGGGGCCACTGCTGTTTGTAATTTTTATTAATGATCTGGATGAGGGTATAGTTGGGTGGATTAGTAAGTTTGCTGATGACACCAAAGTCGGAGGTGTGGTAGATTGTGAGGAAGGGTGTCATAGTTTGCAGGATGACTTAGATAGGTTGCAGAGCTGGGCTGAGAGGTGGCGGATGGAGTTTAATGTGGAGAAGTGTGAGGTAATTCATTTCGGTAGGAATAACAGATGTGTTGAGTATAGGGCTAACGGGAGGACTTTGAATAGTGTGGAGGAGCAGAGGGATCTAGGTGTATGTGTACATAGATCCCTGAAAGTTGGGAATCAAGTGGATAAGGTTGTTAAGAAGGCATACGGAGTTTTGGCGTTTATTGGTAGGGGGATTGAATTTAGGAGTCGCAGCGTCATGATGCAACTGTACACATCTCTGGTGCGGCCGCACTTGGAGTTTTGTGTGCAGTTCTGGTCCCCACATTACAGGAAGGATGTGGAGGCTTTGGAGAGGGTGCAGAGGAGGTTTACCAGGATGTTGCCTGGTATGGAGGGGAGATCCTATGAGGAGAGATTGAGAGATTTGGGGTTGTTTTCACTGGAAAGAAGGCGGCTAAGAGGGGATCTCATTGAAACATATAAGATGATTAGAGGTTTAGACAGAGTAGATAGTGATAGCCTTTTTCCTAGGATGGAGAAAGCTAGCACGAGGGGGCACGATTTTAAATTAAGGGGGGGTAGTTATAGGACAGATGTCAGGGGTAGGTTCTTTACCCAGAGGGTGGTGAGGGACTGGAATGCCCTGTCAGCTGCAGTTGTAAATGCACCTAGTTTGGGGGCGTTTAAAAGATCTGTGGATAGGTTTATGGATGAAAAGGGATTGGTTTAGGCTAGTGGGTCATTGTTTTGTAACTGGTCGGCGCAACATCGTGGGCCGAAGGGCCTGTTCTGCGCTGTAATGTTCTATGTTCTATGTTCTATGTTCTATGCCCCACCCTGGCTTAAGCAATCAAGCAACGTGAACATAGATCAGTCAGCAGACTAACATAGTCAAACACAGATCAATTAAACCATTGCACATTTCATTGGCTGCACACATCAACAGGGGGGATTGATAGTGAAGGTGGCTAACATGATAGAAAGGCTACCTGCCCTTCCGAAATGGTGCACTGGGGCTGGGAAAAAGGGCTAAAGAGTACAGAATCTTGAAGGATTGAGAAATAGCTGAACAATCATAGCATCCCTACTGTGTAGAAGGAGGCCATTCAGCCCATCAAGCCTGCACCAACAACAACCCCAGCAAGTTAACCTAACCCGCACATCTTTGGAGTGTGGAAGGAAACCAGAGCACCCGGAGGAAACACACGCAGACACGGGGAGAACATGCAGATTCCACCCGAAGCCAGAATTGAACCCGGGTCCCTGGTGCTGTGAGGCAGCAGTACTAACCATAGTGCCACCATTTTGCCCCAGGCAAGATAAAAGATTAATGTTTTTCAATTGGATGTCTTGGTGGACGAGGTTGAAAGGTGTACTCTGATGTCAATATTTTGGTGTGGAGAGGGTAAGCCAACGAGTGCATACCAAGATCCCAAATAGTAAGATAATAATGAGCAGATTATCTGTTCCTCCATGCGGCTGCCGTTTTAGATAAGGCAAAGTTTATGGAATTGGAGGATGAGAAGTCAGTTGGAATATTGGCCGGGATTTCACCACCTCACTCGGATGAGGCCCGTAAAATCCCTCCCGAGGCCAACAGAGAATTGTGTCCTGTGACCCTGGCCCGCCCCGATTCCAGTACCAATAAATCCCGACCATTGTGTCTGCAGATGACAAATCATCTCATTGCGACATCTGATAGATTTTTAAATGATTCCAAGTTTGTGCCTCCACGAGAAATGTATAAACACAGATATGGGTCAAGGGTGGAACAGGATGCACATTGTTAAGATGGCGGCGTGGGCTCGTTGGGCCGAAGGGCCTGTTTCCCATGCTGTGTTGCTCTTTGTTCTTTATCGAACACTACAGCACAAACAGGCCCTTCGGCCCACAAGTTGTGCCGATCACATCTATACCTACTAAGCCATAGGTCTATCTATAACCCCAATCCCAGTTGATCCCATGTACTCATCCAGAAGTCTCTTAAAAGACCCCAGCGAGTTCGCCTCCACCACCACCGACGGCAGCCGATTCCACTCACTCACCACCCTCTGAGTGAAAAACTTACCCCTAACATCTCCTCTGTACCTGCTCCCCAGCACCTTAAATCTGTGTCCTCTCGTAGTGACCATTTCAGCCCTGGGAAATAGCCTCCGAGAATCCACCCTATCTATTCCTCTCAACATTTTATAAACTTCTATCAGGTCACCTCTCAACCTTCGTCTCTCCAGGGAGGAGATCTAGCTCCCTCAACCTATCCTCATAAGGCATGCTCCCAATCCAGGCAACATCCTTGTAAATCTCCTCTGCACCCTCTCAATAGCTTCCACATCCCTCCTGCAGTGAGGCGACCAGAACTGTGCACAGTACTCCATGTGGGGTCTGACAAGGGTCTTATAAAGTTGCAGCATTACCTCCCGACTCCTAAACTCAATCCCTCGATTAATGAAGGCCAGTACACCATACGCCTTCTTGACCACATCCTCCACCTGCGAGGCCGATTTAAGAGTCCTATGGACCCGGACCCCAAGAATTTTGTTCCCATGTTGCTCAGTCTTTGTGCAAGGAGAAGTTTTTTTGCTATCTGTCATTAAACGCCCCCTCGTTCAATCCCCATGGTTTAGTTTGAAGAGATATGGGGGTTTATTTTTCTTCAATACACTTGACCATTTTATATCCCTCTGTATGATCACCTCTCTGCTGTTTCCAGTCTCTCTCCAGCCTATCCATTCCTTCCCTTGCCCTGAGGCTGAGGGTTGGTTTCTCACCTTCTATCTGCTTTGATTCCACTGTTAACATTCCACGGCGACAGCGGTATGGAAGTTTCATTCCGATGACGCGATCGTTTCCATTGGGGAATTCGATGAATGATACACTCTTGCTACCCTGCTGGTTTGCCTCTCAGCCAGGTGAGGATTCCTATCCATCCCGCTAACTTCCTCCAGCCACCACGCTGTACGTGTAGAGTTTCTCACCCTGTTAGCTTCAGAGCTCTGTTAGCAGTGGAATTGAGCTGTTCCTGCTGGCCTTGGAAAGGCTTATGTGGAGTGAGCTGAGATGAGACAACTGGGCAGTGCAAATACAGAACTTTAGCGAAGCGTTTGACAAGGTCCCTCACAGCAGGCTGGTGCAAAAGGTTCAATCTCACGGGATGAAGGGTGAGGTGGCTCGATGGGTGGAGAACTGGCTTGGCCACAGAAGACAGAGGGTAGCAGTGGAGGGGTCTTTTTCCAGTTGGAGGTCTGTGACTAGTGGTTTTCCGTAGGGCTCTGTACTGGGACCTCTGCTGTTATATATAAATGATTTGGAGGAAGGTGTGGCTGGTGTGATCAGTAAGTTTGCGGATGACACAACGATTGCTGGACTTGTGGATAGCGATGAACATTGTCAGAGAATACAGCAGGATGTAGAGAGGCTGGAAAACTGGGCGGAGAAATGAGATTTCGACGAGTGGCTGCCTTTTGGTGAGTGTGCTGCATTGGAATTACTGCATTTTGACTTACTTCTAGTTCGGGAGGGTTTTTGTTTGTTTTGGTGCTCCGTAGCGGGAAATAGGCGCGGGGGCTGCTGGGAAGGGAGCGCGGGAGTATAAAAAGAAGGCCAAGGTAGATAGCGGGCAGCGGAGTGAGGAGGGAAGCAGAGTGAGAGGTAAAAGGGCTTAAGCTCACTGAGCTTGGGCGAGCGCAGGCTCGGTGACAGGAATTAATATCACACCTTAACAGGGGTCAAACATAATGGCAGGGTCTAGTGTTACACGTGTGCACTGTGTTCGATGCCATATGTGGACATTTCTGGAGACAGCACATCTCCCGAAAGCCCACATATGCAGGAAATGTCTAGAGGTGCAGCGATTAAGGGCCCGGGTGAGGCAGCTGGAACTGAGGCTGGAGGATATGTTTCTAGTTAGGGAAAATGAGGAAGTAATGGAGAGGAACGGCAACACTGAGCAAATACCAGGACCTACGAGTAGAGATGGATGGGTTACAGTTAGGAAGAGCAAAAAGAACAGGAGTCATGGCACTAGGACCGCCCCGGAGGAATTACCCCGGAATATCAAGGGTGGGGGTGACAGCTGGGGTAGAGAAGGCAAGGGAGGGAGATCGGAAAGTGAAGAGTGTAGGGTGTGAGATAGTGGTGGGGGATGGGAAAGTCAAAGGGATTGACAGGCGATTCTGTGGGCAAAAGCGGGATTCCAGGATGGTAGTCTGCCTCCCTGGAGCAGGGGTACAGGATGTTTCAGAAAGGGGAGAGGGAATTTTGAAGGGTGGAGGGACTGAGTCGGATGTGATAGTGCATGTAGGAGAGAAGGATGTAGGAACAAAGTGCAGGGGGGACATACGTAGGCAGTTCAGGGAGTTGGGGGCTAGGCTGAAATGTAGGGCCTCCAGGGTGGCGTTCTCTGGGCTGCTGCCGGTGTCTGGGGCTAGCAGGGCTAGAAATAATGAAATAATCCAACTAAATGCGTGGTTGAAGGATTGGTGTAGGGCAGAGGGTTTTAGATTCGTAGACCACTGGGAAGTCTTTATGAAAGAGGGGCAAATATACAAGAGGGATGGGGTACAGTTAACTGGGAAGGGCATGCATATTTTAGCTGGAAGGTTAGCTGGAGTGTATCGGCAGGGTTTAAACTAATATGGAGGGGGGGGGTGGGGAGGTAGACGGAACTGGGATTGGGGATAGGGTAAGCCCGGAGGGTAGGAAGAAGGATTGGGTTGTTTCTGAGGGTCTTCGGTGCATGTGTTTCAATGCTAGGAGTGTGACTGGCAAAACAGATGAACTGAAGGCATTAATGTTCGAAAGGAAGTTGGAAGTGGTGGCGGTGACTGAGACTTGGTTAAAGGAAGGGCAGGACTGGCAGTTGAATGTTCCTGGGTATAAGTGTTTCAGGCGAGATAGGGGTGGGTCACTGAGAAGTGGGGGAGTGGCGTTGTTAGTTAAGGATTGCATCGTAGCAGTGCAGAGGGAGGGAGGTACGGAGGATATCGGAATCGAGTCGCTATGGGTGGAGTTGAGGAATAGGAAGGGAGATGTTACTATGTTGGGTGTGTACTACAGACCGCCCAACAGCCCGAGGGCTGTGGAAGAAGGGATAAGCAGGGACATTCTTGATAAGTGCAGGAAGAATAGGGTGGTGGTAGTGGGAGATTTTAATCTCCCCAGGGTAGATTGGAATGTACTGAGATCAGAGGGTGCTGACAGGGAGGAATTTGTACAGTGTGTAATGGAAGGATCCCTGGAGCAGTACGTGGATAGACCGACCAGAGAGGGGGCTATACTGGACTTGGTTCTGGGGAATGAGCCTGGGCAGGTGGTTGACGTTGAAGTAGGAGAGCATGTGGCTAACAGTGACCACAACTCTGTCTGGTTCAAGATATTAATGGATAAAGATGAAGCCTGTCCTAAGGGGAGGGTGTTAAATTGGGGGAGGGCTAGATACAACCGGATTAGGCAGGATCTTAAAGATACGGACTGGGGTATGCTGTTTAATGGTAGGTCGACGCTGGGTATGTGGGAGTCTCTCAAGGGAAAACTAAAATCTTTACAGGAAAGACATGTGCCGGTCAAGAGGAAGGATGGGAAGGGTAGGATTAGAGAGCCGTGGGTAACTAGGGATATTGAGGACCTGGTCAGGAGAAAGAGGGAGGCGTACACTAGATCTAGGCATTTGATGACAGAGATAGCGTTAGAAGAATACAGAGAATGTAGGAGAGAACTTAAAAGGGGCATCAGAAAGGCAAAAAGGGGCCACGAAATGGCTTTGGCGGGTAGGATTAAGGAAAATCCTAAGGCATTTTACTCCTATATTAGAAACAAAAGGATGGTTAGAGGGAACATTGGTCCTCTCAGGGACAGAGGAGGGGAACTATGCTTGGAGCCTGGGGGAATGGGGGAGATCTTGAATGAATACTTTGCGTCGGTATTCACTCAGGAGAGGGGTCAGTCCTCTGCTGCTGTGCTTGAGAAGTTTGAGGATCCGTTGAGGGAAATAGTCATCACGAGGGAAGAGGTGTTGGGACTTTTAGACAGTATAAAGACGGACAAATCTCCGGGGCCTGATGGCATCTATCCTAGGCTGCTAAGGGAGGTGAGGGATGAAATTGCTGGGCCTCTGACGCAAATCTTTGTCTCTTCTTTGGACACAGGTGAGGTCCCAGAGGATTGGCGGATTGCAAATGTAGTACCGTTGTTTAAGAAGGGTCAGAGGGATAACCCAGGGAACTATAGGCCAGTGAGCTTGACTTCAGTTATAGGCAAGATAATGGAGAGGATCCTCAAGGATAGGATGTATGAGCATCTGGAGAGATGCAATCTGATCAGGGATATGCAGCATGGCTTCGTTACAGGGAGGTCGTGCCTTACGAATCTATTGGAATTTTTTGAAGAGGTGACAAAAACGGTTGACGAAGGACAAGCCATTGATGTTGTCTATATGGATTTCAGTAAGGCGTTTGACAAGGTCCCTCACGGTAGGCTGATAGAAAAGGTGAAGGCTCATGGGATACAAGGCCAGGTATGTAGATGGGTGTAGAACTGGCTTGGGAGGGGGAGACAGCGGGTAGTAGTGGAAGGCTCCTTTTCCAATTGGAGGGCTGTCACCAGTGGGGTGCCGCAGGGCTCGGTACTAGGACCTCTACTATTTGTAGTATATATTAATGACTTGGAAGAGGGGGTAGGTGGTGTGATCAGCAAATTTGCTGATGACACGAAGATGGTTGGATTGGCGGGTACTGAGGAGCATGCCTGGCAATGCAACAGGACATAGACAGGCTGGTAGATTGGGCAGATAGATGGCAAATGGAATTTAATCCGGAGAAATGCGAGGTGATGCACTTTGGCCGGAATAATGTGGAAGGGAGTTATATGATAAAAGGTAGAACTATCCGGAGTATAGATACGCAGAGAGACCTGGGGGTGCAGGTCCACAAGTCCCTGAAGGTGTCGGTGCAGGTGCAGAATGTGATGAGGAAAGCGTATGGCATGTTGGCCTTCATAGGAAGGGGTATAGAATATAAGAGTAGGAGTCTGATGTTGCAGTTGTATAGAACGTTGGTTAGGCCTCACCTAACCAACTGGAGTACTGCGTCCAGTTCTGGTCGCCGTACTACCGGAAGGATGTAGAGATCCTGGAGAGAGTGCAGAGGAGATTTACCAGGATGTTGCCTGGTATGGAAGGGCTGTCTTACGAGGAAAGATTGAACGCACTTGGGCTGTTTTCCCTTGAGAGACGTCGGCTGAGGGGGGATCTAATAGAGGTTTATAAGATTATGAAGGGGACAGATAGAGTAGATGGTGATAAGCTTTTTCCGCTATTAGAAATGGAAAGAACGAGGGGTCACGGGCTTAGGGTGAGGGGGGCTAGATATAAAACTAATATTAGAGGGCAGTTTTTCACACAAAGGGTAGTGGGGATGTGGAATGCACTGCCGAGTAAGGTGGTGGAAGCAGGCACGCTAGGGTTGTTCAAGAGTCACTTGGACAGCCACATGAGCGGTCTACATATAGGGGGATATAGCAGGCCTTACTAAGCATTGTAGGCTTGGGGTTCAGTTTTAGCCTCAGGGATATAGAGTCTTTTAATAATGAAATTTTATCCACAGGCATTTAAGTCCAGCAAGGGGCATGCGGGCGGCAGGTTGTGGTGGGCTGCTCTTGGATATTGCTTCGGGAGTTGCCTACTGCTTCATGTCGTTGGTGTGCGTAAACTGGACCATCTCGAGGGCATCATGACAGCTCAGAGACTATCTCTGTTGCTGTGCGGACACATGGATTTGGGCCTGTGTCTGTGGGAGTTTGCGCGTTCTCCCCGTGGTTGCGTGGGTTTCCTCCGGGTACTCCGGTTTCCTCCCACATCCCAAAGATGTGCTTTTAGGCTGATTGATTGGGTAACAAATTGTCCCTATATTAGACCTCCCTGATCCTCACACATTAGGCATAGACTAAAATCATGAATAGGTCACTGACCATGGGACGGCGGCGCGGGCTCGTTGGGCCGAAGGGCCTGTTTCCCGTGCTGTGTTGTTCTTTGTTCTTTGTTCTTTGTATAAATGCAAAGTGATGCATTTGGGTAGATCTAATGTAGAGGGGGAGTTAGACAATAAATGGCAGAACCATCAGGAGTATAGACACACAGAGGGACCTGGGGATGCAAGTCCACAGATCCCTAAAGTTGGCAGCACAGGTGGAGAGGGTGGTGAAGAAGGCATAAGGCATGCTTGCCTTTATTGGAAGGGGCATAGAGGATAAAAGTTGGCATATGATGTTGCAGCTGTATAGAACGTTGGTTAGGCCACATTTGGAATAGTGCGTCCAGTTCTGGTCACCACACTACCAGAAGGACGTGGAGACTTTGGAGAGAGTGCAGTGGAGGTTTACCAGGATGTTGCCTGGTATGGAGGGTATTAGCTATCGGGAGAGATTGGGCAAACTGGGGTTGTTCTCCCTGGAAAGACGAGGATGAGGGGAGACCTAATAGAGGTGTATAAAATTGTGAAGGGTATAGATAGGGTGAACAGCGGGAAGCTTTTGCCCAGGTCGGAGGTGGTGAACACGAGGGGTCACAGGTTCAAGGTGAAGGGGGCAAGGTTCAACTCAGGTATCAGAGGGAAGTATTTTACACCGAGGGGGGTGGGGGCCTGGAATGCGCTGCCGAGCAAGGTGGTTGAGGCAGACTCACTGGGATGGTTCAGAAAGCCACAGGAACAGTCTGGGAATAGAGGGATACAAAGGAATGGTCTAGTTGGGCTCAGGAGCAGCGCAGGCTTGGAGGGGCCGATGGGCCTATCCCTGTGCTGGACTGTTCTTTGTTCCTGTTTGTGTTATTGCTGAATGTTATCCCGGCCCATTCCCTTCGCAGTATCCAGCACCTTCAGCTGTTTCTTCATATCATGTAGAGTGAATGGAAGGCTGGCGTCTGTGCTGGGTGAGCCCAGTGAATCTCACCGCCGTGTAACCTGCCTCCACTCCCTCTGAGGGACACCACATCGAGTGTCTGAGGGTGGAGGATGGGAGTCAGAGCCCTCATTGGCTCACTGTGATATTTAATAAGCATACTGATTCAGACGAAAGTACAAAATATTGGAACAAAAACCTTCAGGGGTGAAAATTTGGAACCATTTATTTTATATTTACAGCATATTGTCGTTTATACGCATCAAATGTCTTTATTTCTCACCCACCATCGGAGTGCAGCATCTGGCTGCTACTCCCAAGCCTTACAAATAGTCAAATGTACGATGATTCCAACGCCCTGACCTTGGTGTGTGTCCTCACTCTCTCTCCCAGATCTTGATTCACTCTGTGTGAGGTTACTATTATGTAAAGAGACATTTGATGAGCAGGTTTTTCCCCGTGACGGGATGCTGTGAGATACCTTGAAAGAATATCAGCATGACATCACTAAAAGGGAAATGTGCCGTGTGATCCAGTCTTAGTTTCACTTTTGTTTTGAGCGGAGCGCACACGCACAGCTCTGATGCCTTCAAGCCATTTGTCTTTGTATATCTGTTCTCATGCATCTTAACAAATGAACATGTTTACCCAATCCCTGATGGTGCCTTGTGTCTCGTACAGTAAATAAGACCAAGATATTCCATGGCGATAATGACAGGGCAGTTGATCCTCCGTGGGCTCCTCATCCCCTCAATGGAGAGGATGTCTACTTTGTCCTCCTGGTCCGTCCCGAATGTACTTCCCCCCTCTTCCCTCTGCAGCACGCTACCGTCAGTTGGGATATCCTGGAAGATGCAAACTGTAGATTTCACCTGAGCCTCTAAACCGCACTTGGAGAATCTCATGGGCTTCTTTAACCTGTAAGAAGGTGGCTTGTTGTCCCCACTCTGGGCATCTGTCTGTGATCGTCACATGGATGTGAGCAGCCGTCTTCCCCAGAGACAGTCCTTACCTCCCCTCCACCCCTCCCCGAGTGTCCATCCATGTAGCAGTTGGAAAGTTTCAGAAGAACCTGCTTCTTGTAAATTGTGAAAGACAGGTGCCGAGAGGCAGGACCCTCTTTGTGGTGGTCACAGAGTAGGGTCACGTTGAAAGAGTGATGGCCCTTTTTGGTTCATGTAGCAGTCTGCATTCTGCCTGGGTTCTCTATTCCAACACGTGTCCAGCTGACCATGCCTCACATCGATAGAAAGACAGCTATGGAGACAAACCCTGTGCCACCTTCCACCTGAGAGGCTGCATTGGTTTTGGGAGAGGTGAGCTGGGCATCGGGCACGGCACCGCTGGGTGCTGCTGGCTCTGAGATGCCACCCAGGAATCAGCCACTAGCAAAAGGTTCAAGGGTCACGGTGAGCCTCAAGGCCAGAGTCTGCTCCTGGATTCCCATTGGCTGCAGCTCCTCGCGAACAGGGACCCAAAAGGACACACACAGTCACACACACTCACACACACACACACACACTCACACACACACTCACACACACACTCACACACAGTCACACACAGACACACACACACACTCACACACACTCACAGACACACTCACACACACACTCACACACACACACACACACACTCACACACACACACACACACACACACACACACACACACACACTCTCACACACACACACACACACACACACACACACTCACACACACACACACACACACACACACACTCACACACACACTCACACACACACACTCACACACACACTCACACACACACACTCACATACACACTCACTCACACACTCACACTCACACACACTCACATACACAGACACAATCTTACACTCACGCACACACACACTCACACTCACTCTCACACACACACATACTCACAATCACATACAAACATACACTCATGCACTCACACACAATCTTAAACAAACTCATGCACACACATGCACACACTCACACATACAAAACACACACACACATACACACACACGCTCATACAGACACACTCATGCACTCACACACACAATCTTAGACACACGCACACTCTCCTACTCACATGCACTCACACGCACACATACTCACAATCACATACTAACACACACTCATACACTCACATACAAACACACACTCATACACTCACACACACACACCCACACACACACACACTCAGACACACACACACACACTCTCACACATATACACACACACTCATGCATTCACACATTCACACACACGCACAGCCCCAAAAAACACACACACGCATGCGCACACACGCACACACACATACACTCACACACACCTACACACACACACATCCATCGCATCATACACACACACATAAACACACACACTTACAGTTGTTCACATACTCACACACACACATACACAGTCGCACACACACAGACATACACATATTCACAGACACACACATACACACTCATGCACTCTCACACACACACTCATGCACACACACTTATGCATACACACATATGCACAAACACATCTCACACGCATACACACATATGTGCACACACACATTCACACACAAACACACACACACTCACAATACACACACATACAAAAACATACACACACAAAACACAGACAGACAAACACAGACACACACTCACACACACAAACACAAATACACACACGTACACACACACAAACACACACACTCACACACATACATACTCACAACACGCAAACACACATACACACACACACCAAAACACACAAATACACACACATACAAACACACACAGAAAACACACACACACATAAACACATACAAACACAGGCACACACTCACATACATACACACTCACACACACACTCACAATACACACGCACATACAAAAACATATGCGCATGGACACAAAAACACAGACAGACACACACCAACACACACAAACACACAAACGCTCACATCCACTCACACACACAAACACAGACACACACTCACACACAAACACAAATATACACACACACACAAGCTCACAAACACACGCACACAGGCACACACTCACACACACACAAATGCATATACAGTCTCATACACACAAGCACATGCACACACACAAATATACACACACGCATACACTTACACACACACTCACAGACACACACAAACTCACGCACACATACACTCACACACAGGCACACATGCATACACACACACAAACACAACCCCTATCCCAACATACACACAGACGTATACACATACTCTTACACAGTCGCACACATACTCACACAC